>CM026389.1:13890822-13924189 GCA_014843695.1 Archivesica marissinica | reverse complement strand
TAAACTGTCTGTTCTCTGTGGCCGAGTGGACTTCCGTCACGCTGGGAAATTGCCATATAACCTAAACTGTCTGTTCTCTGTGGCTGAGTGGACTTCCGTCACGCTGGGAATTGCCATATAACCTAAACTGTCTGTTCTCTGTGGCTGAGTGGACTTCCGTCACGCTGGGAAATTGCCATATAACCTAAACTGTCTGTTCTCTGTGGCCGAGTGGACTTCCGTCACGCTGGGAAAGTGCCATATAACCTAAACTGTCTGTTCTCTGTGGCCGAGTGGACTTCCGTCACGCTGGGAAATTGCCATATAACCTAAACTGTCTGTTCTCTGTGGCCGAGTGGACTTCCGTCACGCTGGGAAATTGCCATATAACCTAAACTGTCTGTTCTCTGTGGCTGAGTGGACTTCCGTCACGCTGGGAAATTGCCATATAACCTAAACTGTCTGTTCTCTGTGGCCGAGTGGACTTCCGTCACGCTGGGAAATGCCATATAACCTAACTGTCTGTTCTCTGTGGCCGAGTGGACTTCGTACGCTGGGAAATTGCCATATAACCTAAACTGTCTGTTCTCTGTGGCCGAGTGGACTTCCGTCACGTGGGAAATTGCCATATAACCTAAACTGTCTGTTCTCTGTGGCCGAGTGGACTTCCGTCACGCTGGGAAATTGCCATATAACCTAAACTGTCTGTTCTCTGTGGCTGAGTGGACTTCCGTCACGCTGGGAAATTGCCATATAACCTAAACTGTCTGTTCTCTGTGGCCGAGTGGACTTCCGTCACGCTGGGAAAGTGCCATATAACCTAAACTGTCTGTTCTCTGTGGCCGAGTGGACTTCCGTCACGCTGGGAAATTGCCATATAACCTAAACTGTCTGTTCTCTGTGGCCGAGTGGACTTCCGTCACGCTGGGAAATTGCCATATAACCTAAACTGTCTGTTCTCTGTGGCCGAGTGGACTTCCGTCACGCTGGGAAATTGCCATATAACCTAAACTGTCTGTTCTCTGTGGCTGAGTGGACTTCCGTCACGCTGGGAAATTGCCATATAACCTAAACTGTCTGTTCTCTGTGGCCGAGTGGACTTCCGTCACGCTGGGAAATTGCCATATAACCTAAACTGTCTGTTCTCTGTGGCTGAGTGGACTTCCGTCACGCTGGGAAATTGCCATATAACCTAAACTGTCTGTTCTCTGTGGCCGAGTGGACTTCCGTCACGCTGGGAAATTGCCATATAACCTAAACTGTCTGTTCTCTGTGGCCGAGTGGACTTCCGTCACGCTGGGAAAGTGCCATATAACCTAAACTGTCTGTTCTCTGTGGCTGAGTGGACTTCCGTCACGCTGGGAAATTGCCATATAACCTAAACTGTCTGTTCTCTGTGGCCGAGTGGACTTCCGTCACGCTGGGAAATTGCCATATAACCTAAACTGTCTGTTCTCTGTGGCTGAGTGGACTTCCGTCACGCTGGGAAATTGCCATATAACCTAAACTGTCTGTTCTCTGTGGCCGAGTGGACTTCCGTCACGCTGGGAAATTGCCATATAACCTAAACTGTCTGTTCTCTGTGGCCGAGTGGACTTCCGTCACGCTGGGAAATTGCCATATAACCTAAACTGTCTGTTCTCTGTGGCTGAGTGGACTTCCGTCACGCTGGGAAATTGCCATATAACCTAAACTGTCTGTTCTCTGTGGCTGAGTGGACTTCCGTCACGCTGGGAAATTGCCATATAACCTAAACTGTCTGTTCTCTGTGGCTGAGTGGACTTCCGTCACGCTGGGAAATTGCCATATAACCTAAACTGTCTGTTCTCTGTGGCTGAGTGGACTTCCGTCACGCTGGGAAATTGCCATATAACCTAAACTGTCTGTTCTCTGTGGCTGAGTGGACTTCCGTCACGCTGGGAAATTGCCATATAACCTAAACTGTCTGTTCTCTGTGGCTGAGTGGACTTCCGTCACGCTGGGAAATTGCCATATAACCTAAACTGTCTGTTCTCTGTGGCCGAGTGGACTTCCGTCACGCTGGTAAATTGCCATATAACCTAAACTGTCTGTTCTCTGTGGCCGAGTGGACTTCCGTCACGCTGGGAAATTGCCATATAACCTAAACTGTCTGTTCTCTGTGGCCGAGTGGACTTCCGTCACCTGGGAAATTGCCATATAACCTAAACTGTCTGTGCTCTGTGGCCGAGTGGACTTCCGTCACGCTGGGAAATTGCCATATAACCTAAACTGTCTGTGCTCTGTGGCCGAGTGGACTTCCGTCACGCTGGGAAATTGCCATATAACCTAAACTGCCTATGCTCTGTGGCCGAGTGGACTTCCGTCACGCTGGGAAATTGCCAAAAACTGTCTGTGGCCAAGTGGACTTCCGTCACGCTGGGAAATTGCCATATAACCTAAACTGTCTGTGCTCTGTGGCCGAGTGGACTTACCGTCACACTGGAAAATTGCCATATAACCTAAACTGTCTGTGCTCTGTGGCGTCACTTACCGTCACGCTGGGAAATTGCCATATAACCTAAACTGTCTGTGCTCTGTGGCGTCACTTACCGTCACGCTGGGAAATTGCCATATAACCTAAACTGGCTGTGCTCTGTGGCCGAGTGGACTTACCGTCACGCTGGGAAATTGCCATATAACCTAAACTGTCTGCGACATTAGCCCAAAATGAAATAAACAAAACTCCACCCCACCCCCCCCCACCACCAAATTGGAAGTTGCAGTGATGTGCGCTCAACGGGACTCGAACCCGTGACCTTTCGCTTACATGGCGAATGCTCTATCGGGGCCGCTTACACATATGGTGATGAAGTGTGTAACAGGACACTTAAATGCCTTGGAAACAACTCTTCAATAATTTTATTAATTAATTAACTTTAATAATAACAAGTGTATTGTAATAATAATAATAATAATAATAATAAAGACTTTATTTAACGAGAGGACTCATTTAACAAAAGTTAATCTACCATGAGGCCCTCAACATATATACAATCAAATGCAATCAAAAGATAGCACTATAAGTGAGAACTGCACATTGGAATAATATAGTAATGTAAAAGCTGAAAAATAGAGAAACTATATTTAATATGTAATGGAATATGATGATATATGGAATTGGCTAGCAGAGTAGAACATGGGAATGAGACAATTAATGATACAAGATCTATCTAACAATATGCAGATTTGACTTGTAGTGGTATCTTCAAAATATGTATGAAATCAACTTAAAGACAGCAATATTTACGATTCTAATAAATATAGCAATCGCAACACACGTTTATAATAACAGTAGAAGTGCGCGATTAGTTTGAATTGTTATAGTTCCACCTTAAGTAGAGAATTTTGAACTGTTGGATAGTTGGAGCATTTTGAACTGAGTGAGGCAATGAATTCCAAATAGATGATCCTGAAAATTCAAATGTATTACGAAATAATTCACAATTTGGTCTTGGTGTGTATAATTGATGTATCCGTTAACTATACTTACACATTGAGTTGTCTCCCTTACACAATAAAGTGGCATTTTCGTTTAATTATTTCGTGATGTTAATGCAAACTGCATGTATATTCTAGCTATGTGTACGACAAAGATAAAACGCTGTCCGACCGGCTGAGGTTCGATGCTGTGTCTACACTGAGACAGGGCCAGGGAAGCTACGTAAACCTGGTTGCTGCCTTCTGCAAGTAAGTTCAAACACGTTTCTTATATTGTATGTTGCAATTCAGGTTTATTGTTTCCTCCGATTTAAATAGTCTTTATTTATCCTCCAATATTGAAGAGCATACAAACAAACAAATGCATTGCATTGGGATTGCATAGTATACTAGAGGACATAGAAAACGCACACCTACATTATATACTAGAGGACATAGAAAACGCACACCTACAGTATATACTAGAGGACATAGAAAACGCAGACCTACATTATATACTGGAGGACATAGAAAACGCAGACCTACAGTATATACTAGAGGACATAGAAAACGCAGACCTACAGTATATACTAGAGGACAGAAAACGCACACCTACATTATATGATTATTATTACATGAAAACGAAATACGAAGGATTCCATCAGATATACCATATCTTTATTACAAAACACAAACTAAACAACTAAAAATATTCCAAAATGTATTTATATTGTTTTTCATGTAAAACACACTTATCCGAAGTGCGTTTTCCATGTCCTCTAGTATATAACTTCAATATATCCAAGTTTCTATCCGTGTCTGATTTATATTCTGTCCACCGTGCTAAACATTAGCAGACTCGTGTGTGATTGGATGGAAACGTCTTTTCATTGAAGTTGCTCGAACATGCATATTTTACCGACTATATGCAGCATTATTTGCTTCAGCTTTACATGCAAATGATGCAATACTCTGTCCAAGGGGGCTGTCTTCGTCTGTTTCCGTTCTCATCTCTGTGCATGAACACGTATGACGAGCATAATTGCTGTATTCAATCATGTTGCGTTGCATATCTATAAATAATTCTGCACACACAGTGTTGTTATTGACATACAGAGACTGATATTAGTACTATCAATACTGCTAAAGTGTGTATATACCTTCCTGATACGTATGTAATGCAACTTATTTTAAGCTAGAAGTTTTTACAACATTATAATGCACTTGGAAGTTACCGTCGAGTATTTGATTAAACTGTTCATAAAGGACATGTACATCGTTTCAGTTGCATAGCTTTCTTCTTGTAGGGAGGTATCGATACCTGTCGTCACAATTCCCGGATGTTCAAAGGGTCTCCGTCACAATCCAGATAAACAGTTCTCGGAAGCGGAGAGGAACCACAGCTGGAATGCCGTACACATTAATGGCGAATGGCGGTTTATTGATTGTACTTGGGGTTCCGGTTATCTTGATTTGAACGGGAAATTCCACAGGCGTTTTGACGAGTTCTGGTTTTTGACCGACCCGGAAGTGTTCGCATACGATCATTATCCATCTCATCCAACATGGCAGCTTCTTCACGAGCCGTTAAGTATAGACGAGTTCAATAAGAAACCGAGCTTAACAGAAAGATCGCGAGAACTTGGATTCCAGCTGAAGTCGCATAGAGAACCTATTGTTGACTTCGATAATGAAGTGTCCGTGTCCTTTGCAACAGAAACATTTCCTCTGTCTAATATCACCGCAGATCTTAGGAATGTCGACGGTGAGGACGTGAACGAACATCGATGTATGAAGAGATTGGACGACAAAACATTTGAAATTAGAGTTGTACCACCGATACCTGGTGAATACAGTCTTACATTGTATGGAAGAGCCAAAGACTATCGTCATGCAAAATACCGTAAATTGATGGAATACACATTACGGTGTGAAACTACATATGAAAATGCAGTGGTATTCCCAAATCACAGTAAAGCTTGGGGACCGGAACCAAATTACGCAGAGCTAGGTTTTGCAGACACCATTCAGACGCTGTCTGTTTTCAAATCAGATAATGAAGAATTGACCATTCAGTTAGACCAGACGAAGAACGTGCCCGTGATTGCAGAACTAAAACCTGCAAGTGATATCAAAACTGAATTAAAAGGACACACAATGATAACCGCAGTAGAAAATGCCAAATTTGTGCACATCCGGTTTCCATCATCTGGGTATTACCGACTCGATGTCTACGCCGAGGGAGAGTCGGAGAAATACGAATATGCGGCTCTATTTCTGTTAGAATGCACGGTTACTAAGTTACCGAAGCAATTTCCGAAATGCAATGAAGATTCCATTTCTAAACACGTCTGCGAAATCATTGAACCAACATATCTGGAACTACCCGCAGATACTCCAGTAACATTCAAGATTCGATCACGTGGCTTGAAAAATGTGATGGTTGGGATTCCGACTGAAGAGCAATATGGCACCAGAATGCAGCGTCTCGGAGAACTCAATAAGAAAGGTGATATATTTTCTGGCGAAATCAAGACTCCAAAGGAAGGAGAAGCAGTGTACTTATCGGGATCAGCCGCACCACCTAACGTCTTCTGGAGCAGAATCTACGAATACATTACTGTTAAACAGTCAGGGCCGTCGCTGGAGCTATTTTTATGATACGCACGGCCAAATATGCTTGTTTGTCGAGTGATCATAGCGAGCGAGTACGCTAGGGGGGTCCGGGGGCATGCCCCTCCCCTGAAATTGTTTGAAATGAGGAAGCAATTTCCTGCATTTCAGTGCATTTTGTAACGTACAGTATTAAAGTTCTTACGACAATCCGTATAACGGTATAAATTAAGGCTAGATGTATAATATACATGATCTATCGCCCTTATCAATTAAACAAGCACGTAAAATAGCACACACTAAATTTCGAGATGCACCATATTTGCAATGGGCTATATTATTCCACCATTCCACACATCACGGCGCCTATGTATCCCTACTACCCCCCTGGGGTTTTATTGCATTTTTGGATTTTTTCCATTTTCTGAGACCAATGATACGCACGTGCGTACTTGCGTATGCCCAGCGACGGGCCTGACAGTAATACAAAGTAGACATTTGTTGTTGATGGAATATTGACTGCTCGTGTCGTCTGGAGGATTTACTATGAATATACATACAGAATGCAATCCTTTTAATTTTAAAAACGTTAATTTTTTATTAATGTTTTTTTTTTAAGTAGAGCTACTGGTTTCATGTAATGTTGCTACTATAAAGCTCGACACATTGGAATTATCAAATTAACAATACTGTGTGACGCCGTGTATGGCTCCATCCGAATATAGCTTCACGGGGGACACGTGTAGCTAGTGTCCGTGTATAGCTCTCAACTAACTTTGATGGAACTTTATTGGCCGGGATCTCATATGCCGACGACAACAGTGTCGACCATGATAATGTCGACGACGCTGGTGACGGTGCCGACGACATTGGTACGGACGATGACTGTGCCGACGATTCCGAAAATGGCGCTGATGACCATTGCACCGACGACGACGATGCCGACGATAAATGTGCAGACGACTACAATAAATACACCGACCGACGACGCCCACAATGTCGACGTTGCCGCCGTCGACGAATTCTACGCCAACTAAGACGACTGCGCACAACGACAATGCCGTAGATACCGACGCCGCCGACGGAGATTATTACGACGACGATGTTGATTTTGATCCAAGTAGTCGTATATTACAAAAGCACCTTTGTAGTTACAAATGTGCCCCAGTTACAAATGTGCCCCAGTTACAAATGTGCCCCCAGTTACAAATGTGCCCCAGTTACAAATGTGCCCCAGTTACAATTGCCCCAGTTACATGTGCCCCAGTTACAATATGTGCCCCCAGTTACAAATGTGCCCCAGTTACATATGTGCCCCCAGTTACATATTTGCCCCAGTTACAAATGTGCCCCAGTTACATATGTGCCCCCAGTTACAATGTGCCCCATTTACAAATGTGCCCCAGTTACAAATGTGCCCCAGTTACATATGTGCCCCCAGTTACAAATGTGCCCCCAGTTACATATGTGGCCCAGTTACATATGTGCCCCAGCGACAAATGTGCCCCCAGTTACATATGTGCCCCCAGTTGCATATGTGCCCCAGTTACAAATGTGCCCCCAGTTACATATGTGCCCCAGTTACATATGTGCCCCAGTTACAAATGTGCCCCAGTTACATATGTGGCCCAGTTACATATGTGCCCCCAGATACAAATGTGCCCCAGTTACATATGTGCCCCAGTTACATATGTGGCCCATGCGTGGTCCGAGTAGTTACATATGTGAATGTATCTTAGTCTTACCTGTGTGCCCTAGTTACATTTGTGCCCTATTTACTTTTGTACCCTAGTTACATGTGTGCCCTATTTACATTATCTGATAAGCATATTGTACCGATCTAACACGACTGTTTTAATTACTAAAAGCGGTTAGCTGTATTCCGATTGATACACGCTTTCGGTCGCATATATAGCTCCCCTGTCAACGTATTTTATTATTGTTATTTGAGTGTATTTAACGTCGCTACCAATTGCCCATTTGAACGACGGGCAGTTTACTTAACAACACCTTTCCGGGGCAGGCTTCAGCGGTTAACCAGTACTTGGTGCACGAACCTCCGTAAGAAACTGCCAACTTGTTCATCTAAATTACACACGGCCTGAGCGGGGCTCGAACCAGTCACCATCGCTGATGATAGATTACAGTTGTATACAAGTCGGAGACCGTAACCACTAGACCATGATCGGCCACTCTCCGTATTTGGCTCCGTGGGGGGAGGAGCTATTATTCGATCCATAATTATACGGTGCCCAAATACTGTCCGTCACTGTGTACGGGTTTTTGGACGGTATTTCTCTAATTCCAGTAGAGTACACTACAGTATTGACATTAATAATTATTATGTTACCCGGTGCAACGTATATTGTTTTTGTAAGATACAACGAGGCACGACACTGGTGTGAAACATGTGGAACTCTCCTTCACTGTAAAGGCCACGTGTTGTGTCGGTTTGTGGTGGCTGTACACTGTTATACTGTCCATAAGCTCGGTTCAAAAGCTCACTCAGAGCTTGTGTTGTACTGTTGCTGTCTTGCCGACTCAAAATAAAATGTATCTTATAAGATCTTCTCAATAATCACCGCAAAGTGATTATCTGAACAGCTTAGATCATGATCGCGTTTATTTTGCAGGTGTAATATAAAAAAAAGACCAACAATAAAACTTTAATTCACATGCAAACGATTGCTGCTGTTCATTTGGATAAATCATCATTACCAAGTCATTGGTGAGTTTACAAGTAACTATACATATAGGCCGCTCCCTATAATGTTCTTAATGCAAATGATAATTTTTTTAATTATATGTTATACATCCAAACATTTTTTTAATATATGTTTATTTTAAAAATGATATGGGTAATTTATATACACCTCAATGTAGCTCAAAAATAGAGAATAAAACATCAAAATACCATTGTTTCTATTTATTTACTTACTTATTTTCTGACATTTTTGTGACCGTCCAGCGTATTGTTGTTAGCACCCTACTATATGCATACCGGAACATCACATAGATGAACGTCATGTTGGAATTAATTCAGTATCGAACAAACTATCGTTGGAACCGATGGATGCTGTCCGAAAACAGCTGCATGCATGTGAATAGTGCACGTATGTGTTGCCGTACATGTAACAAGCATTGATATAGTTTGCCTGGTCAATCATATAAATATATTTTTAACACCGAGCCGTATTGAGTTTCTGATAATATCAACTGTCATTTTGCCAGAAGTAAAAAAGTGAGAAATCGACAGACTGGAACCCAGGCTACCGTGAGAGCCAATGGGGTCGGTTGCCTTGGAGAAGATGTGTAAATCAATATTGATGTGTCCGCTCTCATGGCGATGAATTCCATCGGAAATAAGGTCTTGAGAGCGAATAATCTAATGTTGTAGCAACTAACTGCTGTGCATTGATGGGACTGATGAGGCAATGTGCAGATGGCACCACAATTGCTGTTGTCTACATGTACAATACCGGAAGGTGAAGGACTTCAAGCTAATACAAAGTTTATTTATTTTACAACGATTGCGAAGCAAGTTTTAACAACTTATATTAATCACTCTCGTTGGCGCGGATCAAAGCGTAAATGTGGGAGGAAACCGGAGTAAACCAACCTGTCCGATCTGGCGACCACCGTACCATCTCACATACTTCCCGGTCCGAGGATCGAACCCGGTTTGAATTGGTGAGACGCGAGCGTGCTAATCGGACAGCCACGAGTTAATACCCAGTGGAAATCTTAGTCAAGAACGTTGGTTTGAAGGGAAGACAAAACCTTGCTACTCTATGGGAAGAACAACTATACATTGTTAAATACCAACCACACAGTGACTTACCAATCAACCTTCGTTGTACACCCTGCTTAGGTCGAGTCCGGGACACAAATATGTTTCCATTTACATGCTTCCCAATACCATGTGTAGACTTGCACTGACGAGCGAGGGTGTGCCGACTCTTAAGCTCGAAACAAACACTGGTTGAGATTTCCAATGTATGCCAATAATCACCTCGCAATCCAATCCTCGGGGTGAGACATTTCCACAAAACAAAACGATGGGATTTACCGGCCACTATACCGACGAGGATCAAATCAATCCTGATTGACGTAACGTGGAACAACACACCTACGGAACCCACCGACGTCGCTGGCGACAGAGGAAATTGCGGCCGACCAGCACATTTTATTAGCCTTTAATAAGAATTCCAATTTGGCGGGGAAGTATATCGCCGTGCGGACTTAGTCACCATTGGGGTGAGCATGTGTAAGCGGCCAGGTTAGGTCAGTCTATAGAGCGAGTCCAGGTCCTGCCGTGTTCGAGACCCGGCTTGGCTGCACAGGTTTACACCCTGTGACACCAAGAAAGCATTCAGCGTATCAGGATCCTCGTTAAACATGGACCAAAGAGCGGGAACTGGTTAAACAACTCACGATGTGCACACCAAGCACATTGTGTACAAGGAATACCACTATACGCCTGACCAGCACTTTTTATTTATACAAATTTATTTTAGCTCGATTGCGAAACAAGTTATTTCAACTTATATAAATCACTCTCGAGACCTCATTCCTGATGGAATCCATCGCCACGAGGGAGAGAGAAGAGGCAATGTGGAATTTAAATGCCTTGCCTAAGGGCACAATCGTAACGGCTCCAGTGGGGCTCGAACTCTGGACCTGAAGCGAACGCGCATCCACGGCGCTATCACGACTTCCACACGACTGACCAGCACTGACAAGGTATACAAGAGTTACCCATATTGTCAAGTTCATTCGATAATAAGTTCCACTTCAATACCTGGACATTGTGATCAGCTTTACATTCTGTCGTTTTATAAAGGATTGGTTTAGCGAATTGATTAAAACTAAACGGATGTACAGCTCCACCCTCGTAAATAAATATCTGCGAACTCTAAGCGAACTTTACGATAACGGGAATTGAGATGATCATTTTAAATCTTCGTACGGAAATTGACATAGAAGTTGAATTGTGGGAGAATATTTAATGGGTATTTTCCTTAATCACACATTCTTTTACCGTCAGTTTGGCTCGAATGCTTTTCTAACACTTGAAAGCGTTTTTATGATCAATGTTAACTTAAAGAGAACACTGGTAGTGTGATCAAAAAGGTGCAAAAACCTAACACATTAAACCTTAAAAGCCCGTAAGCCTACAATATGTACATATACTAGAAGTGTACAAAGAGAGGTTAGAACAATATAAGAACAAGTGTGTTCTGTTATGGATTCTTCATCGATGCAGCCAGCGCTGACTTAAATCCTGCGATAGAGTCAGCGCTGACTCGTGACATGAGATGGCAGTATGTTCCATTGAACAACTGTTCTCGGAAAGTATGAGCACTTGAAATAGTCAACTGTTGTGAATGGAATGTGATATGCCAAATGGTACTAATGTCGTGACTGTCTGCTGTAAGGTGTGAGATAGTGTAATGGATTGACAGCCACATGATTATTTACCATTTTATAGAACAGAATAAGCCTGTTTGTTTTTCGTCTACTTTCTTACGAGTTCCATTTCATTATATTTGTGACTGTGCCCGGGGTCTTGCTGTATGTGTTGGTGACAAAGCGTACAGCCTGTTTTTGAATATTTTCAACTTTGGCATTGTCTTTCAGTGTGTGTGGATCCCATACTGATGAGCAATATTCTAATGTAGGTCTGACAATAGAGTTATAAGCAGCTTGTTTAGTTGTTTTGCGTGCTGAATGAAAATTCCTTTTTAAGAAGCCTAAGCTCTGACTGGATTTACTAATTATTTTATTTATGTGCGAGTCCACGAGAGATTGGATGCAATTTCTATACCAAGATAAGTTACTTGGGATACGGTAGATACAGTTTGTTCGTGCAGGGTATATACTGTTGTGATCTTTCGTTTTGATCTTGTGACATGCATGATATGGCATTTACTGATGTTGAAGCTCATCTTCCATTTCTGCTCCCATTATGCTAGCTTGTCTAAATCATATTGTAATTGCACGGAGTCTTGGTCAGAATGAATTCCCAAGTAAAGTTACAATTACTCACTCATACCTTCGTGAGTAACGCAATTATTCACTAATTTCATGTTACGATACTACAAAAACAACGAACAACAATGTAGGAGGCAGGCATTAGTATTTGACAGCATTTCAACATTTACAATATGCATTCATAGCAAATATCTTGTACATGCACCCAAAGTAACTGAGTGCAAATGATTTAAATTCTCGTGGAATAAGTATGTCTGTGCTGTTACACCACATGTTCTAAAGTAAGCCAATCACAGAGGAAAGTCACGTAAATACTAAACTGTAGTACCGGCTGCTCCAACCCACTCCCCTAATTATAGTATAATCTCCTCATCTTTTGCTATTATTTCTTTTTTGTGGAGGAGGAGGGGGTAGAAAGAATCCACGCAAACTATCCAGTGTGAAAAGGCCTTCTTTGCTGCCCCGTGACTTTCCCAAAGATTAGCATAATGATAAAACTGGTTAACACCTATAGACTTGTTCTAGTTTCTTTCTTCTTCTTCTTCTTCTTCTTCTTCTTTGTTTATACAGCACTACTTCACTTATGAAGATTAGGGGCTTTGCAACCTGTCACACTCGTAATCAGTGACAACACTCTGTCAGAAATTGTTATTATATCAACAGCTCGCATTTTCTGTCCATCGAATTCTCGATCATTAAACACTGATGGTATGAAGCATATTATAGAACGTAAGTGGATCCGGGTTGTAGGCCTAATCTTTTCCAACGGATCTTGATAAACCGTAAAAATACTAACGTACTTTAAAGCAAAATCGTATTGAAAGTGTCTTAAGTAATACATGATTATTCAAGATGACTATCGAGGTTCAGCTGAAAATCAATGACAACCAATATAGGTCTATATAATAATACACACCAACACGACAACAGGGAGGGTTCCACTGTAGAGAACAAGTTTTTGCTGTCAAAACTTTTACCGAAGTGATTACCGTTACCACGAAAACCACTTAAATACTACAATACAGAGTGGGAAAACCGCACACCGTAACTACAGACTTACTGTATAGACTCACTAAACTGGCAAACAGTAAAAGTGAATTAACAGAAGATAGATGGTTTTTAAATTTCGTTCCTGTGAGCAGATGCCGAGTATAAGTGTGATTCACACAGTTTATTTCTAATATGCGCACCGGTTGAAAGAATCACAAGACGGCCATTACGAATGTTTACATACAAACATATCCAAACAAAACTGTCAACTGTGAGAAAACAATGGAATATTAAGGTTAACATATCTATTTTATATTGAAAATGTATGACCCGTTACTGATTGGCACGGTTTCTAGCGGGGACGTTCTCAGTTTTAAAGTTCTACACGGGTTGGGAAAGTGTTTAGAATACAAATTTATTTTAGTTCGATTGCGAAACAAGTTCTTACAATATTAGTTAACCCTTTCCCTCATAGAAGCCCCTCTTGACGCCATTACAATACGACCATTAATGGTACATACATGACAATGTAGTAGCCAAACCAATGTTCATAATGCAGGCCAGAATCTGATGTAGTCCCAGTAATATCTATGAAGGTGTCTGTGGACGAGTGTGGTCCAGTGGTAGAGCGTCGGATTTGGAATCGAACGGTCCCGGGTTCGATACTCGGCCAGGCCACGTATGTAGTGCCATTGAGCAAGGCACCTCACACACATTGCTTAGTACTGGTTAATCGCTTAGGTCGGCTAAGCCTGCCCAGGAAAACATGTCTAAGTCCCCGCGAGGGGTTTGACATTAAAGGAACATACATAGATAGAGGTTGTTGAGTGTTTTGTTAATCCTATATATAAGACCTCTACATAAAAAAAATTCTGTTATTTCGAGGTCTTATCGTTAAAGCTCATTTTCGCATAGCACTTTCCGCCCTGATCCGATGGCGGGATTTCTGACCAATATTTTGAAGCTTTTCGGACATGTGTTAAGAATAATCCTTTATATCCCGGTGTTACTGGTTTCCGACGATGTAGTACATAACGGACTCCTATAGGTTTAGAATTGTCATACACTGCAAACAATTTTATGTCACCAAATAAACAATATTTTACCATTCATTCACAAAAATCTCAAAGAAAATCGAATGTTTACTTTTTGAGAAAAGTTGACAAAATAGCGGTACCTCATTCTCAGTAGTCCGGAATGACGTCACATGTTTTCGTCTAACTGTGGAAATTGCCTACAGCGCGAACATTAGTATGTAAGCAACAGTTCTTTTTTAACAAAACAATATAACTAAGGAAGACTTTAATAACCGGCTTAATTGATCATTTTCACTCAAAATTCATTTGCTGGACAGCATTTTGTCTATATACTGTATCTAAAACACTAACATTTAGTTTAACTTAGACAAACACACGGAGCATAAGAAGTCGTCATCCCTCCTAATTACTCTGGCTAAGTACAGAACCGTAAATGGACCCATCCATCGAACACATCACATGGTGCCTAACAGAGAATAACTAGGTTTACACAACCATGTATATCAATTAGAGAACCTCTTTGACAACACATGGACCTGAAGGCGAATAACGGTGAAAATCGATATTATGCATAAGGACCCCTTGTGTGTAATAACGGACGAATCTCAAAAACACGGAGCAGTGAGACTATAATGACATTTTTATTCGTAAATATATTGGCGTGGCAGACGATGAATATGTCATTTTGGAGAAAAAATTGCTAATTTCTTCAAACAATGATATTTAAGTGAGGTTCCGCTGGTGGGTAGGTGAGGTTCTGCTGGTGTGTGGGAGGTGAGGTTCCACTGGTGGGTGGGTGAGGTTCCGCCAGTGGGTGAGTGAGGTTCCGCCGGTGGGTGGGTGAGGTTCCGCCGGTGGGTGAGTGAGGTTCCGCTGGTGGGTGGGTGAGTTTCCGCTGGTTGGTGGGTGAGGTTCCGCTGGTGGGTGGGTGAGGTTCTGCTGGTGTGTGGGTGAGGTTCCGCTGGTGGGTGGGTGAGGTTCTGCTGGTGTGTGGGTGAGGTTCCGCTGGTTGTGTGGGTGAGATTCCGATGGTGGGTGAGTGAGGTTCTGCTAGTGGGTGGGTGAGGTTCCGCTGGTGGGTGAGTTTCCGCTGGTGGTGGTTGAGGTTCTGCTGGTGGGTGGGTGAGGTTCCGCTGGTGGGTGGGTGAGTTTCCGCTGGTGGTGGGTGAGGTTCTGCTGGTGGGTGGGTGGGTGAGGTTCCGCTGGTGGTGGGTGAGGTAACGCTGGTGGGTGGGTGAAGTTCCGCTGGTGGGTGGGTGAGGTTCTGCTGGTGGGTGGGTGAGGTTCCGCTGCGCTGGTGGGTTGGTGAGGTTCCACTTGTGGGTGTGTTGGTGAGAATCTGCGGGTTGGTGGGTGGGTGAGGTTCCACCTGTGGGTGATGAGTTGATTTAATATCATGACATTTTACATGATTTATTTGCAGGTGTTTGTGGTATAATGAATAAGATGAAGGATTTATTCCTAGAAGTATGTGGAGTGTTGTTAACATTGATTGCGGTGGTAAAACCCAATGTTGTAGTGGTAAGTAGGATATAACATTGATTGCGGTGGTAAAACCCAATGTTGTAGTGGTAAGTAGGATATACAGTATGCTGGCAACGGTTACTAGGGTGTACCATATGTTGTGGTGTGTTGTTAACATTGATTGCGGTGGTAAAACCCAATGTTGTAGTGGTAAGTAGGATATACAGTATGCTGGCAACGGTTACTAGGGTGTACCATATGTTCTTGCCTAACAACAGTTGGGATGATAAACTTGATAAAGTAACCAAATTGTCCCTGATAATATATTTTAACCATGCATTCAGGACTCGTCTTAGGTTAGGTGGAAGTGAGATTGTGTCCTTAAAGGGTTAGGGTTAACCATGCATTCAGGACTCGTGAGATTGTGTCCTTAAAGGGTTAGGGTTAACCATGCATTCAGGACTCGTGAGATTGTGTCCATAAAGGGTTACGGTTAACCATGCATTCAGGACTCGTGAGATTGTGTCCATAAAGGGTTAGGGTTAACCATGCATTCAGGACTCGTGAGATTGTGTCCTTAAAGGGTTACGGTTAACCATGCATTCAGGACTCGTGAGATTGTTTCCTTAAAGGGTTAACCATGCATTCAGGACTCGTGAGATTGTGTCCTTAACGGGTTAGGGTTAACCATGCATTCAGGACTCGTGAGATTGTGTCCATAAAGGGATACAGTTAACCATGCATTCAGGACTCGTGAGATTGTGTCCTTAAAGGGTTAGGGTTAACCATGCATTCAGGACTCGTGAGATTGTGTCCATAAAGGGTTACGGTTAACCATGCATTCAGGACTCGTGAGATTGTGTCCTTAAAGGGTTAGGGTTAACCATGCATTCAGGACTCGTGAGATTGTGTCCTTAAAGGGTTACGGTTAACCATGCATTCAGGACTCGCGAGATTGTGTCCATAAAGGGTTAGGGTTAACCATGCATTCAGGACTCATGAGATTGTGTCCTTAAAGGGTTAGGGTTAACCATGCATTCAGGACTCGTGAGATTGTGTCCATAAAGGGTTACGGTTAACCATGCATTCAGGACTCGTGAGATTGTGTCCATAAAGGGTTACGGTTAACCATGCATTCAGGACTCGTGAGAGTGTGTCCTTAAAGGGTTACGGTTAACCATGCATTCAGGACTCGTGAGATTGTGTCCTTAAAGGGTTAACCATGCATTCAGGACTCGTGAGATTGTGTCCTTAAAGGGTTAGGGTTAACCATGCATTCAGGACTCATGAGATTGTGTCCATAAAGGGTTAGGGTTAACCATGCATTCAGGACTCGTGAGATTGTGTCCTTAAAGGGTTACGGTTAACCATGCATTCAGGACTCGTGAGATTGTGTCCATAAAGGGTTACGGTTAACCATGCATTCAGGACTCGTGAGATTGTGTCCATAAAGGGTTACGGTTAACCATGCATTCAGGACTCGTGAGATTGTGTCCATAAAGGGTTAGAGTTAACCATGCATTCAGGACTCGTGAGATTGTGTCCATAAAGGGTTACGGTTAACCATGCATTCAGGACTCGTGAGATTGTGTCCATAAAGCGTTACGGTTAACCATGCATTCAGTACTCGTGAGATTGTGTCCTTAAAGGGTTAGGGTTAACCATGCATTCAGGACTCGTGAGATTGTGTCCATAAAGGGTTACGGTTAACCATGCATTCAGGACTCGTGAGATTGTGTCCATAAAGGGTTAGGGTTAACCATGCATTCAGGACTCGTGAGATTGTGTCCTTAAAGGGTTACGGTTAACCATGCATTCAGGACTCGTGAGATTGTGTCCATAAAGGGTTACGGTTAACCATGCATTCAGGACTCGTGAGATTGTGTCCATAAAGGGTTACGGTTAACCATGCATTCAGGACTCGTGAGATTGTGTCCTAAAGGGTTACGGTTAACCATGCATTCAGGACTCGTGAGATTGTGTCCATAAAGGGTTACGGTTAACCATGCATTCAGGACTCGTGAGATTGTATCCATAAAGGGTTACGGTTAACCATGCATTCAGGACTCGTGAGATTGTGTCCTTAAAGGGTTACGGTTAACCATGCATTCAGGACTCGTGAGATTATGTCCTTAAAGGGTTGCGGTTAACCATGCATTCAGGACTCGTGAGATTGTGTCCATAAAGGGTTAGGGTTAACCATGCATTCAGGACTCGTGAGATTGTGTCCTTAAAGGGTTAACCATGCATTCAGGACTCGTGAGATTGTGTCCATAAGGGTTAGGGTTAACCATGCATTCAGGACTCGTGAGATTGTGTCCTTAAAGGGTTAGGTTAACCATGCATTCAGGACTCGTGAGATTGTTTCCTTAAAGGGTTAACCATGCATTCAGGACTCGTGAGATTGTGTCCTTAACGGGTTAGGGTTAACCATGCATTCAGGACTCGTGAGATTGTGTCCATAAAGGATACAGGTTAACCATGCATTCAGGACTCGTGAGATTGTGTCCTTAAAGGGTTAGGGTTAACCATGCATTCAGGACTCGTGAGATTGTGTCCATAAAGGGTTAGGGTTAACCATGCATTCAGGACTCGTGAGATTGTGTCCTTAAAGGGTTAGGGTTAACCATGCATTCAGGACTCGTGAGATTGTGTCCTTAAAGGGTTACGGTTAACCATGCATTCAGGACTCGTGAGATTGTTTCCTTAAAGGGTTACGGTTAACCATGCATTCAGGACTCGTGAGATTGTGTCCTTAAAGGGTTAGGGTTAACCATGCATTCAGGACTCGTGAGATTGTGTCCTTAAAGGGTTAGGGTTAACCATGCATTCAGGACTCGTGAGATTGTGTCCTTAACGGGTTAGGGTTAACCATGCATTCAGGACTCGTGAGATTGTGTCCATAAAGGGATACAGTTAACCATGCATTCAGGACTCGTGAGATTGTGTCCTTAAAGGGTTAGGGTTAACTATGCATTCAGGACTCGTGAGATTGTGTCCATAAAGGGTTACGGTTAACCATGCATTCAGGACTCGTGAGATTGTGTCCATAAAGGGTTAGGGTTAACCATGCATTCAGGACTCGTGAGATTGTGTCCATAAAGGGTTACGGTTAACCATGCATTCAGGACTCGTGAGATTGTGTCCATAAAGGGTTAGGGTTAACCATGCATTCAGGACTCGTGAGATTGTGTCCATAAAGGGTTAGGGTTAACCATGCATTCAGGACTCGTGAGATTGTGTCCATAAAGGGTTAGGGTTAACCATGCATTCAGGACTCGTGAGATTGTGTCCATAAAGGGTTAGGGTTAACCATGCATTCAGGACTCGTGAGATTGTGTCCATAAAGGGTTAGAGTTAACCATGCATTCAGGACTCGTGAGATTGTGTCCTTAAAGGGTTACGGTTAACCATGCATTCAGGACTCGTGAGATTGTGTCCATAAAGGGTTAGGGTTAACCATGCATTCAGGACTCATGAGATTGTGTCCTTAAAGGGTTACGGTTAACCATGCATTCAGGACTCGTGAGATTGTTTCCATAAAGGGTTAACCATGCAATCAGGACTCGTGAGATTGTGTCCTTAACGGGTTAGGGTTAACCATGCATTCAGGACTCGTGAGATTGTGTCCATAAAGGGTTACGGTTAACCATGCATTCAGGACTCGTGAGATTGTGTCCTTAAAGGGTTAGGGTTAACCATGCATTCAGGACTCGTGAGATTGTGTCCATAAAGGGTTACGGTTAACCATGCATTCAGGACTCGTGAGATTGTGTCCATAAAGGGTTAGGGTTAACCATGCATTCAGGACTCGTGAGATTGTGTCCATAAAGGGTTAGAGTTAACCATGCATTCAGGACTCGTGAGATTGTGTCCTTAAATTGTAATATCTAAAAATATGAACCAACATAGGGTTAAAATACACAATATGACGATTTACATTGTAAATACAAGATTTCAATAGCACTCGAGTGCTTTACAATGGCCAATATAAGCCATAGCTTACTGTTCACAAATTTACACACAAGATTTTATATGCAAAATGTCAAAAATATTGTTGTAGGAATAAGTGGGGCCACTAGGGTGCGAATTCAGGGTCCTGATTATTTCCCCCCCAGGAATGAGCTCTGGCCTTGGGAAAGCCAACGTAGTGAAAACATGATAATCGTTTATCAGTTGTACAGACGGATATGTAGTCCAGTGGTAACGGTCAGACGAGGGATCAAACCTGCCATCCCTGGATTACCAGTCCAGCGTGTTACCACTGGACTACAGATCCGTCTGTCTGTTAATTTGTATAAAGTGTACGTGTAAATATGCACTCTTGTTTGTTCTATTGTTAAGTAATTCTCAGATTACCATTCAGTGAATGAGTTCAGAACCTGTGTAACACCTTCATTAAGCAGCTAACCTGTATTAAGCAGCCAGTTTCCAGATTCCCAATATGTTTTATTTGATGTCTATTAAGCAACCACCTGTACTAACCACTTTCTGTGATTCTCTTGGATTGCTGCCTAAGATAGGTTTGACTGTATTATCTATGGTTTGCAACAATGTCTTTGTGTTAATTTGGACATACACAAGTACATGTTGATGACTAGTACAACATTGCAACCATTCTTTGGATGACCTTATTTGCATAAATATAGGACCTTACATGGGTGATGATTCATACAATATTTTATGAAACAAGTTCAATAAAATATGGCACGAAGTCACCACACGTGTAAGATCCTTTTTATCACATTATCATAGTGGGTTTTAATCTTATTTTTTTGCACAAAAAATGTTGCTACTTTCATTTTGGCGCCGACTGTCAGCACAACTTGTCATGACGTCACTACACAACATAGCGTTATATTTAAGTTTTAAACAACGTTATAATTGCTTCAAGGTGTTAAAACACATGGGTACGTTCATTTATGCTAATTAGCTTAAATGAAAATTGGCACAACTTTGTAACAGTACAATGTATATACGATTTTGAAAAGTAGGACATTTTGTAAACTCCAAACAACGCTAGTTTAGTTCTATGAAAATGGGTGTGTATATATATGTACATGTAGGTGTTTATTTATCTGTCTGTATATCAGCTGATCTCGCTTGCAGCGTACGTATGATATTAACGTTACTATACTCGTGTATTTCAGAGAACAAGCAATATGTCGCAGGATGTGACATTCTTTGAAGATGCACTAGCTGCCTTTGGACCTTCTATATCCCAGAATGGGATTGTTGTAAGATCTATTTATAGTCATAACCATTTTCCCACTACTCGCAGACACCATCGCTTTTGCAAACATCAAGGTTTTTTCTAGAGTGGAATTATGAGGCGCCCCGCCTTGTCCCTTTTAAGCCCCACCATTTTGTATTTTTCAAATTTTATGTATTTTTTATATACAGTAAGCCTCAACAGATGAGTGCCTTCGGCTGGGCAGTCCTATGTAAACTGGAACTCCGCCATTTTGATAAATATGTACTGCCCTACTGCCTCTTTGATCAAGCATAATTACCTGTCAATCAACAGTTAACACCATTTCCTAGGGGGTAACCACCAAATACCCTCTCCCACACCCACCCCCTCACTGCTAAATATGAATCCTCAGGGCTGTACAAATCCTATCGCCCGACGCCCGGGACAAGTCGAAAATTACGGCGGACAAGTGGCTAATTTCAAAACGTTAGTCCCGGACAAGTGCCTTTTTCAAAAAACAGAATCATCTTTTTTGACAAAAATCTAAAAAAAAACAACAGAAAATCTATAAAAAAACTATTTACTTTCACCAAAAAACGGATGAATTACTGCGGTAGAAATCCAATGAAACACCGTGTACGCATGTGTTGTGAGATCACGTGATCACACATATGCCGATTGCGAATGTAAACAATGCGATGAACTGTGAAAACAATCGCTAATTTAAAGATTAAGAGTGGACATACATAATAGATGAATGAGGCCTGATTGGGTTGATTTGTTATGATGGACGCGTGCTACAAACGTGGGCAATTAATGTGGACTGATTACCATTACAGACTGCAAACACCGATTGATATTCGCCGATACATGCGTCAATTTTGTCTTTTTTGTCGAGGCGCAGAAAATGTCACTATTTTTAAAGAGGTAAGTTGTGTTTTTTAATTTCATGATATAATTAGAGCAATTAAAGTTCAAGATCAGCCAACCGATATGATTTACTCAATTTTATATAGAAATACACTGTAAATAACTATCGGACACATTTCATCCATATTAATTATTCTATTAAACTGTAAATAACTATCGGACACATTTCGTCCATATTAATTATTCTATTAAACTGCGCTGCCGTGTTAAGATCAATAATTATGAGTTTACTTAAATTCTTTAGTTCTAAATGGAAAAGTGAAGATGAAAGTGAAAGTGGGGAGGCTAAAAAGAACAGACTGAGTATTGAGTGAGTACACTCACTGATGATTCCATTTTGAATTCATAATTATGTAGTGATATGCATGTATATTTGCAAGTTCCAGAACTTCAACGAGAAACCACTGAAGTCCTTCCAGGCCCTGGACTACAGGTCCATCCCAAGTGAGCGACATCAGCTGGCCAGCCACGGAAAAGAAGATCTACAGGACATCCTGAACCATATGATGGTTGTGTTCCCTGAGGCTAGTCACAGCCAGATTCCGATGGAGTATGTGCCGTTGAAGGTGCTTATGAGGCAACATCAGCAAAGCAGTGAGGTGCCTGTTAGTGAGGTGTACGCCAGACTATTAAGGACCAGCCCAAGTGCCATTAAGTGAACTGAAGAGAACTGGGCCTTCTCTGCAAGACTTTGATGCTGAGAAGGCCACCAGGCACTGGCTTGCCTGTGGCAAAGGCGGTCGTCATGTCCACGGGCATAAGTGTTAAGAAATGTGTGTGACCGGTGTTATATATATAATAATTATTATTAGTTAGTATGTAATAATGATTCTTTATTTATTTAGATAATTTATGTAAATAAGAGTAAAAACTGAATTAAATCATCTTAATCATGATCTTGTCTCTGTCTCAATTAGCCTATACGTAAAGTGGCATCCTGGTCAGGACACGTGACTTTTTGAAAGTCACTTGTCCTAGACAAGTGGCCTTGAAAAATATTTATACAGCCCTGATCCTGCCTCTTTTCTTGCCCCTTTTCTTGCCTACCCTTTTTTCCACTCTAGGATAAATCCTAAGCATTAAGAGTAAGATGAGATTGCACAGAACTAGCCGTCTGATCAGGCTCTACGTTGTTTGCTATTCGTATTTCGTTGCTTCATTATCATACCGCAACCAGGAGAAATCCTTCAGCCAGTTTTTGGTAAAGCTTCTATTCAATCTTTTAGCATCATTCATTGATATGGCTCTGGCTGTGCGACTGTGAAACAAGTCATGACAGCTAGGACTGCACCACGACTAATAATATCACTGGATGTCCGATTGGCGCAGTGGTTAGCGCGCTCGCTTCTCACCAATGCAACCTGTGTTCTATCCTCGGACCAGGAAGTATGTGAGATGGTACGATTGTCGCCAGATCGGACAGGTGGGTTTTCTCCGGTTACGCCGGTTTCCTCCCACACGAATGACCACATATATGCTTTCACCTGCATCAACGAGAGTGATTCATACAAGTTGTTAAAACTTGCTTCGCAATCGTTGTAAAATAAATAAAGTTTAAACTTTAACTAATATCACTGTACGGTCTATTATTGATTCACCCAGAATTGATCGTGCCTACAGTATAGTGGATTCGTACTCTGCAGTTTCATTCTCAATTTAACCACAATTGTTGTTTTTCAAAAGTTGCGAAACATCGACTGCAATAGAATTGTTTTAGAGCGACACTTGGTTTAACTATTTTGTTTTCACTCATGTACATGATTACAACAATTGTATTAAGGAATTGGACAGAAAGCTATACAGCTTACGGTTGTCCTCTCCTATACAGCTTACAGTTGTCCTCTCCTATACAGCTTACGGTTGTCCTCTCCTATACAGCTTACGGTTGTCCTATACAGCTTACGGTTGTCCTCTCCTATACAGCTTACGGTTGTCCTCTCCGATACAGCTTACGATTGTCCTCTACTATACAGCTTACGGTTGTCCTCCTATACAGCTTACGTTTGTCCTCTCTGATACAGCTTACAGTTGTCCTCTCCTATACAGCTTACGGTTGTCCTCTCCTATACAGCTTACGATTGTCCTCTCCTATACAGCTTACAGTTGTCTCTCCTATACAGCTTACAGTTGTCCTCTCCTATACAGCTTGAAAGTCCGCAGACAATCGTAGGATTCCTGTGCCAGGTATAACTGCATCTTCTTTCCATAAAATGAACGTGATTTCCTGTCACCATAATTAGTTTTATGCATGTTGTATTTTAGGGCTATGTCTACAACGTGAATCCCTTCAATGCGTGCAGGCCGGTAGACCCTCCACCAGATAACACATCGGTGTGGATTGCTCTCATAGCCAGGGACAACTGTACATTTGTTGAAAAGGTCAGTACACAATACTGCACATCCATGATCGCCTATAAAACAAGTTTTCCGTCTTATAAGTGAGTGCTAAAAATAATATTACAATTTTTCTTTTCCTAAATGTATTGAAATTTATAGTATCCATAATTACGTTTTAGAAAAGAAAGCATTCTGACACCAAAAATGTGACATGTACAGTCAATCTTGTCTGAAGTCGGCAGTCAAGTGAGATCGAAGCAGTGGGTGCTTCTTAGCACAGGTGTCTGCTTAATTAAGCTGGATGCTTAGTACAGGCTGGCTGCTTAATTAAGCTGGATGCTTAGCACAGGTGTCTGCTTATTTAAGCTGGATGCTTAGCACAGGTGTCTGCTTAATTATGCTGGATGCTTAGTACAGGCTGGTTGCTTAATTAAGCTGGATGCTTAGTACAGACTGGCTGCTTAATTAAACTGGATGCTTAGTACAGACTGGTTGCTTAATTAAGCTGGATGCTTAGTACAGGCTGGCTGCTTAATTAAGCTGGATGCTTAGTACAGACTGGCTGCTTAATTAAGCTGGATGCTTAGTACAGACTGGCTGCTTAATTAAGCTGGATGCTTAGTACAGGTGTCTGCTTAATTAAGCTGGATGCTTAGTACAGACTGGCTGCTTAATTAAACTGGATGCTTAGTACAGACTGGCTGCTTAATTAAGCTGGATGCTTAGTACAGGTGTCTGCTTAATTAAGCTGGATGCTTAGTACAGACTGGCTGCTTAATTAAGCTGGATGCTTAGTACAGGTGTCTGCTTAATTAAGCTGGATGCTTAGTACAGACTGGCTGCTTAATTAAGCTGGATGCTTAGTACATACTGGTTGCCTAATTAAGCTGGATGCTTAGTACAGACTGGCTGCTTAATTAAGCTGGATGCTTAGTACAGGTGTCTGCTTAATTAAGCAGGATGCTTAGTACAGACTGGCTGCTTAATTAAACTGGATGCTTAGTACAGGCTGGTTGCTTAATTAAGCTGGATGCTTAGTACAGGCTGGTTGCTTAATTAAGCTGGATGCTTAGTACAGGCTGGTTGCTTAATTAAGCTGGATGCTTAGTACAGGTGTCTGCTTAATTAAGCAGGATGCTTAGTACAGACTGGTTGCTTAATTAAGCTGGATGCTTAGCACAGGTGTCTGCTTAATTATGCTGGATGCTTAGTACAGGCTGGCTGCTTAATTAAGCTGGATGCTTAGTACAGACTGGCTGCTTAATTAAGCTGGATGCTTAGTACAGACTGGCTGCTTAATTAAGCTGGATGCTTAGTACAGACTGGCTGCTTAATTAAACTGGATGCTTAGTACAGGCTGGTTGCTTAATTAAGCTGGATGCTTAGTACAGGCTGGCTGCTTAATTAAGCTGGATGCTTAGTACAGGCTGGCTGCTTAATTAAACTGGATGCTTAGTACAGACTGGCTGCTTAATTAAGCTGGATGCTTAGTACAGACTGGTTGCTTAATTAAGCTGGATGCTTAGTACAGGCTGGCTGCTTAATTAAGCTGGATGCTTAGTACAGGTGTCTGCTTAATTAAGCTGGATGCTTAGTACAGGTGTCTGCTTAATTAAGCTGGATGCTTAGTACAGACTGGCTGCTTAATTAAGCTGGATGCTTAGCACAGGTGTCTGCTTAATTATGCTGGATGCTTAGTACAGACTGGTTGCTTAATTAAGCTGGATGCTTAGCACAGGTGTCTACTTAATTAAGCTGGATGCTTAGTACAGACTGGTTGCTTAATTAAGCTGGATGCTTAGCACAGGTGTCTGCTTAATTATGCTGGATGCTTAGTACAGGCTGGCTGCTTAATTAAGCTGGATGCTTAGTACAGACTGGCTGCTTAATTAAGCTGGATGCTTAGTACAGACTGGCTGCTTAATTAAGCTGGATGCTTAGTACAGACTGGCTGCTTAATTAAGCTGGATGCTTAGTACAGACTGGCTGCTTAATTAAGCTGGATGCTTAGTACAGACTGGCTGCTTATTAAGCTGGATGCTTAGTACAGATGGCTGCTTAATTAAGCTGGATGCTTAGTACAGACTGGCTGCTTAATTAAGCTGGATGCTTAGTACAGACTGGCTGCTTAATTAAGCTGGATGCTTAGTACAGACTGGCTGCTTAATTAAGCTGGATGCTTAGTACAGACTGGCTGCTTAATTAAGCTGGATGCTTAGTACAGACTGGCTGCTTAATTAAGCTGGATGCTTAGTACAGACTGGCTGCTTAATTAAGCTGGATGCTTAGTACAGACTGGCTGCTTAATTAAGCTGGATGCTTAGTACAGACTGGCTGCTTAATTAAGCTGGATGCTTAGTACAGACTGGCTGCTTAATTAAGCTGGATGCTTAGTACAGACTGGCTGCTTAATTAAGCTGGATGCTTAGTACAGACTGGCTGCTTAATTAAGCTGGATGCTTAGTACAGACTGGCTGCTTAATTAAGCTGGATGCTTAGTACAGACTGGCTGCTTAATTAAGCTGGATGCTTAGTACAGACTGGCTGCTTAATTAAGCTGGATGCTTAGTACAGACTGGCTGCTTAATTAAGCTGGATGCTTAGTACAGACTGGCTGCTTAATTAAGCTGGATGCTTAGTACAGACTGGCTGCTTAATTAAGCTGGATGCTTAGTACAGACTGGCTGCTTAATTAAACTGGATGCTTAGTACAGACTGGTTGCTTAATTAATGTCAAAATATGTAGGAAATCAATCATTAAATGTCCGCGTCTGTGGTCGAATGGTTACGATCGCTGACTTGTATACCACTGTAACCTATCATCACTGATGGTCACAGGTTTGAGCCCCGCTCGGGCCGTGTCTCAATTATATGAGCAAGTTGGTAATTTCTTATTGAGGTTGGTTAACTGCTGGAGCCTGCCCAGGAAAGGTGTTGTTAGATAAACTTCCCATCGGCGATATAGCCCAAAATGGTGCTGATGTAGGCGTAAAACCCGAACAAACAAACAAATCATTAAATATGTTTTTCTTATTTGAAGCTCAAAACTCTGGAAATATGTCATGGAAGTTCGACGACATAATTGTAATGAAATTCAATGACATATTTCCGTGTAATTTTATCGCTAGCATGCAGAGTTAAGCTAGGGACTGGAGAGTTAAGCTAGGGACTGGAGAGACGTTGTGATGTTTGTATTTGAGTTTACACATTGAACGGCTGTGGACATCTGATTGCTTCGCTGGTTGTGATGTTTGTATTTGTGTTTACACATTGAACGGCTATGGACATCTGGTTGCTTCGCTGGTTGTGATGTTTGTATTTGTGTTTACACATTGAACGGCTGTGGACATCTGGTTGCTTCGCTGGTTGTGATGTTTGTATTTGTGTTTACACATTGAACGGCTGTGGACATCTGGTTGCTTCGCTGGTTGTGATGTTTGTATTTGTGTTTACACATTGAACGGCTATGGACATCTGGTTGCTTCGCTGGTTGTGATGTTTGTATTTGTGTTTACACATTGAACGTCTATGGACATCTGGTTGCTTCGCTGGTTGTGATGTTTGTATTTGTGTTTACACATTGAACGGCTACGGACATCTGGTTGTGATGTTTGTATTTGTGTTTACACATTGAACGGCTACGGACATCTGGTTGCTTCGCTGGTTGTGATGTTTGTATTTGTGTTTACACATTGAACGGCTATGGACATCTGGTTGCTTCGCTGGTTGTGATGTTTGTATTTGTGTTTACA
Organism: Archivesica marissinica; assembly: GCA_014843695.1. Taxonomy (NCBI): domain Eukaryota; kingdom Metazoa; phylum Mollusca; class Bivalvia; order Venerida; family Vesicomyidae; genus Archivesica; species Archivesica marissinica. The sequence goes on along the minus strand of CM026389.1, from coordinate 13,896,461 downwards.
CATTGAACGGCTATGGACATCTGGTTGCTTCGCTGGTTGTGATGTTTGTATTTGTGTTTACACATTGAACGGCTATGGACATCTGGTTGCTTCGCTGGTTGTGATGTTTGTATTTGTGTTTACACATTGAACGGCTGTGGACATCTGATTGCTTCGCTGGTTGTGATGTTTGTATTTGTGTTTACACATTGAACGGCTGTGGACATCTGGTTGCTTCGCTGGTTGTGATGTTTGTATTTGTGTTTACACATTGAACGGCTATGGACATCTGGTTGCTTCGCTGGTTGTGATGTTTGTATTTGTGTTTACACATTGAACGGCTACGGACATCTGGTTGCTTCGCTGGTTGTGATGTTTGTATTTGTGTTTACACATTGAACGGCTATGGACATCTGGTTGCTTCGCTGGTTGTGATGTTTGTATTTGTGTTTACACATTGAACGGCTATGGACATCTGGTTGCTTCGCTGGTTGTGATGTTTGTATTTGTGTTTACACATTGAACGGCTATGGACATCTGGTTGCTTCGCTGGTTGTGATGTTTGTATTTGTGTTTACACATTGAACGGCTATGGACATCTGGTTGCTTCGCTGGTTGTGATGTTTGTGTTTACACATTGAACGGCTATGGACATCTGGTTGCTTCGCTGGTTGTGATGTTTGTGTTTACACATTGAACGGCTATGGACATCTGGTTGCTTCGCTGGTTGTGATGTTTGTGTTTACACATTGAACGGCTACGGACATCTGGTTGCTTCGCTGGTTGGTGGAGGAAGACATCTGGTGTGCCCTGACACCTCCCGGCGTGCCCTGACCCCTCCCGGCGTGCCCTGACCCCTCCCGGCGTGCCCTGACCCCTCCCGGTGTGCCCTGACCCCTCCCGGCGTGCCCTGACCCCTCCCGGCTATTGTTCAGGCATGAGTGGGATTCAAGCGATGAGGGGCCAGTGATTGTTGGTTCCTGCTCTGAGCCACTTGTAGTTCCTAGAAGCCCTTTAATGATATACAGAATATCTCTGGTTCATCAGTAAGTGGATCACTGCTGTGTCTCTAGAACCCAACAATCTACACCGGGGCAGAAACACCTGTAATTCTTGCCTACGCCCAAGTACTGTGGATTGAAATATGTCTGCCGCTTCATCTTTGTTGAATAAAGTTTAATTAACTCTAGAATTGTTGATCGTGTATTGTTTTATGTACCAGGTAAGGAATGTACAGAACGGGCAATATCACGCAGCCATTGTGTATAACTCCCAACAGAGAGATGATCTCATGCAAATGGGTGGTGGTACGAATGTTTCCTTCATTCAACCTCTGCACCACGCACACTGTCTACCTAGAATCCTAGAATGTCACAGTCAATCATGTGTGTAACGACCAATCACACGCTACATACCTAGAATGTCACAGTCAATCATGTGTGTAACGACCAATCACACGCTACGTACCTAGAATGTCACAGTCAATCATGTGTGTAATGACCAATCACACGCTACGTACCTAGAATGTCACAGTCAATCATGTGTGTAATGACCAATCACACGCTACGTACCTAGAATGTCACAGTCAATCATGTGTGTAATGACCAATCACGCGCTACCTTCCTAGAATGTCATAGTCAATCATGTGTGTAATGACCAATCACACGCTACCTTCCTAGAATCCTAGAATGTCACAGCCAAACATGTGTGTAACGACCAATCACACGCTACCTTCCTAGAATGTCACAGTCAATCATGTGTGTAACGACCAATCACACGCTACGTACCTAGAATGTCACAGTCAATCATGTGTGTAACGACCAATCACACGCTACCTTCTTAGAATGTGACAGTCAATCATGTGTGTAGCGACCAATCACATGCTACCTTCTTAGAATCCTAGAATGTCACAGCCAAACATGTGTGTAACGACCAATCACACGCTACCTACCTAGAATGTCACAGCCAAACATGTGTGTAACGACCAATCACACGCTACCTTCCTAGAATGTCACAGTCAATCATGTGTGTAACGACCAATCACACGCTACCTACCTAGAATGTCATAGCCAAACATGTGTGTAACGACCAATCACACGCTACCTACCTAGAATGTCACAGTCAATCATGTGTGTAACGACCAATCACATGCTACCTTCCTAGAATCCTAGAATGTCACAGCCAAACATGTGTGTAACGACCAATCACACGCTACCTACCTAGAATGTCACAGTCAATCATGTGTGTAACGATCAATCATAGTCAAAATGTTTGACTGCCATGTCAGTGACTTGCTGCTGTCAGTGGAGGGGCATGGGGTTGGCCAGCACATGTTTGACTACCATGTCAGTGATTAACATTCTTCAGTGGAGGGGCATGGGGGGTTGGCCAGCACATGTTTGACTGCCATGTCAGTGATTAACATCCTTCAGTGGAGGGGCATGGGGTTGGCCAGCACATGTTTGACTGCCATGTCAGTGATTAACATCCTTCAGTGGAGGGGCATGGGGTTGGCCAGCACATGTTTGACTGTCATAAATGCCTAATTGTTTACCTTGTACCAATCCCACTTACACAGGTACGTAATGTACAGCACTGGGTATCAGCTGCCATTGTTTACAATCGACCGGAAGATCCTGATATTATCAACATGGGTGGAGGCAAGTATGAGCCAAAGTACATTCTAACCTCTCTTATACAGCCAGCTACTGTGGGTCCATTTAGTACATGTGTCTACCTACACTTTCGGAAAATGTAGATATTACTGTAAAATTGACAGTTTTTCAACCATTGACAGTTTTTCAACCATTGACAGTTTTCCAGCCAAAGTCGGAATTTCTAATAATGTGTATAGAGTGAATAAGTTAAAATATAGAAACTTTGGATGTTGCTCCCAAATCTGCTCCCTTGAAGCTGGCTGTTTAATACAGGCTGACTGCTTAATGGACTCGGCTGCTACATGTTACTCTTTCCTTCTTGTAATCTTTAACCCGGCTTATTACTCTCACCAGATCCGTAATGTACAGCGCTGGGCTGTTGCAGCCATTGTCTACAATCACAAAGACAACAACAACAGAGAACGAATGCATGGAGGTAATCGTAATGTTGTAATTTGAAAGAGAGCGACGTACATGTGTTCCCTGAAAATAAATGTATGTTTCAAACACATTTCAAAACGTATTTTTTTAGGTAGAAGTGGGGCCCCAAGGGGTCGAAGTTAGGTTCCCTAGGGCGACTATTTTGAAGTTCGGTTACGCCTGTATCAACTCATTATAGTTGTGTGTAATTTTATTCAAACTTTATGCTTTATGCCACACAGTACATTTTGGGTGTAATTTTATTCAAACTTTATGCCACAAGGTACATTTTGGGTGTAATTTTAATCAAACTTTATGCCACAAGGTACATTTTGGGTGTAATTTTATTCAAACTTTATGCCACACGGTACATTTTGGGTGTAATTTTATTCAAACTTTATGCCACAAGGTACATTTTGGGTGTAATTTTATTCAAACTTTATGCCACACGGTACATTTTGGGTAATTTCCTTTCCATAATTGATGATGTTTGCGAGGAAAACTAGGTCAGTAGGTCAACCTTGTAATCAATGTGTCGCAACTCTATTTTGACTGAATTTTGTTCAAGCTGGGTCACATGTTGCATAGTTTACCAAATATAGGCCAGATTTCATTATATAAACTAGGTCACTGTGTCATGTTGTAAACAGTGTAGTATCCCATGTGAATGACCCCAGGGTCCTCTTCTTGCCGAACATATCTGCTGCTGCTCACTTTAAATAACTGTGAATAACCCCAGGGTCCTCTTCTTGCCGAACATATCTGCTGCTGCTCACTTTAAATAACTGTGAATAACCCCAGGGTCCTCTTCTTGCCGAACATATCTGCTGCTGCTCACTTTAAATAACTGTGAATAACCCCAGGGTCCTCTTCTTGCCGAACATATCTGCTGCTGCTCACTTTAAATAACTGTGAATAACCCCAGGGTCCTCTTCTTGCCGAACATATCTGCTGCTGCTCACTTTAAATAACTGTGAATAACCCCAGGGTCCTCTTCTTGCCGAACATATCTGCTGCTGCTCACTTTAAATAACTGTGAATAACCCCAGGGTCCTCTTCTTGCCGAACATATCTGCTGCTGCTCACTTTAAATAACTGTGAATAACCCCAGGGTCCTCTTCTTGCCGAACATATCTGCTGCTGCTCACTTTGAATAACTGTGAATAACCCCAGGGTCCTCTTCTTGCCGAACATATCTGCTGCTGCTCACTTTAAATAACTGTGAATAACCCCAGGGTCCTCTTCTTGCCGAACATATCTGCTGTTGCTCACTTTAAATAACTGTGAATAACCCCAGGGTCCTCTTGTTGCTCAACATATCTGCTGTTGCTCACTTTAAATAACTGTGAATAACCCCAGGGTCCTCTTCTTGCCGAACATATCTGCTGCTGCTCACTTTAAATAACTGTGAATAACCCCAGGGTCCTCTTCTTGCCGAACATATCTGCTGTTGCTCACTTTAAATAACTGTGAATAACCCCAGGGTCCTCTTGTTGCTCAACATATCTGCTGCTGTTCACTTTAAATAACTGTGAATGATCCCAGGGTCCTCTTGTTGTTGAACATATCTGCTGCTGCTGCTCACTTTGAATAACTGTGAATGACCCCAGGGTCCTCTTGTTGTTGAACATATCTGCTGCTGTTCACTTTGAATAACTGTGAATGACTCCAGGGTCCTCTTGTTGCTGAACATATCTGCTGCTGTTCACTTTGAATAACTGTGAATGACCCCAGGGTCCTCTTGTTGCTGACCATATCTGCTGCTGCTCACTTTGAATAACTGCATGTTTTAAGCTTGCTTCATTACTTTGCATCAACTTTATATAAAACGTTGTCACGTCTTTGTACATTTTGGCGTGTCAACGTTTCAGGAGCTTGATATTTAGTTTATACCAATTTATTTTAGCTTGATTGCGAAACAAGTTCTTACAACTTATATTAATCACTCTCGAGACCTCATTCCTGATGGAATCCATCGCCATGAGGGAGAGGGAAGAGGCGACGTGGAATTTAAATGCCTTGCCTAAGGGCACAATCCAAACTGCTCCAGCTGGGCTCGAACTCCGGGCCTTTCACACCTTAAGCGAATGCGCTACCACAATATTTGATGGGTGTTATTCTGTCACCTGTCTGCCCATCTCTCTGTTATTTACCTTGTAAACACTAGCCTGACTTCGTCACAACATATATTTTATGAAACCTTGGTTGCTTTCAAGAATCGACCATTTTCGTAAAAAGATCAGGTCATGCTAAAACAAAACGATTGTGCAACACAGTTTTGCAACTTATAGTAATTATTCACTGTAGTTGGAGCGGATGAAAGTGTATACATGTATGTGGTCATTCGTGTGAGAGGAGGCCGGAGTACCCCCCTCGTCCAATGCAAATGAAATCCAAAATGCATGTCCTGTATGTAGCCTGCACACAAAATGCATGTCCTGTATGTAGCCTGCACACAAAATGCATGTCCTGTATGTAGCCTGCACACAAAATGCATGTCCTGTATGTAGCCTGCACACAAAATGCATGTCCTGTATGTAGCCTGCACACAAAATGCATGTCCTGTATGTAGCCTGCACACAA
>CM026389.1:13872946-13889822 GCA_014843695.1 Archivesica marissinica | reverse complement strand
CAAAATGCATGTCCTGTATGTAGCCTGCACACAAAATGCATGTCCTGTATGTAGCCTGCACACAAAATGCATGTCCTGTATGTAGCCTGCACACAAAATGCATGTCCTGTATGTAGCCTGCACACAAAATGCATGTCCTGTATGTAGCCTGCACACAAAAGACATTTAACATCATCTGTAACAACTATACAACAAGTAATTCGAGTAAACAAAGAAGTGTCTGATTAAGAAAATATCTATAGTCGCCAACAGGGCTTCTAAAATCGCCGGTCTACCGGTCCAGGACCGAATTTTAAACTATCAGACCGATTGTAGCAACCAAAAAGTCATAAAAATCATCCAGCGTTTTTCTAACAAACCTAAATTGGTAAATATAACTTCTGGATAAGATGTATACATTCACACCGGTTTCCGGTCAAAGATCAACATGCGATCTGCTTCACTGATTCTGATGATTGGCCTGATAATCCCAAAGCCATACTTCACTAAATGCTCAATCGGTGATCCGTAAAGGGAAGAATTGCTACAGTGTATGTCTAAAAATAGATATGGGATTTCAATGTTCAATCTATCTTCCTCTCAAACCCTCGCTGATTTGTTTCTAAAAGTTTTGCAACACAGTGCCCACTTGATGAGTTGATGTCATAGGCAGCCGATTGCAATGATACGCACATATATACATGTACACGGTCATGTGATTGATTATTCGCCAGTAATAAATTTAAGTTGAACCCGTACTCTGGTCAACTCGATCCTCGTATTACGCCGTAGTACCCCTGGCCATTGTGCACGGCGACCCTCATCTTACCCCGTAGTACCCCTGGCCGTTGTACACCGCGATTTTCGATTTTTTAATAAATGACCCACACTTCACTGTTCAAATATGAACAAACTTTACAATAAAAGCCTTGTTTTAAATATGATATAAACACCGATTGTACATATTTCTATCGGGGGGTCGCACAAATATTACAATGACGGGGAATTGATCCTGATTGCAGATTTCGGCCTGGACCGATTTGGTTTTGACATTTTAGAAGTCCTTGTCGCCAAATGAAAAGGCAAATCGTCGAATCTTATAAATTAATTGCGATAATGACTGCCCGCAGCACTACGTAAACGTTATAAAGTCATATGCAAATACAATGTATATTGTTGTGGTAACTTTTGTACACCATGGATTGATTATTTTGTAAATAAAATTCCAATAAGGGAACAAATAAACAAATTTTGTTTGTAGACAAATGTTTTGTTTGTAGACAAATGTTTTGTTTGTAGACAAATATTTTGTTTGTTGACAAATGTTTTGTTTGTAGACAAATATTTTGTTTGTAGACAAATATTTTGAATGATTCTTAGACACATGTAATATTATCAGAAATATGCAAGTATAAAATAATAACAATTTATAGTTAGCTGCTGCCTAGAATATGTGCAACACACAATATGGAGCCGCAATTTGGGGTTTTAAGATGTTATGGAAAATGTTGAACCCTTTTTATGCACAATTTCTTATTATTGGTAACATTTGTGCATCTTATAATAGATATATTGTCTGGGTATGTTTTGGTAACATTTGTATTGGTAACATTTCTGCATCTTATAATAGATATATTGTCTGGGTATGTATTGGTAACATTTCTGCATCTTATAATAGATATATTGTCTGGGTATGTATTGGTAACATTTCTGCATCTTATAATAGATATATTGTCTGGGTATGTATTGGTAACATTTCTGCATCTTATAATAGATATATTGTCTGGGTATGTATTGGTAACATTTCTGCATCTTATAATAGATATATTGTCTGGGTATGTATTGGTAACATTTCTGCATCTTATAATAGATATATTGTCTGGGTATGTATTGGTAACATTTCTGCATCTTATAATAGATATATTGTCTGGGTATGTATTGGTAACATTTCTGCATCTTATAATAGATATATTGTCTGGGTATGTATTGGTAACACAAAACCTAAAAACCTCTGCAGATGACTGTTTGGAATTTAATCTGATAAATATTTACTCTGCAGATGACTGCTTGGAATTTAATCTGATCAATATTTACTCTGCAGATGACTGTTTGGATTTTAATCTGATAAATATTTACTCTGCAGATGACTGCTTGGATTTTAATCTGATAAATATTTACTCTGCAGATGACTGCTTGGATTTTAATCTGATAAATATTTGCATTGTCAGGCCCGTCGCTGGGCATACGCAAGTACGCACGTGCGTATCATTGGTTTCAGAAAATGAAAAAAATGAAAACTCAAAAAATGCAATAAAACCACAGGGGGGTAGTAGGGATACATAGGCGCCGTGATGTGTGGAGTGGTGGAATAATTGAGCCCATTGCAAATATGGTGCATCTCGAAATTTAGTTTGTGCTATTTTACGTGCTTGTTTAATTGATAAGGGCGATAGATCATGTATATTATACATCTAGCCTTAATTTATACCTTTATACGGATTGTCGTAAGAAGTTTAGTCCTGCAACTGTATGTTACAAAATACATTGAAATGCAGGAAATTGCTTCCTCATTTCAAAATATCGCAGGGAGGGAGGGCATGCCCCCGACCACCTGGCGTACTCGCTATGCTCACTCGACAAACAAGCATACTAGTATTTGGCCGTGCGTATCATCAACATAGCCCAGGGTACCCACGCATCAGGGAAAACAGGGAAAACAGGGAAAATGACCAAAACCTGTTCCCTGCAGGGAATTATCAGGGAATTTTAAAAACATGAGAATATCAGGGAATTATCAGGGAATTTTATTTTGTCATCCTCGCACGCGCGCATACATGGTCGTCCGCGACCATTTTGTCGTCGTCCGCGCATAGTTTGTCATCTATGCGCACACGTGTATTTGGTCATGATTGAGTATTTCCTCATCTAGATGCGAACGAGTATATTTGATCATCTTGAGTATTTCGTCATCTAGGCCTATGTAAACGCGTATATTTGTCAGGGAAAATTGGAGATTGATCAGGGAAATATCAGGGAATTATCAGGGAATTTGTTTCCTCATATCCTGTGGGTACCCTGATAGCCCCAACGACGGCCCTGATTGTGCATGCATTGTTAATGTAACTGTGTAACTTCTGTTGATTTTATAGATGGAAGCGGTATTAATATTCCGTCTGTGTTTGTGGGTTGGTCGGACGGTGTTGTGCTGGGTCGCAATTATTGTTACAACTGTACCACGCTAGAAACAACGAAAGGAGCGTAAGTATATACATGTATATATATAGTGTATATACTGTTACATTGTTCTTTATCTAGTCACAAATATTTTGATTTATTTTATGCTAATTGATGAAATACAGTGTTCTATCAGTGAGATATAATCCATATCACTCATTGCATATCACTCTCTGTATTTTGCCGGGCTACTTTTTTATTATTATCTCCCTTCCCAATACACTATTCTTGCACTATTCTTGTCACACGTGTCATTTAATTTTCACCGTTTACCTGGCTTCAATGACACTATTTACGTGTATTATTGTTTTTGTTATGAAACAAATCAAAAGCGAAATACAACTGACAATGTCACGAATTTTGTCACTGCAAATTGTAACAATAAATCCAATAAATGTTTTCATGTATTTTTCCTCGATTCAACTTTAAATTCAAGATGGTGGCAGATTTGTGTATCGACTCACGACATATAGTCGTCAATTTATTCATCCGCGCAAAAACACGGCAGCTAGCTATTTTAATTTCTTCATTTTTCATTTGTTTTTCACCAATTAGCATAAAATAAAAAGAAAATTTGTTTGTTTTGAGTGAATATGGAATATATCTCACCTCGAAGTGAGAACATTTTAATATTTTCTCACTTCTCAGTGAGATATATTCCATATTCACTCAAAACAAACAAATATCCTCTATGTATTGTCATGCGAGGGTGCTGTGATATATCGAGAGTGCTGTGATATATCGGCGGGCTTCATCCAAATCTGTTCTGCCGTCTTTATCTATATACACGTAGAACATGTCCGCGCATGGTCTACCATAGTCAGTACCGTCTTTATCTATATACACGTAGAACATGTCCGCGCATGGTCTACCATAGTCAGTACCGTCTATATCTATATACACGTAGAACATGTCCGCGCATGGTCTACCATAGTCAGTGCCGTCTATATCTATATACACGTAGAACATGTCCGCGCATGGTCTACCATAGTCAGTGCCGTCTATATCTATATACACGTAGAACATGTCCGCGCATGGTCTACCATAGTCAGTGCCGTCTATATCTATATACACGTAGAACATGTCTGCACATGGTCTACCATAGTCATTGCCGTCTATATCTATATACACGTAGAACATGTCCGCGCATGGTCTACCATAGTCAGTGCCGTCTATATCTATATACACGTAGAACATGTCCGCGCATGGTCTACCATATGTGTCTTTTTTCAGCAGATAGTTTGTAAACTCAGTAAAGTCAACCATAATAAGGATGGAGTCACACAAAATAATCAAGTCATTTATTATATCACAGTATTTCACGACTTTAAAAATATGGAGGCCATTCATAAAATGCAACAGATAAAATGTGACTTGTATTATATTATGTTATCTTTGTATTATGGTGAGATGTAGAGTTTCACGGAGTATTATGGTGAGATGTAGAGTTTCACAGAGTATTATGGTGAGATGTAGAGTTTCACAGAGTATTATGGTGAGATGTAGAGTTTCACAGAGTATTATGGTGAGATGTAGAGTTTCACAGAGTATTATGGTGAGATGTAGAGTTTCACAGAGTATTATGGTGAGATGTAGAGTTTCACAGAGTATTATGGTGAGATGTAGAGTTTCACAGAGTATTATGGTGAGATGTAGAGTTTCACGGAGTATTATGGTGAGATGTAGAGTTTCACAGAGTATTATGGTGAGATGTAGAGTTTCACAGAGTATTATGGTGAGATGTAGAGTTTCACGGAGTATTATGGTGAGATGTAGAGTTTCACAGAGTATTATGGTGAGATGTAGAGTTTCACGGAGTATTATGGTGAGATGTAGAGTTTCACAGAGTATTATGGTGAGATGTAGAGTTTCACGGAGTATTATGATGTTTCATGGTGTATTACGGTGTTTCACGGTGTATTACGTTGTTTCACGGTGTATTACGATGTTTCACGGAGTATTACGATGATTCACAGTGTATTACGATATTTCACGGTGTATTACGATGTTTCACGGAGTATTACGTTGTTTCACGGTGTATTACGATGTTTCACGGAGTATTACGTTGTTTCACGGGAGTATTACGATGTTTCTAGGAGTATTATGATGTTTCACGGTGTATTACGTGTTTCACGGAGTATTACGATGTTTCACAGAGTATTACGATGTTTCACGGAGTATTACGTTGTTTCACGGGAGTATTACGATGTTTCTATGAGTATTACGATGTTTCACGGTGTATTACGTGTTTCACGGTGTATTGCGATGTGTCACGGAGTATTACGATGTTTCACGGTGTATTACGTTGTTTCACGGTATATTACGATGTTTCACGGGAGTATTACGATGTTTCACAGAGTATTACGATGTTTCACGGTGTATTACGATGTTTCACGGGAGTATTACGATGTTTCACGGAGTATTACACTGTTTCACGGGAGTATTACAATGTTTCACAGTGTATTACGATGTTTCACAGTGTATTACGATGTTTCACGGTATTACGATGTTTCACGGAGTATTACGATGTTTCACGGTGTATTACGATGTTTCACGGGAGTATTACGCTGTTTCACGGCGTATTACGCTGTTTCACGGAGTATTACGATGTTTCACGGTGTATTACGATGCTTCACGGAGTATTACGATGTTTCACAGTGTATTACGATGCTTCACGGAGTATTACGATGTTTCACGGAGTAGTACGATGTTTCACGGAGTATTACGATGTTTCACGGAGTATTACGATGTTTCACGGTGTATTACGATGCTTCACGGAGTATTACAATGTTTCACAGAATATTACGATGTTTCACGGTGTATTACTATGCTTCACGGAGTATTACGATGTTTCACGGTGTATTACGATGTTTCGCGGTATATTACATTGTTTCATGTTGTATTACGTTGTTTCACGGTGTATTACGTTGTTTCACGGTGTATTACGTTGTTTCAGTTATGAGATAGAGATTAACAATGATGCCAACCCGTTTCGCTTCAATCCTGCTGTTTTTATCCTGTTTGCTGCGATTATCGGATTATGCCTAACCATTATGATTGTATCTCTGGTGAGAAATATACATATTAAATAACTCGGGGGAAACTTTCATGTAAATCTGTGTTTTCAATTTGCGCTTGTAATTAGTTTGGCATAAATGCGATGGTCACCAGTGTGTATTGCACAATTGGCATTTAATATATGGCAGGCCCCTTCCACCAAAAGATTTGTAATGTCATATATTTTGAAAATAACAATGCAATAGATTACCTGAAACGTCACATGACCTGAAACGTCACATGACCTGAAACATCACAGAGGTGTGTTTTTGATCACCACAATATTAAACTCAACACAATGAACAACAAGAACAATCTGTCCGTACGTACATTATATCATAATTTTGATTTTCTTTATGCAATACACAAAAAGGAATCGGTGATAATTTTTCAGTGCACAGATTTACATCAAACTTTCTCGAACTTTAAATTACCAGCCGTGATATATTAACTGCTAGATTTCCATCCACATTGTGTCCAAGAGAGATGACATTAATAAATAACTGTTTGAATTGAAAACAAATCAATTTAAAATTAAATTATTTACATCACGGCTCATCCTAGAGGTCGACTTTGGCGATTATATCGCCCAATGAACCCTGACATTGTCCACTGGGGGGGCCCCACTTCACCTTAAAGAAAATAAATATAAAATTATTTTGTTTACACTTTTCATACAAAATTTAGATATAGTAAAGTAAGATATACTTGCCCATTATAAAGCACTGCGTCTATTCATACGTTCTATTAAATGGATGGTCCTACCTATTTTAACCCTATTTTGTTGGATATATATATTAATTAACACCATTTAAAGACGCAATCACACGCTTTCTCACTTCTCCCAAAGATTCTGACATAGAATGAGCCCGGTTACATGGATAAATTTGCGTTAGAATGTTACAAGTGTGGACTGGTTGCTATGGACATCTATCAGTTATTATATCATAACTTTAACACAATGTTTTTGCTAATCAGCTTCTTGCCTACTATTTTCAGCTACAAGGTTTTCATAGATGATCGGGAGGCCTTTGAAACTCCCTATATTCTCTGGCCCTTTGCTGTTGTAGTTGGGACGTGTGTGGTCCTGATGTTAATATTTATGGTGAGATATTCAGATAGTGTACTTACTGCAATAACACAAGGATTTCCCCGAGTGTTTTACCACGGCTGCTCCATGCTTGTCTCCCCTCCCCATTGCTGCCCTTGTCCCCCCTCCCCATTGCTGCCCTTGTCTTCCCTTCCCCTTCTCCCTACTGCTATTTTCTCCCCTTCCCGCCCTTGTCTCCCCTCCCTGCTGCCTTGATTCCCCTCCCCTTGCCTTTCTCCCTACCACTCTTGTCTCCCCTCCCTGCTGCCTTGATTCCCCTCCCCTTGCCTTGATTCCCCTCCCCTTGCCTTCTCCCTACCACTCTTGTTCCCCTCCCCTTGCCTTTCTCCCAACCACTCTTGTTTCCCCTCCCTGCTGCCTTGATTCCCTCCCTTGCCTTTCTCCCTACCACTCTTGTTTCCCCTCCCTGCTGCCCTTGATTCCCCTCCCCTTGCCTTTCTCCCTACCACTCTTGTTTCCCCTCCCTGCTGCCTTGATTCCCCTCCCCTTGCCTTTCTCCCTACCACTCTTGTTTCCCTCCCCATGCTGCCCTTTCCTCTCCCTGCTGCCTTGATTCCCCTCCCAAGTTGCCCATGCCCAACCCCTGCTGCTCTTGTTGCCCCTCCCCCAGCTGCCCTTGCCTCCTCCCCAGCTGCCCATGCATCATCCCCCAGCTGCCCTTGCATCATCCCCCAGCTGCCCTTGCTTCCTCCCCCTGCCCTTGCCTCCTCCCCCAGCTGCCCTTGCACATCCCCCAGCTGCCCTTGCCACCTCCCCCAGCTGCCCTTGCACATCCCCCAGCTGCCCTTGCTTCCTCCCCCAGCTGCCCTTGCCTCCTCCAGCTGCCCTTGCACATCCCCCAGCTGCCTTTGCCTCCTCCTCCAGTTATCCTTGCATCATCCACCAACTACCCATGCATCATCCCCCAGCTGCCCTTGCCTCCTCCAGCTGCCCTTGCCTCCTCCCCCAGCTGCCCTTGCCTCCTCCTCAAGCTGCCCTTGCCTCCTCCCCCAGCTGCCCTTTCCTCCTCCCCCAGTTGCCCATGCATCATCCCCCAACTGCCCTTGCATCATCCCCCAGTTGCTATTGCCCCCCCACCGCCTGCATCTCTCGTCTCCCCTTGTGGCTCATGTCTTCCTGCCTGCTTCCCTTGTCACCGCCTGCATCTCTTTTTTTCGTCTCCCCTTGTGGCTCATGTCTTCCCGCCTGCTTCCCTTGTCACAGCCTGCTTCACTTGCCTGCCAAGTAAGCGTCGGGGGAGAGGGGGTGGGGGGTAGTATTCCGATAAACCATAGCTAAAGTAAGACTAAATGTATTGGGAGAATATATGTAATGTTATAGACTGGTCAGAATGTATGTAATGTTATAGACTGGTCAGAATGTATGTAATGTTATAGACTGGTCAGAATATATGTAATGTTATAGACTGGTCAGAATGTATGTAATGTTATAGACTGGTCAGAATGTATGTAATGTTATAGACTGGTCAGAATGTATGTAATGTTATAGACTGGTCAGAATGTATGTAATGTTATAGACTGGTCAGAATGTATGTAATGTTATAGACTGGTCAGAATGTATGTAATGTTATAGACTGGTCAGAATGTATGTAATGTTATAGACTGGTCAGAATGTATGTAATGTTATAGACTGGTCAGAATGTATGTAATGTTATAGACTGGTCAGAATGTATGTAATGTTATAGACTGGTCAGAATGTATGTAATGTTATAGACTGGTCAGAATGTATGTAATGTTATAGACTGGTCAGAATGTATGTAATGTTATAGACTGGTCAGAATATATGTAATGTTATAGACTGGTCAGAATGTATGTAATGTTAAGTTGGACTGTGAATCCAGGGATAGCAAGTTCAATCCCCAGCCTGACCATAATAATAATAGTATCATGTAATGGTGCTATACACCGGGAATGCTAACATGGAGTATAATAGTATCATGTAATGGTGCTATACACCGGGAATGCTAACATGGAGTATAGTAGTATCATGTAATGGTGCTATACACCGGGAATGCTAACATGGAGTATAATAGTATCATGTAATGGTGCTATACACCGGGAATGCTAACACGGAGTATAATAGTATCATGTAATGGTGCTATACACCGGGAATGCTAACATGGAGTATAATAGTATCATGTAATGGTGCTATACCCGGGAATGCTACAGGAGTATAATAGTATCATTAATGGTGCTATACACCGGGAATGCTAACATGGAGTATAATAGTATCATGTAATGGTGCTATACACCGGGAATGCTAACATGGAGTATAATAGTATCATGTAATGGTGCTATACACCGGGAATGCTAACACGGAGTATAATAGTATCATGTAATGGTGCTATACACCGGGAATGCTAACACGGAGTATATAGTATCATGTAATGGTGCTATACACCGGGAATGCTAACATGGAGTATTATAGTAGTATCATGTAATGGTGGTATACACCGGGAATGCTAACATGGAGTATAATAGTATCATGTAATGGTGGTATACACCGGGAATGCTAACACGGAGTATAATAGTATCATGTAATGGTGCTATACACCGGGAATGCTAACACGGAGTATTATAGTAGTATCATGTAATGGTGCTATACACCGGGAATGCTAACATGGAGTATAATAGTATCATGTAATGGTGCTATACACCGGGAATGCTAACATGGAGTATAATAGTATCATGTAATGGTGCTATACACCGGGAATGCTAACACGGAGTATAATAGTATCATGTAATGGTGGTATACACCGGGAATGCTAACATGGAGTATAACAATAGTACTTCTGGGGCGTCACCCCGAGTAACCAGGAAGCTTAGATAAATATTATATGACTACTGTACTTCTGGGGCGTCACCCCGAGTAACCAGGAAGCTTAGATAAATAAACATATCTCCAAAAATATATAAATTATGTTCATGAAAATAACTATTACTTCCCTTTTATCAAAAATGACTCGATGTTCCCACATTTTGAAATGTTAAATCATATTGCGCAGTTATTTAAGCGTACAGTGATGTATAATGTGTAAACTATGTCCTCTCCATACCTGAAAAATATGAATATATATATATATCAGGGCTCCAGGCATGTAAGGGGCTGTCCGATTAGCGCAGTGGTTAATGCGCAAGCTACTCACCAATGCAACCTGGGTTCGATCCAAAGAGAGTGATTAATATAAGTTGTTAAAACTTGCTTCGCAATCATTGTAAAATAAATAATGTTTAGATAACATAAGGGGCTGGAATCTTCACACATTAGGCACAGCATTTAAGGGCCTGGAATCTTCACACATTAGGCACAGCATTTAAGAGGCTGGAATCTTCACACATTAGGCACAGCATTTAAGGGGCTGGAATCTTCACACATTAGGCACAGCTTTTAAGATAATACAAAAAGTCATTATTTCAGTAATTTTCAGTGACTTCTTTTTTAGACCAGCCCGACAGGCTTGTATCATTGACAATATCACGAGCCCGAACTTGATTTTGACAGGCCCCGGGCCTCAGGCTATCCACTTCTTGGAGCCATGTATATATACACCCAATGTCTTAACACTTGTACTGAAATCTGCACTCATTCTGTGACGTTTCGTAACATTTTAAATATGCATCGATGATGCTGCAGGTTAAAATGGTGTCGGTTGTCTTTATTTGTGTATGGTTCTTTAATATTGGTTAGACTGAATTTTGCACTTTGAAAATGTCATGTATATGTATGTATATGGATATTATCAGGCAGGGATCATTCTAATGGGCAAAATTGTCGCCCTAGGGACCCTGACTTCGCCCTCTGGGGGCCCCACTTCTCTTTTTACGATTTTCAAACACAATTTTGTCTAGTAAGATAAACTGGCCCATTATAAAGCACTCCTTCTATTCAAATGTTGTATTTAATGGTTGTACTGTGCATTTTAACCCTATTTTGCGCTTTCTCACTTCTCCCAAAAATTGTGAACCCTGATCAGGTTTTATGTATGTTATAAATGTGACAGTAATTCGTCATTATGACAAAAGTTGCAATAAAATATTATTAAATAAAACGTGAATTAAATTTTGTATATCTGTAAACGATGGCACATTTGAAATCTGGGAATATGTAAGAAGATATACTACCTTTGCAAAATGTAATTTAAATGATTCAATGATCTCGATATATAACATAATAAACATGTGTGAAATGTTTGAACATTGGTTGGTGCATCTTACAGGTGGTGAAGTGGTGTCGAGACTTGAGAAAAAAGCAACGCTCGAGGCTCTCCATCAAACATTTGAAGAAAATACCAGTTAAAAAGTTTAAGAAAGGTAATAAATTATTTGATATACCACCTATAAGGCGATCTCACCTATCACACGACCCTGCTATCACACGACCCTGCTATCACACGACCCCGCTATCACACGACCCCGCTATCACACGACCCCGCTATCACACGACCCCGCTATCACACGACCCCGCTATCACACGACCCCGCTATCACACGACCCCCTACTTTGGTCCTGATATCTGTGGGTTTTGGCATGCACTTGCCTATAACACGACCCCTCTACTTTGGTCCTGCTATCTGTGGGTTTTGGCATGCACTTGCATATAAGACCCCCCCCACTACTTTGGTCCTGCTATCTGTGGGTTTTGGCATGCACTTGCATATAACACGACCCACTTACTTTGGTCCTGCTATCTGTGGGTTTTGGCAAGCACTTGCCTATCACACGACCCCCCTACTTTGGTCCTGCTATTTGTGGGTTTTGGCATGCACTTGCCTATCACACGACCCCCCTACTTTGGTCCTGCTATCTGTGGGTTTTGGCATGCACTTGCATATCACACGACCCCCCTACTTTGGTCCTGCTATCTGTGGGTTTTGGCATGCACTTGCCTATCACACGACCCCCCTACTTTGGTCCTGCTATCTGTGGGTTTTGGCATGCACTTGCCTATCACACGACCCCCCTACTTTGGTCCTGCTATCTGTGGGTTTTGGCATGCACTTGCCTATCACACGACCCCCCTACTTTGGTCCTGCTATCTGTGGGTTTTGGCATGCACTTGCCTATCACACGACCCCCCTACTTTGGTCCTGCTATCTGTGGGTTTTGGCATGCACTTGCCTATCACACGACCCCCCTACTTTGGTCCTGCTATCTGTGGGTTTTGGCATGCACTTGCCTATCACACGACCCCCCTACTTTGGTCCTGCTATCTGTGGGTTTTGGCATGCACTTGCCTATCACACGACCCCCCTACTTTGGTCCTGCTATCTGTGGGTTTTGGCATGCACTTGCCTATCACACGACCCCCCTACTTTGGTCCTGCTATCTGTGGGTTTTGGCATGCACTTGCCTATCACACGACCCCCCTACTTTGGTCCTGCTATCTGTGGGTTTTGGCATGCACTTGCCTATACACGACCCCCCTACTTTGGTCCTGATATCTGTGGGTTTTGGCATGCACTTGCCTATCACACGACCCCCCTACTTTGGTCCTGCTATCTGTGGGTTTTGGCATGCACTCGCCTATAAGACGACCCCCCTACTTTGGTCCTGATATCTGTGGGTTTTGGCATGCACTTGCATATAACCGACCCACTTACTTTGGTCCTGCTATCTGTGGGTTTTGGCATGCACTTGCATATAACACGACCCACTTACTTTGGTCCTGCTATCTGTGGGTTTTGGCATGCACTTGCATATAACACGACCCACTTACTTTGGTCCTGCTATCTGTGGGTTTTGGCAAGCACTTGCATATAACACGACCCACTTACTTTGGTCCTGCTATCTGTGGGTTTTGGCATGCACTTGCATATAACACGACCCACTTACTTTGGTCCTGCTATCTGTGGGTTTTGGCATGCACTTGCCTATCACACGACCCCGCTACTTTGGTCCTGCTATCTGTGGGTTTTGGCATGCACTTGCATATCACACGACCCCGCTATCACACGACCCCGCTACTTTGGTCCTGATATCTGTGGGTTTTGGCATGCACTTGCATATCACACGACCCCGCTATCACACGACCCCGCTACTTTGGTCCTGATATCTGTGGGTTTTGGCATGCACTTGCATATCACACGACCCCGCTATCACACGACCCCGCTACTTTGGTCCTGATATCTGTGGGTTTTGGCATGCACTTGCATATCACACGACCCCGCTATCACACGACCCCGCTACTTTGGTCCTGATATCTGTGGGTTTTGGCATGCACTTGCATATCACACGACCCCGCTATCACACGACCCCGCTACTTTGGTCCTGATATCTGTGGGTTTTGGCATGCACTTGCATATCACACGACCCCGCTATCACACGACCCTGCTACTTTGGTCCTGATATCTGTGGGTTTTGGCATGCACTTGCATATCACACGACCCCGCTATCACACGACCCCGCTACTTTGGTCCTGATATCTGTGGGTTTTGGCAAGCACTTGCCTATCACACGACCCCCCTACTTTATTCCTGATATCTGTGGGTTTTGGCAAGCACCTGCCTATCACACGACCCCGCTATCACACGACCCCGCTATCACACGACCCCGCTACTTTGGTCCTGATATCTGTGGGTTTTGGCATGCACTTGCCTATCACACGACCCCCCTACTTTGGTCCTGTTATCTGTGGGTTTTGGCATGCACTTGCATATAATACGACCCCTCTACTTTGGTCCTGCTATCTGTGGGTTTTGGCAAGCACTTGCCTATAAGACGACCCCTTACTTTGGTCCTGCTATCTGTGGGTTTTGGCATGCACTTGCATATCACACGACCCCGTCTACTTTGGTCCTGCTATCTGTGGGTTTTGGCAAGCACTTGCATATAAGACCCCCCCACTACTTTGGTCTTGCTATCTGTGGGTTTTGGCAAGCACTTGCATATAAGACCCCCCCACTACTTTGGTCCTGCTATCTGTGGGTTTTGGCATGCACTTGCATATAAGACCCCCCCACTACTTTTGTCCTGCTATCTGTGGGTTTTGGCATGCACTTGCATATAAGACCCCCCCACTACTTTGGTCCTGCTATCTGTGGGTTTTGGCATGCACTTGCATATAAGACCCCCCCCTACTTTGGTCCTGCTATCTGTGGGTTTTGGCATGCACTTGCATAAGACCCCCCACTACTTTGGTCCTGCTATCTGTGGGTTTTGGCATGCACTTGCCTATCACACGACCCCCCTACTTTGGTCCTGCTATCTGTGGGTTTTGGCATGCACTGCCTATCACACGACCCCCCTACTTTGGTCCTGCTATCTGTGGGTTTTGGCATGCACTCGCCTATAAGACGACCCCCCTACTTTGGTCCTGCTATCTGTGGGTTTTGGCATGCACTTGCATACACGACCCCCTACTTTGGTCCTGCTATCTGTGGGTTTTGGCATGCACTTGCCTATCACACGACCCCCCTACTTTGGTCCTGCTATCTGTGGGTTTTGGCATGCACTTGCCTATCACACGACCCCCCTACTTTGGTCCTGCTATCTGTGGGTTTTGGCATGCACTTGCATATCACACGACCCCCCTACTTTGGTCCTGCTATCTGTGGGTTTTGGCATGCACTTGCCTATCACACGACCCCCCTACTTTGGTCCTGCTATCTGTGGGTTTTGGCATGCACTTGCATATAACACGACCCACTTACTTTGGTCCTGCTATCTGTGGGTTTTGGCATGCACTTGCAACACACCCCTATCACACGACCCCCCTACTTTGGTCCTGCTATCTGTGGGTTTTGGCATGCACTTGCCTATCACACGACCCCCCTACTTTGGTCCTGCTATCTGTGGGTTTTGGCATGCACTTGCCTATCACACGACCCCCCTACTTTGGTCCTGCTATCTGTGGGTTTTGGCATGCACTTGCCTATCACACGACCCCCCTACTTTGGTCCTGCTATCTGTGGGTTTTGGCATGCACTTGCCTATCACACGACCCACCTACTTTGGTCCTGCTATCTGTGGGTTTTGGCATGCACTTGCATATCACACGACCCACTTACTTTGGTCCTGCTATCTGTGGGTTTTGGCATGCACTTGCCTATCACACGACCCCCCTACTTTGGTCCTGCTATCTGTGGGTTTTGGCATGCACTTGCCTATCACACGACCCCCCTACTTTGGTCCTGCTATCTGTGGGTTTTGGCATGCACTTGCATATCACACCCCCACTTTGGTCCTGCTATCTGTGGGTTTTGGCATGCACTTGCATATAACACGACCCCCCTACTTTGGTCCTGCTATCTGTGGGTTTTGGCATGCACTTGCATATCACACGACCCCGCTATCACACGACCCCGCTACTTTGGTCCTGATATCTGTGGGTTTTGGCATGCACTTGCATATCACACGACCCCGCTATCACACGACCCCGCTACTTTGGTCCTGATATCTGTGGGTTTTGGCATGCACTTGCATATCACACGACCCCGCTATCACACGACCCCGCTACTTTGGTCCTGATATCTGTGGGTTTTGGCATGCACTTGCATATCACACGACCCCGCTATCACACGACCCCGCTACTTTGGTCCTGATATCTGTGGGTTTTGGCATGCACTTGCATATCACACGACCCCGCTATCACACGACCCCGCTACTTTGGTCCTGATATCTGTGGGTTTTGGCATGCACTTGCATATCACACGACCCCCTATCACACGACCCCGCTACTTTGGTCCTGATATCTGTGGGTTTTGGCAAGCACCTGCCTATCACACGACCCCGCTATCACACGACCCCGCTATCACACGACCCCGCTACTTTGGTCCTGATATCTGTGGGTTTTGGCATGCACTTGCCTATCACACGACCCCCCTACTTTGGTCCTGATATCTGTGGGTTTTGGCAAGCACTTGCATATAATACGACCCACTTACTTTGGTCCTGCTATCTGTGGGTTTTGGCATGCACTTGCATATAACACGACCCACTTACTTTGGTCCTGCTATCTGTGGGTTTTGGCATGCACTTGCATATCACACGACCCACTTACTTTGGTCCTGCTATCTGTGGGTTTTGGCAAGCACTTGCATATAAGACGACCCACTTACTTTGGTCCTGCTATCTGTGGGTTTTGGCAAGCACCTGCCTATCACACGACCCCGCTATCACACGACCCTGCTACTTTGGTCCTGATATCTGTGGGTTTTGGCATGCACTTGCCTATCACACGACCCCCCTACTTTGGTCCTGATATCTGTGGGTTTTGGCATGCACTTGCATATAATACCACCCACTACTTTGGTCCTGCTATCTGTGGGTTTTGGCATGCACTTGCCTATCACACGACCCCCCTTCTTTGGTCCTGCTATCTGTGGGTTTTGGCATGCACTTGCATATAACACGACCCTGCTATCACACGACCCCGCTACTTTGGTCCTGATATCTGTGGGTTTTGGCATGCATTTGCATATCACACGACCCCCCTACTTTGGTACTGCTATCTGTGGGTTTTGTCATGCACTTGCCTATCACACGACCCCCCTTCTTT
>CM026389.1:13802934-13871946 GCA_014843695.1 Archivesica marissinica | reverse complement strand
TACTTTGGTCCTGATATCTGTGGGTTTGGCAAGCACTTGCATATAACACGACCCACTTACTTTGGTCCTGCTATCTGTGGGTTTTGGCATGCACTTGCATATAACACGACCCACTTACTTTGGTCCTGCTATCTGTGGGTTTTGGCATGCACTTGCCTATCACACGACCCCCCTACTTTGGTCCTGCTATCTGTGGGTTTTGGCATGCACTTGCATATAACACGACCCCTCTACTTTGGTCCTGCTATCTGTGGGTTTTGGCATGCACTTGCATATAACACGACCCACTTACTTTGGTCCTGCTATCTGTGGGTTTTGGCATGCACTTGCATATCACACGACCCCGCTATCACACGACCCCGCTACTTTGGTCCTGATATCTGTGGGTTTTGGCATGCACTTGCATATCACACGACCCCGCTATCACACGACCCCGCTACTTTGGTCCTGATATCTGTGGGTTTTGGCATGCACTTGCATATCACACGACCCCGCTATCACACGACCCCGCTACTTTGGTCCTGATATCTGTGGGTTTTGGCATGCACTTGCATATCACACGACCCCGCTATCACACGACCCCGCTACTTTGGTCCTGATATCTGTGGGTTTTGGCATGCACTTGCATATCACACGACCCCGCTATCACACGACCCCGCTACTTTGGTCCTGATATCTGTGGGTTTTGGCATGCACTTGCATATCACACGACCCCGCTATCACACGACCCCGCTACTTTGGTCCTGATATCTGTGGGTTTTGGCATGCACTTGCATATCACACGACCCCGCTATCACACGACCCCGCTACTTTGGTCCTGATATCTGTGGGTTTTGGCATGCACTTGCATATCACACGACCCCGCTATCACACGACCCCGCTACTTTGGTCCTGATATCTGTGGGTTTTGGCATGCACTTGCATATCACACGACCCCGCTATCACACGACCCCGCTACTTTGGTCCTGATATCTGTGGGTTTTGGCAAGCACCTGCCTATCACACGACCCCGCTATCACACGACCCCGCTATCACACGACCCCGCTACTTTGGTCCTGATATCTGTGGGTTTTGGCATGCACTTGCCTATCACACGACCCCCCTACTTTGGTCCTGATATCTGTGGGTTTTGGCAAGCACCTGCCTATAAGACGACCCACTTACTTTGGTCCTGCTATCTGTGGGTTTTGGCATGCACTTGCATATAACACGACCCACTTACTTTGGTCCTGCTATCTGTGGGTTTTGGCATGCACTTGCATATAACACGACCCACTTACTTTGGTCCTGATATCTGTGGGTTTTGGCGAACACTTGCCTATAAGACGACCCACTTACTTTGGTCCTGCTATCTGTGGGTTTTGGCAAGCACCTGCCTATCACACGACCCCGCTATCACACGACCCTGCTACTTTGGTCCTGATATCTGTGGGTTTTGGCATGCACTTGCCTATCACACGACCCCCCTACTTTGGTCCTGATATCTGTGGGTTTTGGCATGCACTTGCATATAATACGACCCACTTACTTTGGTCCTGCTATCTGTGGGTTTTGGCATGCACTTGCCTATCACACGACCCCCCTTCTTTGGTCCTGCTATCTGTGGGTTTTGGCATGCACTTGCATATAACACGACCCTGCTATCACACGACCCCGCTACTTTGGTCCTGATATCTGTGGGTTTTGGCATGCATTTGCATATCACACGACCCCCCTACTTTGGTACTGCTATCTGTGGGTTTTGGCATGCACTTGCCTATCACACGACCCCCCTTCTTTGGTCCTGCTATCTGTGGGTTTTGGCATGCACTCGCCTATAAGACGACCCCGCTACTTTGGTCCTGATATCTGTGGGTTTTGGCAAGCACTCACCTATAAGACGACCCCCCTACTTTGGTCCTGCTATCTGTGGGTTTTGGCATGCACTTGCATATAACACGACCCACTTACTTTGGTCCTGCTATCTGTGGGTTTTGGCATGCACTTGCATATCACACGACCCCCTACTTTGGTCCTGATATCTGTGGGTTTTGGCAAGCACCTGCCTATCACACGACCCCGCTATCACACGACCCTGCTACTTTGGTCCTGATATCTGTGGGTTTTGGCATGCACTTGCCTATCACACGACCCCCCTACTTTGGTCCTGATATCTGTGGGTTTTGGCAAGCACCTGCCTATAAGACGACCCACTTACTTTGGTCCTGCTATCTGTGGGTTTTGGCAAGCACCTGCCTATCACACGACCCTGCTACTTTGGTCCTGATATCTGTGGGTTTTGGCATGCACTTGCCTATCACACGACCCCCCTACTTTGGTCCTGCTATCTGTGGGTTTTGGCATGCACTTGCCTATCACACGACCCCCCTACTTTGGTCCTGATATCTGTGGGTTTTGGCATGCACTTGCATATAACACGACCCACTTACTTTGGTCCTGCTATCTGTGGGTTTTGGCATGCACTTGCCTATCACACGACCCCCCTACTTTGGTCCTGATATCTGTGGGTTTTGGCAAGCACCTGCCTATAAGACGACCCACTTACTTTGGTCCTGCTATCTGTGGGTTTTGGCATGCACTTGCATATAACACGACCCACTTACTTTGGTCCTGATATCTGTGGGTTTTGGCGAACACTTGCCTATAAGACGACCCACTTACTTTGGTCCTGCTATCTGTGGGTTTTGGCAAGCACCTGCCTATCACACGACCCCGCTATCACACGACCCTGCTACTTTGGTCCTGATATCTGTGGGTTTTGGCATGCACTTGCCTATCACACGACCCCCCTACTTTGGTCCTGATATCTGTGGGTTTTGGCATGCACTTGCATATAATACGACCCACTTACTTTGGTCCTGCTATCTGTGGGTTTTGGCATGCACTTGCCTATCACACGACCCCCCTTCTTTGGTCCTGCTATCTGTGGGTTTTGGCATGCACTTGCATATAACACGACCCTGCTATCACACGACCCCGCTACTTTGGTCCTGATATCTGTGGGTTTTGGCATGCATTTGCATATCACACGACCCCCCTACTTTGGTACTGCTATCTGTGGGTTTTGGCATGCACTCGCCTATAAGACGACCCCGCTACTTTGGTCCTGATATCTGTGGGTTTTGGCAAGCACTCACCTATAAGACGACCCCCCTACTTTGGTCCTGCTATCTGTGGGTTTTGGCATGCACTTGCCTATCACACGACCCCCCTACTTTGGTCCTGCCATCTGTGGGTTTTGGCATGCACTTGCATATAACACGACCCACTTACTTTGGTCCTGCTATCTGTGGGTTTTGGCAAGCACTTGCATATAACACGACCCACTTACTTTGGTCCTGCTATCTGTGGGTTTTGGCAAGCACCTGCCTATCACACGACCCCGCTATCACACGACCCTGCTACTTTGGTCCTGATATCTGTGGGTTTTGGCATGCACTTGCCTATCACACGACCCCCCTACTTTGGTCCTGATATCTGTGGGTTTTGGCAAGCACCTGCCTATCACACGACCCCGCTATCACACGACCCTGCTACTTTGGTCCTGATATCTGTGGGTTTTGGCATGCACTTGCCTATCACACGACCCCCCTACTTTGGTCCTGATATCTGTGGGTTTTGGCAAGCACCTGCCTATAAGACGACCCACTTACTTTGGTCCTGCTATCTGTGGGTTTTGGCAAGCACCTGCCTATCACACGACCCCGCTATCACACGACCCTGCTACTTTGGTCCTGATATCTGTGGGTTTTGGCATGCACTTGCCTATCACACGACCCCCCTACTTTGGTCCTGATATCTGTGGGTTTTGGCATGCACTTGCATATAACACGACCCACTTACTTTGGTCCTGCTATCTGTGGGTTTTGGCATGCACTTGCATATAACACGACCCACTTACTTTGGTCCTGCTATCTGTGGGTTTTGGCATGCATTTGCATATCACACGACCCCCCCTACTTTGGTCCTGCTATCTGTGGGTTTTGGCATGCACTTGCCTATCACACGACCCCCCTACTTTGGTCCTGCTATCTGTGGGTTTTGGCATGCACTTGCATATAACACGACCCACTTACTTTGGTCCTGCTATCTGTGGGTTTTGGCATGCACTTGCATATAACACGACCCCGCTATCACACGACCCCGCTACTTTGGTCCTGATATCTGTGGGTTTTGGCAAGCACTTGCGTATAACACGACCCCCCTACTTTGGTCCTGCTATCTGTGGGTTTTGGCAAGCACTTGCCTATCACACGACCCTCCTACTTTGGTCCTGCTATCTGTGGGTTTTGGCATGCACTTGCCTATCACACGACCCTCCTACTTTGGTCCTGCTATCTGTGGGTTTTGGCATGCACTTGCCTATCACACGACCCACTTACTTTGGTCCTGCTATCTGTGGGTTTTGGCATGCACTTGCATATAACACGACCCACTTACTTTGGTCCTGCTATCTGTGGGTTTTGGCAAGCACTTGCCTATCACACGACCCCGCTACTTTGGTCCTGCTATCTGTGGGTTTTGGCATGCACTTGCCTATCACACGACCCCGCTACTTTGGTCCTGCTATCTGTGTGTTTTGGCATGCACTCTCCTATAAGACGGGTTGATAGAATGCACACCAGACCATGTATAGATTGCATATACAGTGCAAGTTGAAGAAATACTTGTTTTAGCACTCGTGGGAAGCCACTTTGAAGCCATAATCTGGTGGTAAAATACCCGCCCTATATGGCGAGTAAATAATCTCACTTGAATCTAGGCAAAGGTATGTAAATATTACAGAGGGAATTTGAACTGTATGTTTTATAGCCCGGCAAGATGGATAAAAAATAATAGGTAGCTTTAAAATAGTGTATGTATGGATAAAAGAAATGATTGAAATTAAGGAAACGGTTAGGGCACCATCGGGAAACTGCTACGTCCAAAAATGAAACGATATAATACCAGAAATTGCTTACCTGATTTGTAGCAACATTGCATTTCTTCACCATGCCTGGTTTGTGTACTATTCTACCACTGGTCATCGTCTTGGTTACCTGGTTGAGATGCTGTTGTTGCCGGGTGATAAACCAACCACGAGTGTGTTTACCGTCTAGATGATAGTTTGTGTTTATTATTTCAGGGGAGGAGTACGACGTGTGTGCTATATGTCTGGATGATTACGAGGAGGGAGATAAGCTCCGACTTCTGCCTTGTAGTCATGGTAACAGTTAGATTAGTATATTGGAAGACGCGTTGCAGTCTATATTCTGCAATGAGTATGATGTATAGTTGTGCATTATCTTATTAATGGTATACATGGCATTGTGTTCCACACGTGGGTCAAGCTCTCCTTTCAAAAAAATGATTTAGAGAAATAATTTGGCCAAATTTGAGACCGTTTTCAGACAAATCTAAAATGTCCTATGCATTTTGACCCTGAAAATGTATCCCTGTATATATATATATCTATCTGCGTGAAGGTGGTTCGGGCTGTATGTATAGCAGAGTGGTTAGCAAGGATGGATCCTAGGACCGGCAAGTATGTGAGAAGGTACATGGGTTTTCTCCGGGTTCTCGGGTTTCCCCCCACACGTTACTCCTTCATCCGCTCAACGAGAGTGATCAATGTAAGTTGTCAAAACTTGTTTTGCAATCGTTGTAAAATAAATAAAGTTTAAACTCTTATCATAATACAGGGTGTCTGCATAAATACATATCTTGTCTACAATACAGGGTAGGGTGTCTGCATAAATACATATCTTGTCTACAATACAGGGTGTCTGCATAAATACATATCTTGTCTACTTATTTTACAATTAAAAACTGAATTTACTTTCCATATGTTACACCCTGTATTACCATGACTACCAATTTATCCAAATAAAACAAGAGTGAAATCTGAGTTCACGTCAATATTTTGTGCAGATAAACTTTGCTTTGCCTGCAGTGGGGGCAATACAATTATCTATCTAATTCAGTCCATGACAATTTTTCCATTTTGTTTCATGAAATAAATATAGTCTATACTAAGTAAGGTGGGTGTATGAATTTCAGTTTACCATACCAAGTGTGTGGACCCATGGTTGACTAAGAACAAGCGAAGCTGCCCTATCTGTAAACGTAAGGTGATACCGGGTGATGACCCCGATTCCGACAGCGAGTCATCGGACGGGGAGGATGAACCGTCAGAGAGAACTCCCCTGTTAGTGGCCGGCTCCAGCGTGACGACGACCAGTAGATCAACGTTTGATAACTCAGGTACACAATCAAAACATATAGATGGTATATACTGTCTGTCTGTCTGTCTGTCTGTCTGTCTGTCTGTCTGTCTGTCTGTCTGTCTGTCTGTCTGTCTGTCTGTCTGTCTGTCTGTCTGTCTGTCTGTCTGTCTGTCTGTCTGTCTGTCTGTCTGTATTTACAATGTTAAGCAATGTACCACCTATCCATCCTTCAGTATTTTATAATTCCCGTGTATAATTCCCAATCCTGTGGACACACTGTATGTTATAAATGGCAATGTATGTACACATATTGAAATAAAATATTGTTTAAACTAATCCAACCTTTAATTGTGAAGATAAAATGTACCAACCTTTGCAGGATTACCAGAGAACGTTAGACAAGCACATGTGTCGCACGTAAATGAAGGCGGGAATAACTCCTCTACTGATGAGTCTGACCAATCAGATTCCGAGATTGGTGCAGTGGGTGGAGCCAGACCTGTCAATATGGCTATGAACAACCCACTGCTCTCTCTACCCAGATCGTCGCCTATTGAGGGCGGAGCTAATAGACATTTGACCAATCAGAATGAAAGAGTTGAATCGGCCACTCGCAGTATTGAAGAAACTGCTGTCATAGAAACAGGTCAAGGGGCAGACAACTCTGGATTTGATAAAGATGAAGAGGATTGTGTCGCAGACAGTGATGTAGTATTTAGTGTGCCAAGTAAGAAAGATGACAAGAAATCGAATGGAGTTATCTGAAGAAATTGGAACAGAATTTGCCCGAAGTAGAAATATGTTTCATAAAACCGCTTGTCTAATTTTTATTTCACCTGTTTTTAATAAAACTTATTTTGATTACAAATTGTTGTACATACCGTATATATAAACTATTGATGTGTTGAACGTGTCTTAATAATGCCAAAGTAAATTACAGTTTGTTTGCAATGAATAGCGAATTTACTATTCACCAGTTTGATTGGGAACGTATTTCGAATATTCGATCGTTTGTTCCAGAAGTTTTAATATAAGTTTATAACCTTTTATATCTATTGAGGAAGAAAGTGTTTGTGTGCAGTCACTGAGTGTGTACTTAAAGTGTACTTATTGAGGAAGAAAGTGTTTGTGTGCAGTCACTGAGTGTGTACTTAAAGTGTACTTATTGAGGAAGAAAGTGTTTGTGTGCAGTTACTGAGTGTGTACTTAAAGTGTACTTATTGAGGAAGAAAGTGTTTGTGTGCAGTTACTGAGTGTGTACTTAAAGTGTACTTATTGAGGAAGAAAGTGTTTGTGTGCAGTCACTGAGTGTGTACTTAAAGTGTACTCATTGAGGAAGAAAGTGTTTGTGTGCAGTCACTGAGTGTGTACTTAAAGTGTACTTATTGAGGAAGAAAGTGTTTGTGTGCAGTTACTGAGTGTGTACTTAAAGTGTACTTATTGAGGAAGAAAGTGTTTGTGTGCAGTCACTGAGTGTGTACTTAAAGTGTACTCATTGAGGAAGAAAGTGTTTGTGTGCAGTCACTGAGTGTGTACTTAAAGTGTACTTATTGCGGCATAAAATCTTTCCAAGCAAAAAAAAACATTTTCACGTATAAATAGCATTGCTACATCACATTCTTTCAACACAGTTTACAGTCTACATCCGTTATGTCAAAGTCGGTTATGTCGAATTCTCCGGTTATCTCGAAGTCGGATCAAAGTCCCATTTCAGACACTATCATTTTACATATAACTGGCTCTGTTTATATCGAATTTCGTTAAGTCAAACTTCGGTTATGTTGAACTATTTTCTTCGGTCCGACGGAATTCGACATAACAGATGTAGACTGTATTTATAAAGTGAGTTAGAATTATCAACGGGTTAGCTACAGTATGCTTCAGACATGTCTATTTTGTATATTATTCAATTCTAGTCTGCATTTCACGCAATTTGAATCCCAAGATTAATTATATGCAAAGTAGAAAATGTGAGATAAGACAGTAAGTGTGTACTACAGCTTGTTGTGATCATTGGTCACAGAACGTTATTGACCTACTGCTTCACTCGTGTTTCTGAGCTTGTTTACATAGATTTGCATGTCAACAATTGTGATGTACAGCGTTTATTTAATCGTGGATTTATTGTTTCCCCTGTATCCCATGGTTTGGAAACTGTTTATTCTATGGAAGTTTCCCCCGTTACCCATGGTTTGGAAACTGTTTATTCTATGGAAGTTTCCCCCGTTACCCATGGTTTGGAAACTGTTTATTCTATGGAAGTTTCCCCCGTTACCCATGGTTTGGAAACTGTTTATTCTATGGAAGTTTCCCCCATTACCCATGGTTTGGAAACTGTTTATTCTATGGAAGTTGCCTATTGTATCCCCCATTACCCATGGTTTGGAAACTGTTTATTCTATGGAAGTTGCCTATTGTATCCCCCATTACCCATGGTTTGGAAACTGTTTATTCTATGGAAGTTTCCTATTGTATCCCCCATTACCCATGGTTTGGAAACTGTTTATTCTATGGAAGTTTCCCCCATTACCCATGGTTTGGAAACTGTTTATTCTATGGAAGTTTCCCCCATTACCCATGGTTTGGAAACTGTTTATTCTATGGAAGTTTCCCCCATTACCCATGGTTTGGAAACTGTTTATTCTATGGAAGTTTCCCCCATTACCCATGGTTGGAAACTGTTTATTCTATGGAAGTTTCCCCCGTTAACCATGGTTTGGAAACTGTTTATTCTATGGAAGTTTCCTATTGTATCCCCCGTTAACCATGGTTTGGAAACTGTTTATTCTATGGAAGTTTCCTATTGTATCCCCGTTAACCATGGTTTGGAAACTGTTTATTCTATGGAATTGTTTCCCCCGTTAACCATGGTTTGGAAACTGTTTATTCTATGGAAGTTTCCCCCGTTAACCATGGTTTGGAAACTGTTTATTCTATGGAAGTTTCCTATTGTTTCCCCCGTTAACCATGGTTTGGAAACTGTTTATTCTATGGAAGTTTCCTATTGTATCCCCCGTTAACCATGGTTTGGAAACTGTTTATTCTATGGAAGTTTCCTATTGTATCCCCCGTTAACCATGGTTTGGAAACTGTTTATTCTATGGAAGTTTCCTATTGTTTCTGATTTTAGGGACATTTTGTTCCTATAAACAAAGAATCTACGGTTAAATCTGCAATAAACCACGGCTACGGCTGTATATATAATAACGCCCATTTATTCGTTTATAGCATTATATTGGGTCATGTTAGAATGGAAATAATAGTTGTCTTGCCGTTGTATATAAAGTTTAAACTTTTTTTTAAAGCTTTCCAATGAATGATTGTGTCTTCACAGTGAAATGATATGCTATCTTTCACTGTTTTTTCTCTCTGTCACTGCTTGAGTTTCGTATTACTCCACGGTTTTGTGTACTTTTGTATTTTAGCTATTTTCTGACAATCATGAACAGTTAATTTCTAATGATGGTTTTGTCTGGAGTTTTTAATTTTGACAGCAAACAGGAACTAACTTGAAAATTATACCGAAACTATTTCTTATTACGGATGTTCTCACTAACAGAAGTGGTTGTGCGGTTGTGTATTGTAGTGAAAGGTGACTCCCGACAGGGGCAGTTAAAATGGATTACAAATATTATATCAGCCAAAATCATCGGAAATCATAAAAGAAATAGAAAATTGTGTTTATTAGTGGATTAGGATTAGTGACTTTAATTGAATGTTTCTGCTATTGTTGATTTGTGGTATATTTCGTGTTATAAGTTGTTAGAAACTAGCTGACAGCTGTATAGGGTTTGTTCTAGAGTGGGAAAAATGGTAGGGTGGGTCAGTAATGGGACAGGGTGCATTTTGAGCAATGAAGGGGGTAGGTATGTGAGGGGTAAGTGAGGGTTTACCACTAATTATGTGTGATCAAAGAGGCAGTATGGATGACTATATCGGGTAATGGGACGGACGAGTTTGAGTTTATAACGGTGTGCCCCGCCCGGAGGAACTCCTGCCCCGCCCGGAGGAACTCCTGCCCCGCCCGGAGGAACTCCTGCCCCACCCGGAGGAACTCCTGCCCCGCCCGGAGGAACTCTTGCCCTGTCCGGTGGAACTCCTGCCCCGTCCGGAGGAACTGCTGTCCCACCCGGAGGAACTCCTGCCCATCCGGAGGAACTCCTGCCCGTCCGGAGGAACTCCTGCCCCGCCCGGAGGAACTCCTGCCCCGCCCTGAGGAACTCCTGCCCCGCCCGTAGGAACTCGTCCCGTTCAGGCTTATAAAGATATTTTTAAAAAAGGATTTTTAATAAATAAATATAAAACACAAAATGGCTTGCACCATAAAAGGCAAAATGGTGGACGGGACAGGGCGGGGCATCGTGCCATTCCGCTCTAGAACACTTCCTACTGTATGACTGCTGGAGATGTTCCTACATGGTGCTGCTTTTATTATGCCCTCATTGTTAAATGTTGAGGGGGTCACGTTGTATGTGCCATTGCTAATTTCGCTTCTCTTCATCTAATTGTTCTGAAACATTGGCAGAATATTGCTGATCATAATGCATTGAACCGTGTGCACTTCCAGCCAGATTGCATCATTATCGTCACAGTAGCTTTTTGAGTTTTAAATAATTGTGTTTAATCCGTTCTTAACCTACACATTAACTCTGCATCATCCAAACTGTGGGGACCATCAGAAATACATTATCCCCGAGCGCTAGATAGGCAAAGTAGGGCACCTAAGGAAGACAAGTTCGCCAGAATCGCCCTGCCCTCTATCTACAACACAGAATATTTATTATCATTGAAATATTATTTGGATACAATATTATTCATAATTATGTTATAGTATAATGCATGTATGAATATTGAATAGCATAATTATGTTATAGTATAATGCATGTATGAATATTGAATAGCATAATTATGTTATAGTATAATGCATGTATGAATATTGAATAGCATAATTATGTTATAGTATAATGCATGTATGAATATTGAATAGCATAATTATATTATAGTATAATGCATGTATGAATATTGAATAGCATAATTATGTTATAGTATAATGCATGTATGAATATTGAATAGCATAATTATTAATTCATAGTTTCTCACAGATTGCAGCAAAATATAGAGTGAGATATTTTCATGAACTATAAAGTGATATGACATATAGAGTGATGTGAAATATAGAGCGATATGACATATAGAGTGATGTGTGAAATATAGAACGATATGACATATAGAATGATGTGACATATATAGCGATGTGAAATATAGAACGATGTGACATATAGAACGATGTGACATATAGAACGATGTGACATATAGAATGATATGACATATATAGCGATGTGAAATATAGAACGATGTGACATATAGAATGACGTGACATATAGAACGATGTGCCAGTATAACAGTAGTTTGAATGTACAGTTCATATTTCATCTTGGGTAATGACATATATATCACATGTGTTATGAATGAAGATATTATGGAATTTTACGTGTAAATTCATGGAATGCTAGAATGATGTTTCCAATAAGATAGCGGTAGTCAGCTATCGCCAACAATCTGCTGAAAAAAGTACTTAATTGTTTCACAATGTTCTAATTTATAAATAGGCAAACACTAATTGGGAAATATTGTAAACACGAGAAATATTATTATTATTATATTAACTACACAATTGTCCTACCTTGCTACGTTATTATTCGTTAACGTCTCACAAAAAAGTTCTGTTGTATATTTTTTGTTTCTAGTATTGTTGTAGCTATTTAGGTGGTAACATCAAAAATGCATTCCTTTATACGTATAAAAATATAATATATTTTGTATGCAATGTCTTATCTTTGCATCTATATTGGCATTTCTACTTGATGTGAATGTTAGCAACTGGAAGTGGTTGGTTGGTGTGATGTACTGCGATATCTGTACTATAGATGCAGATGGTGTGATGTACTGCGATATCTGTACTATAGATGCAGATGGTGTGATGTACTGCGATATCTGTACTATAGATGCAGATGGTGTGATGTACTGCGATATCTGTGCTATAGATGCAGATGGTGTGATGTACAGCGATATCTGTGCTATAGATGCAGATGGTGTGATGTACAGGGATATCTGTGCTATAGATGGTGTGATGTACAGGGATATCTGTGCTATAGATGGTATGATGTACAGGGATTATCTGTGCTATAGATGGTATGATGTACAGCGATATCTGTGCTATAGATGCAGATGGTGTGATGTACTGCGATATCTGTGCTATAGATGGTATGATGTACAGGGATATCTGTGCTATAGATGCAGATGGTATGATGTACTGCGATATCTGTGCTATAGATGGTATGATGTACAGCGATATCTGTGCTATAGATGGTATGATGTACTGCGATATCTGTGCTATAGATGGTATGATGTACTGCGATATCTGTGCTATAGATGGTATGATGTACAGCGATATCTGTACTATAGATGCAGATGGTATGATGTACAGGGATATCTGTGCTATAGATGCAGATGGTATGATGTACAGGGATATCTGTGCTATAGATGAGATGGTATGATGTACAGGGATATCTGTGCTATAGATGGTATGATGTACAGGGTAGATGGTGTGATGTACAGGGATATCTGTGCTATAGATGCAGATGGTATGATGTACAGGGATATCTGTGCTATAGATGGTATGATGTACAGCAATATCTGTGCTATAGATGCAGATGGTGTGATGTACAGGGATATCTGTGCTATAGATGCAGATGGTATGATGTACTGCGATATCTGTGCTATAGATGCAGATG
Organism: Archivesica marissinica; assembly: GCA_014843695.1. NCBI lineage: Eukaryota > Metazoa > Mollusca > Bivalvia > Venerida > Vesicomyidae > Archivesica > Archivesica marissinica. Next base: position 13,858,946 of record CM026389.1, on the reverse strand, counting down.
GTATGATGTACAGCGATATCTGTGCTATAGATGGTATGATGTACTGCGATATCTGTGCTATAGATGCAGATGGTATGATGTACAGCGATATCTGTGCTATAGATGGTATGATGTACTGCGATATCTGTGCTATAGATGCAGATGGTGTGATGTACTGCGATATCTGTGCTATAGATGCAGATGGTGTGATGTACTGCGATATCTGTGCTATAGATGCAGATGGTATGATGTACAGGGATATCTGTACTATAGATGCAGATGGTGTGATGTACTGCGATATCTGTGCTATAGATGCAGATGGTGTGATGTACTGCGATATCTGTGCTATAGATGCAGATGGTGTGATGTACTGCGATATCTGTGCTATAGATGCAGATGGTGTGATGTACTGCGATATCTGTGCTATAGATGCAGATGGTATGATGTACAGGGATATCTGTACTATAGATGCAGATGGTATGATGTACAGCGATATCTGTGCTATAGATGGTATGATGTACTGCGATATCTGTGCTATAGATGGTATGATGTACTGCGATATCTGTGCTATAGATGGTATGATGTACAGGGATATCTGTGCTATAGATGGTGTGATGTACAGGGATATCTGTGCTATAGATGGTGTGATGTACAGGGATATCTGTGCTATAGATGGTGTGATGTACAGGGATATCTGTGCTATAGATGGTATGATGTACAGGGATATCTGTGCTATAGATGGTGTGATGTACAGGGATATCTGTGCTATAGATGGTGTGATGTAAAGGGATATCTGTGCTATAGATGGTGTGATGTACAGGGATATCTGTGCTATAGATGCAGATGGTATGATGTACAGGGATATCTGTGCTATAGATGCAGATGGTATGATGTACAGGGATATCTGTGCTATAGATGCAGATGGTATGATGTACAGGGATATCTGTGCTATAGATGGTGTGATGTACTGCGATATCTGTGCTATAGATGCAGATGGTGTGATGTACTGCGATATCTGTGCTATAGATGCAGATGGTATGATGTACAGGGATATCTGTGCTATAGATGGTATGATGTACTGCGATATCTGTGCTATAGATGCAGATAGTGTGATGTACAGGGATATCTGTGCTATAGATGCAGATGGTATGATGTACAGGGATATCTGTGCTATAGATGGTGTGATGTACAGGGATATCTGTGCTATAGATGGTATGATGTACAGCGATATCTGTGCTATAGATGCAGATGGTATGATGTACAGGGATATCTGTGCTATAGATGGTATGATGTACAGGGATATCTGTGCTATAGATGGTATGATGTACAGGGATATCTGTGCTATAGATGGTATGATGTACAGGGATATCTGTGCTATAGATGCAGATGGTATGATGTACAGGGATATCTGTGCTATAGATGGTGTGATGTACAGGGATATCTGTGCTATAGATGGTATGATGTACAGGGATATCTGTGCTATAGATGCAGATGGTATGATGTACAGGGATATCTGTGCTATAGATGGTGTGATGTACAGGGATATCTGTGCTATAGATGCAGATGGTATGATGTACAGGGATATCTGTGCTATAGATGGTATGATGTACAGGGATATCTGTGCTATAGATGCAGATGGTATGATGTACAGGGATATCTGTGCTATAGATGGTATGATGTACAGGGATATCTGTGCTATAGATGCAGATGGTATGATGTACTGCGATATCTGTGCTATAGATGGTATGATGTACAGGGATATCTGTGCTATAGATGCAGATGGTGTGATGTACAGGGATATCTGTGCTATAGATGCAGATGGTATGATGTACAGGGATATCTGTGCTATAGATGGTGTGATGTACAGGGATATCTGTGCTATAGATGGTGTGATGTACAGGGATATCTGTGCTATAGATGGTGTGATGTACAGGGATATCTGTGCTATAGATGCAGATGGTATGATGTACAGGGATATCTGTGCTATAGATGCAGATGGTATGATGTACAGGGATATCTGTGCTATAGATGCAGATGGTATGATGTACAGCGATATCTGTGCTATAGATGCAGATGGTATGATGTACAGCGATATCTGTGCTATAGATGCAGATGGTATGATGTACAGGGATATCTGTGCTATAGATGGTATGATGTACAGGGATATCTGTGCTATAGATGGTGTGATGTACAGGGATATCTGTGCTATAGATGCAGATGGTATGATGTACAGGGATATCTGTGCTATAGATGCAGATGGTATGATGTACAGCGATATCTGTGCTATAGATGGTATGATGTACAGATATCTGTGCTATAGATGCAGATGTATGATGTACAGGGATATCTGTGCTATAGATGGTATGATGTACAGGGATATCTGTGCTATAGATGGTGTGATGTACAGGGATATCTGTGCTATAGATGCAGATGGTATGATGTACAGGGATATCTGTGCTATAGATGCAGATGGTATGATGTACAGGGATATCTGTGCTATAGATGCAGATGGTATGATGTACAGCGATATCTGTGCTATAGATGCAGATGGTATGATGTACAGGGATATCTGTGCTATAGATGGTATGATGTACAGGGATATCTGTGCTATAGATGGTATGATGTACAGGGATATCTGTGCTATAGATGGTATGATGTACAGGGATATCTGTGCTATAGATGCAGATGGTGTGATGTACAGGGATATCTGTGCTATAGATGCAGATGGTATGATGTACAGGGATATCTGTGCTATAGATGGTGTGATGTACAGGGATATCTGTGCTATAGATGCAGATGGTATGATGTACAGGGGTATCTGTGCTATAGATGGTATGATGTACAGTACTATAGATGCGTCGTATAACCACTATCCTATATTATCTAAATCTTTTAATTTTCCTCGTTTATCTGCAAGTTGATAATTTTATAGTTTGTTAAAGGTACCCCACCCACTCCTCCATCCCTCCCCTCAAAACAATATTTACCTCACCAATACAGGAAGTCCTGTAGGGAACAGCCAGACCATGACCCAGGCAGTGGCTACATATGTAAAATGTCTTAATAAATTCAGGAATCCTAAAGCTACTAGGCTGCTAAATGTGACCGCTGCCACACTGTACTACATGGTAGTCACATGGGGATGAGATGATGGGGGTGGGGATGAGGGGGGAGGATGATGGGGTGGGATTGGAGGGGGATGAGGGTGGGGATGGGAGGATGATGGGGTGGGGATGGGGGGATTGGAGGAGGATGGGGGGATTGGACGAGGATGAGGGCGGGGATGGGAGGATGATGGGGAGGGGGAGGATGATGGGGTGGGATTGGAGGAGGATGGTGGTGGGGATTGGAGGAGAATGAGGGGTGGGGATGGGAGGATGATGGGGGTGGGGATTGGAGGATGATGGGGGTGGGGATGAGGGGTGCTCAGGGTGGGGATGGGGGGTGCTCAGGGTGAAATTGACGTTGATAGTTCACTGATGACACTCGTATTAAGTTTGCGTGTTGCTATGGAAACAAAAGTTTCTGCATGTTCATGAAATTGTACGATTGATGATTTGTATATAAAACTTGAGTAGCAGACTTGTGTGCAATAAACTGTATCGATGTACTCGTTATAACATCATTCTTCTTGCTTTATTTTTCATACCCGGTGTACCGTGTACACTCGGCAAAATTGATAATCGGTCATCCGGTGTTTTACAGTATTTGGATCAAAATTATAACCATATAATATCACTATTCATATCATCTTATTTGCTACATTATATTTAAATATGTCAGGGCTAATTCTAGAGGGCAACATGGGCAAAATAGTTAGTTGCCCCTAGGGACCCTGACTTCGTCCACAGGGAGCCCTGCCCTAGGGACCCTGACTTCGTCCACAGGGGGTCCTGCCCTAGGAACCCTGACTTCGCCCACAGGGGGCCCTGTCCTAGGGACCCTGACTTCGCCCACAGGGGGCCCTGACCTAGGAACCCTGACTTCGCCCACAGGGGGCCCTGACCTAGGAACCCTGACCTCGCCCACAGGGGGCCCTGACCTAGGAACCCTGACTTCGCCCACAGGGGGTCCTGCCCTAGGGACCCTGACTTCGCCCACAGGGGGCCCTGACCTTGGAACCCTGACTTCGCCCACAGGGGGCCCTGCCCTAGGGACCCTGACTTCGCCCACAGGGGTCCTGCCCTAGGAACCCTGACTTCGCCCACAGGGGGTCCTGCCCTAGGGACCCTGACTTCGCCCACAGGGGGTCCTGCCCTAGGGACCCTGACTTCGCCCACAGGGGGCCCTGCCCTAGGAACCCTGACTTCGCCCACAGGGGGCCCTGACCTAGGGACCCTGACTTCACCCACAGGGGGCCCTGCCCTAGAAACCCTGACTTCGCCCACAGGGGGCCCTCACTTCTCCTTAAACATTATTTTATTTTTACGATTTTCATGCACAAGATGATCGAGTAAACTGGGCAATACTTCATGTGTGAAGAAGGAAAGCAGAGTTGCTGATGTTGGTAATCTGGCAATACTTCATGAAGGAAAGCAGAGTTGCTGATGTTGGTAATTTGGCAATACCTCATGAAGGAAAGCAGAGTTGCTGATGTTGGTAATCTGGCAATACTTCATGAATGAAAGCAGAGTTGCTGATGTTGGTAATCTGGCAATACTTCATGAGTGAAGAATGAAAGCAGAGTTGCTGATGTTGGTAATCTGGCAATACTTCATGAAGGAAAGCAGAGTTGCTGATGTTGGTAATCTGGCAATACTTCATGAAGGATGGCAGAGTTGCTGATGTTGGTAATCTGGCAACACTTCATGAAGGAAAGCAGAGTTGCTGATGTTGGTAATCTGGCAATACTTCATGAAGGAAAGCAGAGTTGCTGATGTTGGTAATTTGGCAATACTTCATGAGTGAAGAATGAAAGCAGAGTTGCTGATGTTGATAATCTGGCAATACTTCATGAGTGAAGAATGAAAGCAGAGTTGCTGATGTTGGTAATCTGGCAATACTTCATGAAGGAAAGCAGAGTTGCTGATGTTGGTAATCTGGCAATACTTCATGAGTGAAGAATGAAAGCAGAGTTGCTGATGTTGGTAATCTGGCAATACTTCATGAACGAAAGCAGAGTTGCTGATGTTGGTAATTTGGCAATACCTCATGAAGGAAAGCAGAGTTGCTGATGTTGGTAATCTGGCAATACTTCATGAAGGAAAGCAGAGTTGCTGATGTTGGTAATTTGGCAATACCTCATGAAGGAAAGCAGAGTTGCTGATGTTGGTAATCTGGCAATACTTCATGAATGAAAGCAGAGTTGCTGATGTTGGTAATCTGGCAATACTTCATGAGTGAAGAATGAAAGCAGAGTTGCTGATGTTGGTAATCTGGCAATACTTCATGAAGGAAAGCAGAGTTGCTGATGTTGGTAATCTGGCAATACTTCATGAAGGATGGCAGAGTTGCTGATGTTGGTAATCTGGCAACACTTCATGAAGGAAAGCAGAGTTGCTGATGTTGGTAATCTGGCAATACTTCATGAAGGAAAGCAGAGTTGCTGATGTTGGTAATTTGGCAATACTTCATGAGTGAAGAATGAAAGCAGAGTTGCTGATGTTGATAATCTGGCAATACTTCATGAGTGAAGAATGAAAGCAGAGTTGCTGATGTTGGTAATCTGGCAATACTTCATGAAGGAAAGCAGAGTTGCTGATGTTGGTAATCTGGCAATACTTCATGAGTGAAGAATGAAAGCAGAGTTGCTGATGTTGGTAATCTGGCAATACTTCATGAACGAAAGCAGAGTTGCTGATGTTGGTAATTTGGCAATACTTCATGAATGAAGAATGAAAGCAAAGTTGCTGATGTTGGTAATCTGGCAATACTTCATGAATGAAGAATGAAAGCAGAGTTGCTGATGTTGGTAATTTGGCAATACTTCATGTGTGAAGAAGGAAAGCAGAGTTACTGATGTTGATAATCTGGCAATACTTCATGAAGGAAAGCAGAGTTGCTGATGTTGGTAATTTGGCAATACTTCATGAAGGAAAGCAGAGTTGCTGATGTTGATAATCTGGCAATACTTCATGAAGGAAAGCAGAGTTGCTGATGTTGGTAATTTGGCAATACTTCATGAAGGAAAGCAGAGTTGCTGATGTTGGTAATTTGGCAATACTTCATGTGTGAAGAAGGAAAGCAGAGTTGCTGATGTTGGATTGTTCTGCTATGTAAAAGAGCTTGCAACTCGTTCCCCGCTCAAGCCGTGTATCTTTATATCAAAAAGTTGGCAGTATCTTACGGAGGTTGGTGCACCAAGTACTGGTTAACCTCTGGATCCTGCCCAGGAAAGGTGTTGTTGGGTAAACTGCCTGTCGCTCAAATGGGCAACCAGTAGATACAATAAAAATAAAAGTAATGAAGCCTGGTCGGTTTCTATGGAGACGCCGCCAAGTGTTCGCCGATGCTTCTAAAATGAATAATTAAATGTTTTATTTTGTGATACTTTTTGCTCCACGCTGAGGGCCAAGAAATACAGAACCTCATCAGACTCTTATATAACACGGCTTATATAACACGGCTATACGATGAAACTAAATGGCAAAATGAAACAACTTCTCAGGAATCAATAATATGAATATTTCCAAATTTGGTCTGCCTCACTACAACAACTTCTGCCACATGTGTTCATATGGGGTCAAGAACTATGTCAGTAGATCAACTTAATAGTAAACATTTTAATGATTTCTAGGAATGTTTCCAAAATATGTCTGTAGCATCCATACAATGGGATTACCAAAACCCACATAGCCCTCTAAACATCCAATTATAAGAACTACATAGCCCTCTAAACATCCAATTATAAGAACTACATAGCCCTCTAACATAGCCCTCTAAACATCCAATTATAATAACTACATAGCCCTCTAAACATCCAATTATAATAACTACATAGCCCTCTAACATAGCCCTCTAAACATCCAATTATAATATCTACATATCCCTCTAACATAGCCCTCTAAACATCCAATTATAATATCTACATAGCCCTCTAAACATCCAATTATAATATCTACATATTCCTCTAACATAGCCCTCTAAACATCCAATTATAATATCTACATATCCCTCTAACATAGCCCTATAAACATCCAATTATAATATCTACATAACCCTCTAAACATCCAATTATAATATCTACATATCCCTCTAACATAGCCCTCTAAACATCCAATTATAATAACTACATAGCCCTCTAACATAACCCTCTAAACATCCAATTATAATATCTACATAGCCCTCTAACATAGCCCTCTAAACATCCAATTATAATATCTACATAGCCCTCTAAACATCCAATTATAATATCTACATATCCCTCTAACATAGCCCTCTAAACATCCAATTATAATATCTACATAGCCCTCTAAACATCCAATTATAATAACTACATAGCCCTCTAAACATCCAATTATAATAACTACATAGCCCTCTAACATAGCCCTCTAAACATCCAATTATAATATCTACATATCCCTCTAACATAGCCCTCTAAACATCCAATTATAATATCTACATAGCCCTCTAAACATCCAATTATAATATCTACATATTCCTCTAACATAGCCCTCTAAACATCCAATTATAATATCTACATATCCCTCTAACATAGCCCTCTAAACATCCAATTATAATATCTACATAACCCTCTAAACATCCAATTATAATATCTACATATCCCTCTAACATAGCCCTCTAAACATCCAATTATAATAACTACATAGCCCTCTAACATAACCCTCTAAACATCCAATTATAATATCTACATAGCCCTCTAACATAGCCCTCTAAAAATCCAATTATAATATCTACATAGCCCTCTAAACATCCAATTATAATATCTACATATCCCTCTAACATAGCCCTCTAAACATCCAATTATAATATCTACATAGCCCTCTAAACATCCAATTATAATATCTACATATCCCTCTAACATAGCCCTCTAAACACCAATATAATATCTACATATCCCTCTAACATAGCCCTCTAAACATCCAATTATAATAGCTACATAGCCCTCTAACATAGCCCTCTAAACATCCAATTATAATATCTACATAGCCCTCTAACATAGCCCTCTAAACATCCAATTATAATAACTACATAGCCCTCTAAACATCCAATTATAATATCTACATAGCCCTCTAAACATCCAATTATAATATCTACATAGCCCTCTAAGCCCTCTAAACATCCAATTATAATACACATAGCCCTCTAAACATCCAATATAAATCTACATAGCCCTCTAAACATCCAATTATAATATCTACATAGCCCTCTAAACATCCAATTATAATATCTACATAGCCCTCTAAACATCCAATTATAATATCTACATAGCCCTCTAAACATCCAATTATAATATCTACATAGCCCTCTAAACATCCAATTATAATATCTACATAGCCCTCTAACATAGTCCTCTAAACATCCAATTATAATAACTACATAGCCCTCTAAACATCCAATTATAATATCTACATAGCCCTCTAAACATCCAATTATAATATCTACATAGCCCTCTAAACATCCAATTATAATATCTACATAACCCTCTAAACATCCAATTATAATATCTACATACACATAGCCCTCTAAACATCCAATTATAATATATACATATCCCTCTAAACATCCAATTATAATATCTACATATCCCTCTAACATAGCCCTCTAAACATCCAATTATAATAACTACATATCCCTCTAACATAGCCCTCTAAACATCCAATTATAATATCTACATAGCCCTCTAAACATCCAATTATAATATCTACATATCCCTCTAACATAGCCCTCTAAACATCCAATTATAATAACTACATAGCCCTCTAAACATCCAATTATAATAACTACATAGCCCTCTAACATAGCCCTCTAAACATCCAATTATAATAACTACATAGCCCTCTAAACATCCAATTATAATAACTACATAGCCCTCTAACATAGCCCTCTAAACATCCAATTATAATATCTACATATCCCTCTAAACATCCAATTATAATATCTACATATCCCTCTAACATAGCCCTCTAAACATCCAATTATAATAACTACATATCCCTCTAAACATCCAATTATAATATCTACATATCCCTCTAACATAGCCCTCTAAATGTCCAATTATAATAAACACATAGACCTCTAAACATCCAATTATAATATCTACATATCCCTCTAACATAGCCCTCTAAACATCCAATTATAATATCTACATAGCCCTCTAACATAGCCCTCTAAACGTCCAATTATAATAGACCTCTAAACATCCAACTATAATATCTACATATCCCTCTAACATAGCCCTCTAAACATCCAATTATAATATCTACCATAGCCCTCTAACATAGCCCTCTAAACATCCAATTATAATATCTACATATCCCTCTAACATAGCCCTCTAAACATCCAATTATAATATCTACATAGCCCTCTAACATAGCCCTCTAAACATCCAATTATAATATCTACATAACCCTCTAACATAGCCCTCTAAACATCCAATTATAATATCTACATATCCCTCTAACATAGCCCTCTAAACATCCAATTATAATATCTACATAGCCCTCTAAACATCCAATTATAATATCTACATATCCCTCTAACATAGCCCTCTAAACATCCAATTATAATAACAACATAGCCCTCTAAACATCCAATTATAATAACTACATATCCCTCTAGCATAGCCCTCTAAACATCCAATTATAATATCTACATAACCCTCTAAACATCCAATTATAATAACTACATAACCCTCTAACATAGCCCTCTAAACATCCAATTATAATATCTACATAACCCTCTAAACATCCAATTATAATATCTACATATCCCTCTAAACATCCAATTATAATATCTACATATCCCTCTAGCATAGCCCTCTAAACATCCAATTATAATATATACATAGCCCTCTAAACATCCAATTATAATATCTACATATCCCTCTAACATAGCCCTCTAAACATCCAATTATAATATCTACATAGCCCTCTAACATAGCCCTCTAAACATCCAATTATAATATCTACATATCCCTCTAACATAGCCCTCTAAACATCCAATTATAATATCTACATATCCCTCTAACATAGCCCTCTAAACATCCAATTATAATATCTACATATCCCTCTAACATAGCCCTCTAAACATCCAATTATAATATCTACATATCCCTCTAAACATCCAATTATAATAGCTACATATCCCTCTAAACATCCAATTATAATATCTACATATCCCTCTAAACATCCAATTATAATATCTACATAGCCCTCTTAACATAGCCCTCTAAACATCCAATTATACTATCTACATAGCCCTCTAACATAGCCCTCTAAACATCCAATTATAATATCTACATATCCCTCTAAACATCCAATTATGATATCTACATATCCCTCTAACATAGCCCTCTAAACATCCAATTATAATAACTACATATCCCTCTAAACATCCAATTATAATATCTACATATCCCTCTAACATAGCCCTCTAAACGTCCAATTATAATAAACACATAGACCTCTAAACATCCAATTATAATATCTACATATCCCTCTAACATAGCCCTCTAAACATCCAATTATAATATCTACATAGCCCTCTAACATAGCCCTCTAAACATCCAATTATAATATCTACATAGCCCTCTAACATAGCCCTCTAAACATCCAATTATAATATCTACATATCCCTCTAACATAGCTCTCTAAACATCCAATTATAATATATACATATCCCTCTAACATAGCCCTCTAAACGTCCAATTATAATAAACACATAGCCCTCTAAACATCCAATTATAATATCTACATATTCCTCTAACATAGCCCTCTAAACATCCAATTATAATATCTACATATCCCTCTAACATAACCCTCTAAACATCCAATTATAATAACTGCATATCCCTCTAAACATCCAATTATAATAACTACATATCCCTCTAAACATCCAATTATAATAACTACATATCCCTCTAAACATCCAATTATAATATCTACATATCCCTCTAACATAGCCCTCTAAACGTCCAATTATAATAAACACATAGACCTCTAAACATCCAATTATAATATCTACATATCCCTCTAACATAGCCCTCTAAACATCCAATTATAATATCTACATAGCCCTCTAACATAGCCCTCTAAACATCCAATTATAATATCTACATATCCCTCTAACATAGCCCTCTAAACATCCAATTATAATATCTACATAGCCCTCTAACATAGCCCTCTAAACATCCAATTATAATAACTACATAACCCTCTAGCATAGCCCTCTAAACATCCAATTATAATATCTACATAACCCTCTAACATAGCCCTCTAAACATCCAATTATAATATCTACATAACCCTCTAACATAGCCCTCTAAACATCCAATTATAATATCTACATAGCCCTCTAAACATCCAATTATAATATCTACATATCCCTCTAACATAGCCCTCTAAACATCCAATTATAATAACTACATAGCCCTCTAACATAGCCCTCTAAACATCCAATTATAATATCTACATAACCCTCTAACATAGCCCTCTAAACATCCAATTATAATAACTACATAGCCCTCTAACATAGCCCTCTAAACATCCAATTATAATAACTACATAACCCTCTAACATAGCCCTCTAAACATCCAATTATAATATCTACATAACCCTCTAAACATCCAATTATAATATCTATATATCCCTCTAAGCATCCAATTATAATATCTACATATCCCTCTAGCATAGCCCTCTAAACATCCAATTATAATATCTACATAGCCCTCTAAACATCCAATTATAATATCTACATATCCCTCTAACATAGCCCTCTAAACATCCAATTATAATATCTACATAGCCCTCTAACATAGCCCTCTAAACATCCAATTATAATAACTACATATCCCTCTAACATAGCCCTCTAAACATCCAATTATAATATCTACATATCCCTCTAACATAGCCCTCTAAACATCCAATTATAATATCTACATATCCCTCTAACATAGCCCTCTAAACATCCAATTATAATATATACATATCCCTCTAAACATCCAATTATAATATCTACATAGCCCTCTTAACATCCAATTATAATAACTACATATCCCTCTAACATAGCCCTCTAAACATCCAATTATAATATCTACATAGCCCTCTAAACATCCAATTATAATATCTACATATCCCTCTAACATATCCCTCTAAACATCCAATTATAATATCTACATATCCCTCTAACATAGCCCTCTAAACATCCAATTATAATATATACATAGTCCTCTAAACACCAAAAAAATATACCTCTAAACATCCAATTATAATATCTACATATCCCTCTAACATAGCCCTCTAAACATCCAATTATAATATCTACATATCCCTCTAACATAGCCCTCTAAACATCCAATTATAATATCTACATATTCCTCTAACATAGCCCTCTAAACATCCAATTATAATATCTACATATCCCTCTAACATAGCCCTCTAAACATCCAATTATAATATCTACATATCCCTCTAACATAGCCCTCTAAACATCCAATTATAATATCTACATATTCCTCTAACATAGCCCTCTAAACATCCAATTATAATATCTACATATCCCTCTAACATAGCCCTCTAAACATCCAATTATAATATCTACATATCCCTCTAACATAGCCCTCTAAACATCCAATTATAATATCTACATATTCCTCTAACATAGCCCTCTAAACATCCAATTATAATATCTACATATTCCTCTAACATAGCCCTCTAAACATCCAATTATAATATCTACATTAGGTGAAATTTCATAATTATTGATTACATTTATAGACATTTTTTTAAAACTATTTTACAACGATTGCGAAGCAAGTTCTAACAACTTATATTGATCACTCTTGTTGGCGCGGATGAAAGCGTTAATGTGGTCATTCGTGTGACATTAATGGTGGAGGAAGACCTCGGGGTGCAGGTCCGAGCAGTATTTCAGTCTCAGACGGACACGTGGTTAGAACCTCCGTGCCAGCGGTGGAGGAAGACCTCGGGGTGCAGGTCCGAGCAGTATTTCAGTCTCGGACGGACGCGCGGTTAGAACCTCCGTGCCAGCGGTGGAGGAAGACCTCGGGGTGCAGGTCCGAGCAGTATTTCAGTCTCAGACGGACGCGCGGTTAGAACCTCCGTGCCAGCTGGACAGCTTCCTCACATGACATAATGCGAAACCCCAGTGGGATTCGAACGTACAGCGGCCACATGAACGATCTCTGCCACTCTGCCATCGAGATCCCCAGCAACATTTAGTAAGTGCAAAATTTGAACACGGTATCAAGTTAGTACACACAATCATATTACGGTCATTGTATAATGCTTGTTCATATTATACGATGATATAGTACAGTATTTATCGAGCAAACCTGTCGGGGTTACAATAAGTGACGAATATTAGTTATTTTATTTGTTTGAGGATATTTTCTGACTAAAACAAAGTATCGGATCAACTCTACAAACAAACACCAATATGGAGGCACATGGAGTATAACGCTACATCATAGCAAATATTTAGATAGGTTAGAAACAGCCATCGCTGATCAAATTACGTTTTAGTTACTAAATTACAGTACAACACAAACATATATTATATTACAAAAATATGCAATCCATAAAACAAGTCACTAAAGATACACAACTGTCACTCGGAAAGAACTGATCAGCAATTACGTCACACGTACATTTGTATGATATGGTTTAACATACAGTGTACATGAACTACACATATATATATACACACTCCAGGTTTAACATACAATGTACATGAACTACACATATATATATACACACTCCAGGTTTAACATACAGTGTACATGAACTACATATATATATATACACACTCCAGGTTTAACATACACTGTACATGAACTACATATATGTACATGAACTATATATATGTACATGAACTATATATATGCACTCCAGATTTAGCATACACTGTACATGAACTACATATATTTACATGAACTATATATATGTACATGAACTATATATATATGCACTCCAGATTTAGCATACACTATACATGAACTACATATATTTACATGAACTATATATATGTACATGAACTACATATATGTACATGAACTATATATATATGCACTCCAGATTTAACATACACTGTACATGAACTACATATATGTACATGAACTATATATATATGTACATGAACTACATATATGTACATGAACTATATATATATATACACTCCAGATTTAACATACAGTGTACATGAACTACATATATGTACACTCCAGGTTTAGCATACACTGTACATGAACTACATATATGTATACTCCAGGTTTAACATACAGTGTACATGAACTACATATATGTACACTCCAGGTTTAACATACACTGTACATGAACTACATATATGTACACTCCAGGTTTAACATACAGTGTACATGAACTACATATATGTACACTCCAGGTTTAACATACACTGTACATTAACTACATACACGTACACTCCAGGTTTAACATACAGTGTACATGAACTACATATATGTACACTCCAGGTTTAACATACAGTGTACATGAACTACATATATGTACACTCCAGGTTTAACATACACTGTACATTAACTACATATACGTACACTCCAGGTTTAACATACAGTGTACATGACCTACATATATGTACACTCCAAATTTAACATAGTGTACATGAACTACATATATGTACACTCCAGATTTAACATACACTGTACATGAACTACATATATATAAATAATAAGTGGTTTTCTTTTGCGAGTTTCAGCACCTCACACTTGTCCGGATTGAACTCCATGGACCAGTCCCGTTCCCACTGTTCAAGAGCATTGAGGTCACTTTGGAGGATGTGTGCATCAGAGTAGGATTTTACTGTGAGATCTGTGAACAGTCTAGCTTTACTCTTGATGTAGTTGGGGAGGTCATTAATGTAGGCTAGGAAGAGGCAAGGTCCTAAGACAGAGCCTTGCGGGACCACAGAGGTGACAGGCATAAACAACACTATCAGTACACTTATTTATGATTAACCATTCGGCCACGAAGGTCCAGCAGGGAACTTGTAGCTCTATATAGACTCTATTTGCCCATATAGTTAGAGTGATAGACATACATATTAGTAATAACTCCAGTTTTCCATAAGAATTGTTCACTTCTGGATAGAAGCAACAAACTTACCATGGTAATAGGTAAATACCAGAAGATTATTTTAAGATCGAGACCCACTTCCAAAAATCAAGATGGCGGCCAAAATTCAAGATGGCGGCCAAAATTCAAAATAGCGGTCAAAATGGCCACCAAAACAAAATAATTGTACGATTTAAATGCCCTGTATGATTTTCAAAGGAAAAATAAGTGAATTTAAAGCTACAATAATGAAACATTTTATCAGATGAACACTATTGAATGACAGAAATAACATTTCCATTTTATTGCAGCAATGAAATGACAGTTGAAATCCACTGGAAGTACAGTTTAGGATGCAATTTTTGTCAATAATTCTATAATGTTCAGTCAAGAGACATAATGTACCCCCAACGGAAGCATTGTTTCAGATTTTGTAAGTACCATCCGTTGAATTAACACAATGCATGCTGTTGTGGTGATTCTGTGTTCCAATGCATACCGATGGAGTTCAGATTATGTACAGCCTTTTTAAACTTTACATTCACATTTCAACTGTTCATAGCATGATTCTGATGCTTGTGGAACATTTGTCCATAGTGGTCCCCATGGTGATGTTTCATCTGCTTCTTTTATCCAGCCTCATTCGCTTTGCGAAGGCAACTCTGGGTATGGAACAGCCTGATAAGCTACACGATGTGTATGTTGGAGAAGTGCAGCTGATGTTGGAGGAATCGGATCAATAGAGCGCCCTTTCCTTGTCAAGAGATCTTTCGTTACATAGCGCTCTAATACTGACATTATTTGGGCAATGTCATTTCAGAGGGCATGGTTCCTAGACGCACAAAGGCTTGTGGGGCATTGTTGTAGGTTGCCAATGTCGACCATGCTTTTCTCTTACCCTAACCACCAAAGGAGGATGTCTGATCACACCCAGTAAATGCATATATCTTGTCCCAGATTTAATACCAGTTCATGGATAGGAATGTATCTCAAGGACTTTCCGCTTCCAAATGCTACCCATAGCTCTTCTATTTGCAAGTGTGCCTATTTCAGCAATTACAACATCTGTGTCTACTGTGCGTATTATCAGTTTCTTATTCCTTGCTTCCCAACATGTGAGACATGTACAAGAAGTCGTGTGTCGGCTGCCTCATGTGAACTTGGAATAATATGCCTTGTGTTTTCAGTTGCAACTATTTCACAACCTGTGGTTGAAATGACACAGTTCCCATCAACACGCTGCAGTTTGGAGCATTCATCGGCCAAATATTGAAATAACTCTTATTATCATCATGTCTGAGGAAAGATCCCAATTACCCGGAATTTTTGTATCTGCCTTCACTCGCCGTCTTGTTCCAGCCCCGCGTTTTCTCCTTGTGGCTGACTTCAAGCTGCTTGGAATATACACATCCCACACGAGATCAAGGCGTGTTACAGATTGTGGTTGGCGCTCTATATGAGGCATACATATGTTATCAAAATACTCCAATTACAGCTGATTAATTACAGCTGCTCCATCAAGCAAGAGTGCATCTACTTCAGGCATTTCACTCTGTGAACCACAGTGTTGTTCAAGACAGTCCATGAGCTCTGACTTCTTACTAAAGCGCAGTTCTCCAAAGTGAGACAGTGCCAGGGGGATGTGTACTATTTTCATGAGAGAAAAACTCGTCATCTTTTCTAATTTGGCATTAAACGTACCACTGAGAAAATAAGGAGCAAGTTCTCTTGGAGTAATAAGGAGTAAATATGCTGCTTCTCCATAGTTTTCTCTTTGATTGGAGATCTACTGAACAATGTAAATCTATTTTGATTGGATCAGTGATCTCTTGTCTTAAGTCATTCATGTATGAATGTGTCATACTGAGTGTTTCTATATTCTTAAAAGCTTCGCCGACTTTCTTGTCCACTATGGCATGCGTGTCTATAACAAGGAGCTCTTCATAAAGCTATCCATGTCCTGTATTACTGAGCACAACTCATTAACATGTTGCTTAAAGTTACTCTGCGTACTCTTTGTTTGTTCAGGATGGTTTAGGCTTGTGTTCTTCTTGCCCTTACTGTTCTCTCTTGAGAATCTTCAAATTCTTGGATAACCCGAGCAGCATCAGGACCACACAGCATTCAGCAGAGTTATGTGGGATCAGTCTAATTGCTCCATCATCACCCTCCAGTTGTTGTTTTTTGTACATGAGCTTGATCGAGTGGTATGGCCGGACAGTGATGACTTGATTTGCAGATCACAAAATGGCCGTTTTCAAATTCACGTGCAATTTCAGGGAGGCTTGTTCTGGTTATTCATCGGGCATCATTTGTGTGGTCTAACGCAACCATGGAACCAATGCCCTGAGTGCATCAATATACATATTAAAATTCCCTTCTTAAATATCTAATGAATATGAGTATTAATTGCTCAAACTTCAATATCAATGACCAAAACTGAAATTGTGGACTATCATCCTGTCTCTGTTGTTGACACCAACGTTCGAAAGACATCGCAGGACCTTCCTTCTGAGGCATTGATACTATGCTCAATGTATGCAATATACTGCTTACGTCTCAGAATGAAAAGGGAACGTGCTGTGACTTGGTGAGCGTGCCTTGTACATGCTATATTTGTGGCCTTAGGAAATGACTCGCTCCAAGAGTAGCTATATTAGCTTCTGTGATAGCATTACTTCACCCGCTGTCTTGAAGCAAGTCACCGATTGTATTCGGTGCTGCCAACTCAGTATGAAGGCCACCAAACATAACTACAAATCGATTATCTCCAAATGTGTTGGCCATGACCATAGAATCTCATTAGCAACAGCATATAGAAGCTGATCACAGGCGATGACTGGTGTTCAAATAAATAATAATCTTCTCCATGATATCCATTGAATGACGAATCATTGTTACCGATTTGGTTTTCTCAGAAAAGAGAGGTAACAATGTACTTATGTCAGTGTCAAGTAACTGAATATCTGCTCTGCATGGAAAGCTGACCAGGACAGGTTCAAACTGACGCCATTATCTGTATCGTTCATGGCACTAACACGCTCCAGTCACCTGAATAATCAAAGATACGAGGTGATCACGGTATACTATTAATAACCTGACATTAAGGCACATTTCAGTGGCGGTTCCAGGTTTTCATGTTAAGAGGGGTGGCAATGTAACCAGGAGGCCAAGTTCCAGTTAACGATGTTACATTTGAAACTGTATGGGGCAATCCAACATTCAGTGATTGTCTGTAATATTTTCCTGAAACAAAACAGTTTGCCACAATTTAGGGCTGGCACCTATTGAATTTCTACTGCCACTGGATCCACCACTGTGATTTAATGTTTTATGCCAGTGTGATTGTATACTATTAACAGAAATAATTATATTTCATTATTCTTTCACAAAACAAATTCAATACAATGTATATGTTAAAATAAATTGATATGAACAGGATTTTCTTACTGCAGCAGCCATATTGGCGGCCATCTTGAAATACGGCGGCCATCTTGAATTTCAGACATGGGTCTCGATCTTAAAATAACCTTCTGGTATTCATCTATTGCCACGGTAAGTTTGTTGCTTCTATCCAGAAGTGAACAATTCTTATGGAAAACTGGAGTTATTACTAATATGTATACACGAAGATGTAAATACTACCGGATCGGTACCGTATTGTACGGTATTTATCAAATTAATTTCAGAAAATTGCGCAAGATTAGAGTTACAGTTAGTAAGGTAGTGTGAAAGCGGTTAGTGGATTTATCCGTGCAGGATGGACGAATCGTTGAAACACCACAATCCAAACCCCGTCACACGGGCCAATCATATTTCCAAGCTATTCTTTTGGTAAGTAAACATTAATGACATTGGTGTGATTTCATATGCTATGACACTGTTTTCTTTCTGCTGTTTTTCGTCCCAAACCATTTCGACCCAACGTATCTAATTTCTACTTCTACCAGTTACTGGCCAAATTCAACAGACTGAATATTATTGTCAGGTGTGCATTGGGGTAGCTTCCTATATGCCGTGGCCTACATATTCCCCTGAAAAATCGAAAACATAAAAATGCCAAATTTGCAACAAAAATCAGGAGGCCAGGATTAAATTATACCCTCGAGTGTCCGGTTTCCATTATGATAAGAAATGATTGGCATTCAACAAAACGAATCTTAAAACTACATAGTTTCTAAATGTATGATGTAAATAAAGTAACGTTCCTCTTTTATTCCAAAGAATTAGAAATGAATATGACTACGTAAATAACAACGGGCGCTGTCATTTTTACCATGACCCGAAACAGACATCTGTGGTGACTGGTACCGGAGTTATCGTGACCTTTCAGCAAATCAATTTTGCGTAACATCGAATGGGTGTAAATATAAAATGAACACGTTTCATAAAGCATAATGATCATTTCTATTATTTTGATGAATATTTCTTTTCACAGTGAACACTTTCACAGTTTAACAAGCATTTAAACATGTGGACACCTGATTTCATCACCTAATCTTGTAAACCTGACTTTTGAACAGTAAATGAGGTGGGTCCAATGGTCACACTGTGCCCATTTGTAAGGGCTGTTGATGAATATTGCCTGTACTTTCGCTTTGTAGGTGGTGGACTGCCATCAACCTAAAACAAAATTAAAAACTATTCCTTTAAGTACACTACACTACAGGACACATCGCTTAGTTGACAATGACAGTAACACTGTATGGAACTCAAAACAATATAAGAGATGTCTCCAAAACGAACTCCCCTTACACTAATTAAACTTGTAACCCAGTCTATATTGACCTTCACATTAAATGACAGGTAGGTAAACAAATCAGACGACGCAAAACAAAACTGGAAATGGTCAATATTTTGCTGTAAATCAAATGGACAAATGTGATGCAATATTGCATTATGAAAGATAGCATGTTTTATACCAATACAAGGAAAATAACCAATTACTTACGCCTCCAAGGATTATACGGAGCATTTTCTTGCTAAAGATAGAAAGTGACAGTTGCCAATCTCGCTTCCTGGTTAGTGACGTCAGAAAATACCGATCGCGCCCAGAATTGTAAATACTTCCGGGGTAACGAAAACGAAGGTATCACGTTTTGAGGACACTAGAGGATATACGCTATAAATAGTTTTCATGGGGACGACCCCGGAGCCCCCCCCTGTCTTAAGTTGGCCTATACATCGATTCCAGCCCAGCTACGCCCCTGGTGGGTGCGCATATGGAAAGAAATTAATTAAAGTGTTAGTACTTTATGTACAGTGGAGAGATAAAAGTATGCTTGGATTGATTTTGATAATATTTGATTGCTCTATTCTTGAATACCAGGTTGGGCATAACATTTTTAGAAACAGAATTTTTAGAAAATCACAAAAATATAATAAATGTATATTTGTCTTAATTTGGACATAGTTTGCATAAATATGTCCACAACTGCAATGTCAGGGTATTTGCATACTGACTTGGTGTAAATGCAGCGTCTGTGATCACTCTACACAGGTGACAGTGTGTTCAGATGTCCACACTGCCCACCACAAGAAGAATAATCTTAAAAACAGTACACAGTTCAGTTAAAGTTGTTTTGTTAAACTGCTACAAGTTAAAATATGTGATACGTGTTTAAAACTGCTAAATATATTATTAAGTAACATTTGTATAAAGAACACCACTTATTGGGGCCTCAAGCCTGTAATATGAGTGTTCTTGATTGATCCCAATTCTAAGATCATTGTCCAATTGCATTTTCTTTGAAACATGCTGATGTTATGCCTGTAATAGATTGTTGTAATGTTGATAAAATTGTATGGGACACTGATTATTTCATAAATTTGCTAATTACCAAGAAATTGATATTGGATGATGTAAGAAGTCAGTTATCGATGGGAGAAGTTGATATTGGATGATGTAAGAAATCAGTTATCGATGGGAGAAGTTGATATTGGATGATGTAAGAAGTCAGTTATCGATGGGAGAAGTTGATATTGGATGATGTAAGAAGTCAGTTAACGATGGGAGAAGTTGATATTGGATGATGTAAGAAGTCAGTTAACGATGGGAGAAGTTGATATTGGATGATGTAAGAAATCAGTTATCGATGGGAGAAGTTGATATTGGATGATGTAAGAAGTCAGTTATCGATGGGAGAAGTTGATATTGGATGATGTAAGAAGTCAGTTATCGATGGGAGAAGTTGATATTGGATGATGTAAGAAATCAGTTATCGATGGGAGAAGTTGACCAATGTATTCATGAATTCTCTTAATACATTCTATGATGTTTCTTATAAGTGTTTTGGTAAAAGATATTGAACCAAACCAAGGTCTAAAAACTGTAAATCATTATGGTTTAACGATTAGTGCCGTCAAAATAAAGCTGTATTTTTGGAATCTAATTTACAAATAATTCTGATGAAAACAAACTAAATGTTTTGTTTTGCAGAAGAAACTTTGTTAAAACCAAACGACGTACTAGATGGAAATTCTATTATAAATAGAAGCAATAATTGTCAAGCTTGGATATTTTAATCAATCAAAATTTGATATAATAATGCTTGTTAGAGTTTGTATATTTTAAATAAGATGCTTATTTTGATCACTATTCAGTTTATGTCAAGGTTTATGTAATTTGGTATCTTTGTATTATTTTTACCTAA
This sequence comes from Archivesica marissinica, assembly GCA_014843695.1. Lineage (NCBI taxonomy): Eukaryota > Metazoa > Mollusca > Bivalvia > Venerida > Vesicomyidae > Archivesica > Archivesica marissinica. The sequence goes on along the minus strand of CM026389.1, from coordinate 13,837,087 downwards.
GCCTTTGTTAAATCAAGCTCTACTTAACATCTCTAGTATTAATTATTTAACTTTTAGCACTTATTTTGAAATTAATCACCATTTGATAATATAATTACTTTGAGTAACAGTCACTTCCTACCCTAAAGCTCAATTTATACAATATATGTTGTCACCAATGACTTCCACTTTGAGAACCACAATCAGTTTGTTTTATTGTTCTGTAATAATCGTATTGTCAACTGCTACCTTTTATCAAAGAGTCTTGTCAGACTCAAGAATATTACTTAACTTGTCAATTCTTAATGAAAATGGTATATAAACACAATCGAGCTAAAATAAATTTGTATCAACTAAATATGGTCACTTGTGTGGGAGGAATCCGGAGTACCCGGAGCGTCGCTCATATGGGCAACCGGTAGCGACGATAAATAAACGTAAAAACACACTCTTTAAAAAAAGAAAAAAGAAATAGAATTTAAAAATATAATAATAACAGCTAAATATTAGAAATTAATAACAAACCTGTGTGTACATTTTAGGACTATACTTTGTGTTAAAGAGCTTTGTGGAAATAAATTAACTTTGTGATCACTATATATATTTAAACTATTGTTGGAATAAAGTGTTAAGAATCATAACTGAACTTTGTGAAATTGGACAAAACCCATTGTTGGATAAAATTGTTATAACCTTCTGAAAATAAATTGTTATAAACATCAACAAGTCTTTGTGACTAAATAACTATAAAATAAATAAGTGCTCCAAAGCTTGAGCAGCATCGTCGTTACCAAGTAAAGTAAACGTTCGCTGTACGCGAAATAATAAAAACTTGATTGCATAATATTAGTGACATTCACTAGTGACGATTTTGCAAAACATTTTTCTAGAGTTCAAACGATGCAGAACCTTTTTTTATTGGTGATGCAGTCTTCACTAAAAACTTTTTGAGACACCTTCGGGCAAGTGGCTTGAAAAATTTACTTGCCAGAATGAACTTCTAGGTGCCCATATATTTGCAGAATTTTACCCGCTTATTGGCGGTTAAATGTATAGTAGTATATGTAACATAATGTGGCATATCATGCATTTATTAGTAATACTTATAATATGGCCATATGAGTAAGCAATGTATAAAGACAAACTAATGTTTTATTATTATTAATATTTTACGGTTATTGATAATATTCACAGTTACTTCATGTATATTCATGAAACGGATTTTTCTTGGTTTTATAGATTTTGTACTGAGCGACACGACACGTGATTTTTTTTTAACCAAATTTGATGATATAATGCATCGATCGGCCGATTCATCATAGGGCCGAGATGTCAGTAAGCGAAAACGCGAATTTACACCTGTCCGCTTCTAGACGACTTTCAATTCCCGTGTAAGCAATTCGTAATTGTAAAGAATTTAGAAAAACATTTCTACTGTCCAGTTTATTACAGTGGCCTCCGTGGTCTAAAGCGCTGGCTGTGAGATCACTAACCTCTCACCGTGGTGGTTCGAGTCCCAGGTAAAAACCCAATTAAAAATTTTTTTTTTTTAAAACCGGTGCCCGTTGGGCATGTGAGATTGCAAAATGTACACGTCCGTACCGATTTCTACACGTCTCGGGCATTGGGCACCCGGCTAATTTCGCAGACTGCATATGTTTATATGTACATATATACCGCAATGATGCACACCACATATGTTTATATGTACATATATACCGCAATGATGCACAACACACATGTTTATATGTACATATATACCCAATGATGCACAACACACATGTTTATATGTACATATATACTGCAATGATGCACAACACATGTTTATATGTACATATATACCCAATGATGCACACCACATATGTTTATATGTACATATATACCGCAATGATGCACAACACACATGTTTATAACTTTATATGTACATATATACCCAATGATGCACAACACACATGTTTATATGTACATATATACTGCAATGATGCACAACACATGTTTATATGTACATATATACCCAATGATGCACAACACACATGTTTATATGTACATATATACCCCAATGATGTGCAACACATATATACCGCAATGATGCACAACACATATATACCGCAATGATGCACAACACATGTTTATATGTACATATATACCGCAATGATGCACACACATATATACCGCAATGATGCACAACACATGTTTATATGTACATATATACCCCAATGATGCACAACACATGTTTATATGTACATATATACCGCAATGATGCACAACACATATGTTTATATGTACATATATACCGCAATGATGTACACCACATATGTTTATATGTACATATATACCCCACCCCAATGATGCACAACACATGTTTATATGTACATATATACCGCAATGATGCACAACACATATGTTTATATGTACATATATACCCCAATGATGCACAACACATGTTTATATGTACATATATACCGCAATGATGCACAACACATATGTTTATATGTACATATATACCGCAATGATGTACACCACATATGTTTATATGTACATATATACCCCACCCCAATGATGCACAACACATGTTTATATGTACATATATACCGCAATGATGCACAACACATATGTTTATATGTACATATATACCCCAATGATGCACAACACATGTTTATATGTACATATATACCGCAATGATGCACAACACATATGTTTATATGTACATATATACCGCAATGATGTACACCACATATGTTTATATGTACATATATACAGCAATGATGTACACCACATATGTTTATATACATGTACATATATACCGCAATGATGCACAACACATATGTTTATATGTACATATATACAGCAATGATGTACACCACATATGTTTATATGTACATATATACCGCAATGATGCACAACACATATGTTTATATGTACATATATACAGCAATGATGTACACCACATATGTTTATATGTACATATATACCGCAATGATGCACAACACATATGTTTATATGTACATATATACCGCAATGATACACAACACACATGTTTATATGTACATATATACTGCAATGATGCACAACACACATGTTTATATGTACATATATACCGCAATGATGCACAACACACATGTTTATATGTACATATATACCGCAATGATGCACAACACACATATGTTTATATGTACATATATACCCCAATGATGCACAACACACATATGTTTATATGTACATATATACCCCAATGATACACAACACATGTTTATATGTACATATATACAGCAATGATGCACACACATATATACCGCAATGATGCACAACACACATGTTTATATGTACATATATACATACCGCAATGATGCACAACACACATGTTTATATGTACATATATACCGCAATGATGCATAACACAATTGCTAAATAATACATTGTATATATACTAGACATTTAAATAATACATTGTATATATACAAGACATTTAAATGATACATTGTATATATACTAGACATTTAAATAATACATTGTATATATACAAGACATTTAAATGATACATTGTATATATACTAGACATTTAAATAATACATTGTATATATACTAGACATTTAAATAATACATTGTATATATACTAGACATTTAAATGCCAATAAAAGTATTATTAAACACATTCATGAATCTTATTGAAAAATGTTATATTAATCTTTTTAAATTTGTAGTAAAGATGCAGGATTTCAAATTCTGCTTTAAATACTTTGTATATATCGTGTTCTTTTGTCCAGTTGTCACATGCAAAACATGATTTGTAGATACTAAAACCTACTATGGTTAGAAAGATATTGATATAAAAATAGTCTCGGTCGGTAATTTTGTATCCAAACCAAATTTCTTATATTCCTCATGTTTCTAGGAATTCCACACTTATTAAGAAGATTTTGCATTTTCATCCAAAAGAAATCTACCGCCGTGCAGTTAATTAAAAGATGCTCGTAATCCAAAACGTTGCACTTTACACACATTGGCGTGCGAGTCGTTTCCAAGCATATCGTATATCCCACTTGTAAATATTTTGTTAATCACTCTAAATTTATATTGTTTATGTCAATTATCAGGAATATGTTTAATGAATACATATACATATATACATACATAGCTCCAGTCTATTGTATCATTAATTGTATTTGACCAGAAGTTATGTGTATTAGGTTTTGTATAAATTTTGTTAATTAATATTTTATAAATCGCCCTAGTATCTAATGTATCTAGCGATTTTCCATCAATTTCTAAAATTTTACTAATATTTACTTCACTTCTGCTAAGCAGTTTCTTTTTTCTATAAGTTTTTCTAAAATGGTATTCTGATCAATTTCAATGTCATTATGAAATATAATGTTTGATTTGTATCCAGTTATTGAAAAACAGACATTTATTATTTATTTTTATGAACTTGTTTGCACATATCACTTGCCTTCTAATCCACTTAAACGTCTTTATATCTGGATGCTTTTCCTTAGTTTTAACTCTTAGCCAAAGTTCTATTAAGTGTTTGTAAAAGTCTGAAACATTATTGAAATTAATGTTTTTCACACTATCCAATCTACTGTAAATAATAAGAAAATCTTTGCTACGATTTTTAAAAAATAATTTGGTATTACTTTCCAGTTTGCCTTGAATTTATCTGTTAAACTTTTTATCCACTTAAGTTTTATGGCAGTGGTATATGAAGTTTTATGGCAGTGATATATGAAGTTTTATGGTATATGAAGTTTTATGGCAGTGATATATGAAGTTTTATGGCAGTGATATATGAAGTTTTATGGTATATGAAGTTTTATGGTATATGAAGTTTTATGGCAGTGATATATGAAGTTTTATGGTATATGAAGTTTTATGGTATATGAAGTTTTATGATATATGAAGTTTTATGGCAGTGATATATGAAGTTTTATGGCAGTGATATATGAAGTTTTATGGCAGTGATAATATGAAGTTTTATGGCAGTGATATATGAAGTTTTATGGCAGTGATATATGAAGTTTTATGGTATATGAAGTTTTATGGTATATGAAGTTTTATGGTATATGAAGTTTTATGGTATATGAAGTTTTATGGCAGTGATATATGAAGTTTTATGGTATATGAAGTTTTATGGCAGTGATATATGAAGTTTTATGGCAGTGATATATGAAGTTTTATGGTATATGAAGTTTTATGGTATATGAAGTTTTATGGTATATGAAGTTTTATGGCAGTGATATATGAAGTTTTATGGCAGTGATATATGAAGTTTTATGGCAGTGATATATGAAGTTTTATAGTATATGAAGTTTTATGGCAGTGGTATATGAAGTTTTATGGCAGTGATATATGAAGTTTTATGGTATATGAAGTTTTATGGCAGTGGTATATGAAGTTTTATGGCAGTGATATATGAAGTTTTATGGCAGTGGTATATGAAGTTTTATGGCAGTGATATATGAAGTTTTATGGTATATGAAGTTTTATGGTATATGAAGTTTTATGGTATATGAAGTTTTATGGCAGTGATATATGAAGTTTTATGGTATATGAAGTTTTATGGCAGTGGTATATGAAGTTTTATGGCAGTGATATATGAAGTTTTATGGTATATGAAGTTTTATGGTATATGAAGTTTTATGGCAGTGATATATGAAGTTTTATGGCAGTGATATATGAAGTTTTATGGCAGTGATATATGAAGTTTATGGCAGTGATATATGAAGTTTTATGGCAGTGATATATGAAGTTTTATGGCAGTGATATATGAAGTTTTATGGCAGTGGTATATGAAGTTTTATGGCAGTGGTATATGAAGTTTTATGGCAGTGGTATATGAAGTTTTATGGCAGTGATATATGAATCAATATCTATCATATTTATGCCACCATTTATTTTATCACCAATTAATGTTGTTCGTTTAATCATTTCTCCTTTTTTATTCCAAAGGAACCTGAATATCATTGCGTTTATATCTTTCATGATTTCTTTTGGTACGACTGGAGAATGGAACAAGTACGTACATTTTGGAATCAATAGAGTTTTAATGATTTGTATATTTTTTATATATGTTGTCTGTTTTTAGCTTCTGTTTTAGTCTTATTAAGCTCAAGTCCTGATCCACATACTTATGTTTTAGTCTTATTAAGCTCAAGTCCTGATCCACATAGCTTATGTTTTAGTCTTATTAAGCTCAAGTCCTGATCCACATAGCTTATGTTTTAGTCTTATTAAGCTCAAGTCCTGATCCACATAGCTTATGTTTTACTCTTATTAAGCTCAAGTCCTGAATGTTTGCCAAATTGCTCAAGAAGTTTTACTGCATTATTAATATAATGGTTTGATTTCATGAATAATGTTGTGTCATTTGCTAGTTGTGATATTTTTATATTGTACCTACTGTTTTTGATTTCAATACCTATAATTTCATCTGATTTACGTATATGTATGGCTAGGACTTTGACTGCTATTATAAATAAAAGTGCTGAAAGTGGGCATCCATGTTTAATGCCACGATTTAGATTGAATGTTTGAGACCTGTGTCCATTATTGAAGGTACATGATTTAATATCGTTATAAATAGTTTCAACCCATTGAATAAAATTTGATTTAAAACCAAATTGCTTCAAAACCTGTATTAAAAAATTCCATTCTAAAGTATCGAATGCTTTCCGGAAGTATAGGCTCTTTCAGTGTGAAGTTTCTCAGAATAGTCGATGACATCTTGTATGAGTCTTATATTATATCCAATAAATCTATTTTTAATGTATGCCTGTTGGTCTAAACTTACAATCTTATGAATAATTTTCTGTAATCTATTAGCTAAGGCATGAGTAGCTATTTTTAAGTCTACGCAAAGTAACGATATTGGTCTACAATTCTCCAATGATAAAGGATCACCCTTTTTATACGCCAAAGCCAAACAACTATTTTTTTGTGAGTGAGATAATTCTTTTTTATGAAAACTATTGTTAGACGAATCTGTGAACGTGTTAAATGAAAATTCTATTGTGGAAGAGAAGCAAAAATTGTCAAGCTTTAAGTAAAAAACTCACCACATAAATTTTGAAAATATTTAAATAAATATAAACAAGCTAGTAATTATGCTAGTGACATTCACTAGTGACAATTTTGAAAACATTTTTCTAATAGTTCAAACGATGCAGAACCTAACACATATATCTTTCTGATGATTTACATAGCAATACGGTCAATGTTGAACAATTAGACAAAACAATCACTGTAGAAGAAGTACAAAAAACTGTTTCCATGTTAAATCATTACAAAAGTTGTGATGATAAAAATGTATCTGATTTCTTTATTGACTCAAATAATTTTATATCACCATATTTATGTCTGATTTTTAATCACATATTTGATACATGCACTTATCCCGAGGCATGGACCAAGGGAGTCATTGTTCCATTGTACAAAAAGGGAGTTAAAAATGACCCTTCCAATTATAGAGGGATTACGTTAGTTAAAATCATGGGTAAAATATTTACTTTGATTTTAAGAAATCGCATTAACAAGTGGTGTGAATCTGAGCATGTTTTTAATGATTTTCAGTTTAGTTTTAGAGATAACCGTTCTACAGCTGATGCTATATTTTTGCTACACTCAATAATTCCAAAGGTATTATCTAACAAGAAAAGCTATGACAACAATTGTTGCCATAGCAATACTCATCTGCTATAAATAACAATGTAGGGGTTAGAGAATGGATGTATATATTAGCAAGACATCTCATTTAAAAATCGCCATCGCATTTGGGCGACTAAGTTTTCTAAAACGTTTAAAATAAACATCATCTAAAAGTGATGAGCCTGACCCTCTCAATATCAAATCTTTCAGATGGGACTATAAACGAGAGACTCGCCTCGTTGCTATACAACAGGCATATAAAACAACCAACGTGTGGACACCATTTAGGTGGATCTGTAGTCCAGTGGTAACACGCTCGACTGGTAATCCAGGGATCACAGGTTCGATCCCCCGTCTGACCATATAAAATTAACAGTCTTTCAGATGGGACGTTAAACCGAGGTCTCGTGTCGGTGCTTTACACTGTGCACGTAAAAGAACCAGGAGACTCTGGAATGGGTCTATGTCTGTATCATTGCACTATCCTCCAAAATCTAAAATGACTAATCTCTTCAGGAGGCGTCGCTCATATGGGCAACCGGTAACGACGATAAATAAACGTAAAACACACACTATTTATACTAAGAATAACTATGCATGGATTACTGTTATGCACAAGAAACGACAATATAGCAAACATGTCGACAGTGTTTTAGAAAAGGGTTGTTGCACTGACTACATGTATATAGACCAATTTAGCTAAAGAATGCCTTTAAATCTTAATGTATATTCAATATGCTAGGTCACTTGCATAAGTGGTGATGGGTGGTAGGGGAAACCTACATTTGTATATTCGACCTGTAAATAGGGGTGAAAGGTTAGACAAGAAAGTAGCAGTTAATGGAAATTAAAAATTAGGAAGAAGTGGTTAGGTAAAATACATTAAGACATAAAAACATATATACCGAGTCAAAAAAGAAACGATACCAAACTAAAAATGACGTAAAACGGATAAAACCATAGAAAGGTTTAATATATTATTACGTATCAGTACCGGGTATCTTATTGCAACGTCAGACAACCATAAACACAGGTAAATAAACACCCGATAATCCTGGAACGCCGAATTTCCGATTTGCACGTGCTCCTCAACAAAGACAACTTCCTACACATGTACAAATCGGAAAACCGGTTTATTGTACTGGTATTGTATTATCATCGAGGAAAAACACCTTACATACCCATTGTTACCTCTAACAAAATGCCTAGGCTAAACCGCAATCAGAGAATGCGTGCCATTGGCATGATTGACGGCGGTTTATGTCAGCGTGACGTCGCAAATCGACTCGGGGGTTACGCGGATCACGATAACACGTCTACTTCGACGTTATCGAACACATGGATCGGTGGACGACCGTCCAAGATCTGGTCGACCACGTGTGACGACGCGTGAACAGGACCGTCACATTCGGACGTCACATTTACATGACCGGTTCCTACCTGCTACGCACACAGCTGCCGTTACTCCTGGGATGACCAACAATCGCCTCAGTGCACAAACAGTCAGGAACCGGCTCGGTGAACGTGGCATTCGTGCCTATCGGCCATACGTTGGACCCATCCTGACACGGAGCGGATGGCAGAGAGCGGGTATATCACAGACGCGGTGAACGTTACGCCGACGCATGTATACGTCAGGTCGATCTGTTCGGGGGCGGAAGCGTTATGGCGTGGGGCGGTATCACCTTCGGCAGTCGCACTGAACTGTTAGTGGTGGACGGGAACCTAAACGCCCAGCGGTACTGTGATGAGATCCTTGCGCCAGTTGTTGTGCCGTTCTTCAACGCCAACAGAAACGTCACACTGTTCCAACAGGACAACGCCAGGTGTCATACTGCTCGGATTTCCACCACATTATTGGAGCAGAACAATATTGAAACCCTGCCGTGGCATGCTTTGTCACCAGACTTGTCACCCATAGAACATTTGTGGGATACGTTAGACCGCCGCGTCAGACGACGTCAGCCGGTAACGTTAAACCAACTGAGGGATGTTTTGCGTCAGGAGTGGACAAATATTGACCAGCAAGAGATTCAGACACTCTTCCGTTCGATGCGACGGTGGTGCATTGCAGTGAGAGACGCAAATGGTGCCCATACTCGGTATTGACGTCTGTGTGAAAACTACATTAGACCCCTGTCCGACGAATTACGTCATCACGCAGCAGACAGTTTCGGAGGCTCATTATGCTTTATGTGCTCCTCTTTCAAACATGTTGGACTATCATCTTATGAATTTTCAAAGAATTTTCTTAATAAATGTTGAAATTATAGACACATAAACACCAGGTATCGTTTTTTTTTTGACTCGGTATATATATATTGACAAAATGTTGCTACCAAGTCATTTTGTCCATGTTTATAAATACATGTAGGCCAACAGTCTGGTGGAAAAAAACAAGGAATTTCTATAGTCAACAGTTGTGTTATCATCTGTGACCTGGGTTGGGGATTTGCGTCAGGGAATCACTTAATAACAATATTAAGAAATAAACATGTTTAATGCAAGTAAGATACTACAAATATCATCATATGACAGCAATGTTTCTACACAGATATTCAAAAAGATGCAAATCATAAAACATTGATGAACATTATGTATATACATGTAGTCTAAATACATATGGAATTGCATAAGAAATTATACATTTCTAACAACTTGAGCAAATATTTATGATGTTTTAGTTTATTAACAATAAAGTGGACCACGATGGCCCTATATCGCTCACCTGACTCCATTGTTCACACAAGGGTGTCATGCAACAACTATGAATATCATACATTGATCAATCTTACTAAATGTCGGTGGTAGATTTTCCGAAGAATTTGTAATATTTTGAGATGGAAGAATTTGTACCATGATGACAAGTAAATACTAAATCATAAATGGTGACTATAGACCCTATGGTTGCTGAGGAGAAGACGCTTGAACATGTTCATTGTGACGACGTCGGACGAGCGGTAACCATATACATTGTATGTAGTTTCTTCAACACTTGCTAAAGTTTTTCAAGATTTACGCATCTATAAACTACATGAGGGGTTGCTATATTGTGATGTCCGCTTTAAACATCGTAAAAGGTTATTGACGGAAATAAACTAATGATCGAAAATGGATAACGGCTATTTTGAACATTGTGCGTAATTTCCACTTGTTTTCCATAGAAACTACCGCCAATCTATAGGAGTAAACAGGTCAAGTGGTTGGGAAATATTTCTCCATAATTTAAATATGTAATTAATTGATGGCTGTTTGGGTCAGGCAGTCAGTGATTAAGTTTGGCTGAAATCTTGGGAAGAAGTCACTTATTCCTAACTTATTCTCACACTATTCATACAGTTAGAAATTTGAAAATTTACAGAGAAGTATAACTTCAACTACTGTGTTCAAGAATGTATGTTTAAATGTTAAACCAAATTGACCTGCATAGCCTACAGTAAATAAATATGTTATTGCTCTCTATCGTGACATGTATTTCACTAATATTCCAACACATTCAAGACACTGTATTGAGTGTTTTCCATAAATCACAATAAATGGTACAATGATCATCTTATTATTTTGCTATGTCTCATCACAGACAACCACTATGACACATTTGACTGTTCACCGATACAGTACAACCGAACATCTGTGACCATCTGCAGCAAATATGTATTCCTGTAAAACACAATATATAAATTCTTGTTATTGTATATACAGGCCCAATAGCTGTAGATTACTGTAATTGACATTGGCTTTCTGGCATTAGTGTCAAAATCACTGGAATTCAAAAATAAATACAGGAACAAAAATTTTGGTATTATAATTTTTAGTGGCTTTACTGCGAGTACTATGTGTGCACTACAATAACGTGGGTTCTTGGAAACATGATCTGATCGGACAAATCTATAATGTGGACCAATCTCTGAGTTTGTTGAATGCTAGACTTCATGTGTATTTCCAGGATCCTATCTACATGTTCCTGGTACTTGCAAAAATAATCCACCATATTGGAAATCTTAAAATCATCAAAAATTAGGGGAATTATAATAGAAATAGTAAATGAATTTAAAATGGTAGACATATTGAATGGCAATTGGCAGTTTCGTGGAATCAAGTATAAGTTTTGAGAAGCGATTAAGAAAAAACGGCAGACAATACTGGCAAAGAACATGGTATCAATTGTGAGAACAAATTGTCAATAAATCACAAAGTTGTGATAAACTTCAGCCAAACATGGAGATGACTATTTCGTAATTGCTACAATCAACATGACCTATCCCACATCATGGCCGTTACCTTTCAGGATGATCATTACCTTGTGGACCATACCACATCACTGATCAGTCAATTGTAACCCCCCAACTCTCCTCCCCATCATATACAATTGTAAATGCTATGACATGTTCCAAAATGATAAAACATTCTCAACTCTCAAGATGAATATCAAGCATTTTTGATTGGCTGATTCTGGGTATCAACCTAACACTATGGTACAGAATTTGAAAATAGTTTTATAATCCTGGACGTACTATTTTTATGTTTGAATCTACATAATTTTATGCAGCAGTGCTTATTCGAAAGTGGTGACAACGGCAGGATCTTCAGGTTTATTGTTTGTCGCTCCATTTGTGAATTCGAATTATCTTCCTCGCATACTAACTTTTGTGATTTTAAAAATCTCAGACATTGGCACAATTCAATTATGGCAGGCTTGTATATACAAGGACTGAAACTAAATGTTATGTCGATCCGTTGCATATTAATGACAATTTCTTCATATTATCATCAACATATGTAATCTGAGTTTCACTACAAACTGTTTTGGCACCATAGGCACCAATTACAGGCCGTGATATTAATAGTTTGACACTGGTCAGACAAATGATAAAAATGCATACAATATCTGATGTGTCTGACATGAGGAGTATTTATCACTAGGGTTTTCACGGTTACACGTGTAAACGGAGCCGTGTCGTGTAATAGCAATACAAGTGTACTAATTGAGTAACCGTGTATACTATCTTAATTGATGACATCGTATAATGAAGCTTAGTGACGTAATAAAATCATAGCATCGACCGTTTCACTGAATTTTGTGAGACCTAGTACATGTCAAGGTTGGCCGGGAAATACTGGGGGCGGGAAATAATCATGGAGAATAAACAGAGTGTAAACGACGTCATGCCGTGTACAAAGGATCGTGTACACGTTTACAAAAATATGTACATGTGGCAGCCCTATTTTTCACACATACATGTATCCACATTACCCGACATGCCTGAAACATATGCTCTGCACATCATCTCGAGCAACATACATGTCAAGTGATTATAGGATTCCTCCAGCGGTTCAAGAGATTTGAGAGGACACACATTTGTGACGGGCAGACGGAGACCATTAAGTAATGCATGTTAAATATACAGAGATGCTACTAACAAAGGGTATTAAATAATGAACATAAAATTACAGAGAATGTAGAAGTGGAATTTGCAGTTACAATTGCAAGGCAAGGCACTTAAATGTCACATAATTATTGTCTTATCTGCCTTGTGGCGATGGATTAACCCTTTCCTTCATAGAGATTTAGGTTAGTATACTATTATATCTCCATACAAACGACAGCCATTTAGTTATAGTGCAGTGGATAAGTAGTCACCATATCTATCCCAACTCCATAGATATTACTGGGAAAACATGAGATTCTGGCCTGCATTATGAACATTGGTTTGGCTACTACATTGTCAATGTATGTCGTATTGGTAATGGCAGCAAGAGGTGCTTCTATGGGGGAAAGGGTTAATATAAGTTGTAGGAACTTGTTTCGCAATCAAGTTAAACTAAATTTGTATAAACTAAATGTGGATTGTTTTGGCAAATACTTACACCATGATGAAATCCAAGGAATGCCATTGAGCTTGAATCTATAACTTAACATCCTAGGTTGGAATGTCCTAAAAATAATAAAACATGTACACCAGTGAGTTGTTTTAACAGGAGCAGGGTAATACATATGTCGACGAAAATCATGCCCAGTTGAAAGTGCTGTCACCCTTTTTGAGTATTTACTCATTGAAAAACAAATTAATATTAGTTTGTCTTGCTGAGAAATTGAATTTTCCATTTGGAAACTGATAGCATGTTGAGCAAAGAAAACACAGAAGAAACAACTTAAGAGTATTTGGGAGTATTCAGGAATAGTAACACTGGGATATGAAGTGTTTGGAGGTACTAATATATAAATGGTAGTTCAGGGATTCTATTCAGTAGGACGTCAGATTTCGCACTGATCAATAAAGTGGCCCTATATGCAACAATTGTAAAGAAATATGTTCCAATTATAGCGCCAGAGTCTTTATATATATAATAAGTGTTCTTAAAATAAATCACAATTTAAAAAAAAAACATGCATGTATATATGTATGTTATATAATAATTTCACAAAACGTTTACCGCATCCAGCCAGATTTCACTCAAAAGACGCAGGTTTATTCATCAAAAAATATAATTTTCAACGAGGTGCTTCAGTAGTGTAGATTAATAATGACACAATACTAATGAAAATCACTTGACTATTTCCTGAACCCCCTAAACTACAAACAAGAAAAACACATTAATAAATTGTTGACTGCTAAAATTATAAAATTATTGAGCCGAGTTAAATGCAGATATAATTATTACTAGTCTGCACAGTAATTTACCCTTTTTTGATAATGATGGGTTTTCAGTCATCACATCTATACAGTCTGGTGGACAGTTCCGGCTTGACAGGTTCCCAGCCGCTCCCTCGTCTAAGTCAACACAACCAAGGTGGAACCCATCCATTACAAATTGATAAATTGCACTGCATCATCCATCATCTTTGTATCATAATTGTGTTAGCGACAGAGGCAATGTAGCATGTTGTCTGGAACCGAGTCTACCACGCTGTGTTTCCACTTCCTCGTCATTGTGATGTCAACCTAGTAGAATAAAAGGTGTGTTTTGCATATAAATCGACAGTTATGAAATGCTAAACTGTCTAATCTTATCAGTGATTATTATGACATTGCAATTACTTTAGTTGGTGTCGGTTCTTCAGACTGCCCAGTTAATTGGTTAATCCAGTTGGAAGTGTGGAAGGCTTGCAAGACGGCAGCCATGTGTTCAAGCTCCCAGGACACAGGTTTTCAGGGAGTTAAACATGTTTGCTACACTCCTTGTCGTTAGTCAAAGGCATATAAAAGGCATATATTATGTGGATTTGCTAAATAAACATTGGTGTTGTTGTTGTATAATTAGAAGTCATTGCAGATATAGCGTGTGAATGACATTTTCTGCTTAAAGCATAGGAAAGAAACGTTTGCCTTGCCAGGGGTATTTACAATATAGCGGCATCGGTTATCTTTAGTGTTGTTGATGGTGTAAAGGACAATGAGTAGCTTTATTTTGCGAGTAATTCTCAGCACCTCATACTTGTCTGTACATTTACAAAGAACAGGAGGGAGAAGTGTAGCGATTCGGCACAGTCTATACATCAGACTGCACATGCCCACTTAGGAGAGCCAACTTGCAAGCGGGTGGTCGTGGGTTCAATCCCTGCACCATTTTACTTTTTTGTATGTATGTATGTTCCATTAATATCAAACCCCTTGCACGGACCTAGCCATGTTTTCATGGTTAGGGTTAGCCGACAAATACTAAGCAATGTGTGTTAGGTGCCTTGCAACAGCCAACAATGACACTACATATGTGACCTGACCGATCATACAACCCGGGACAGTTCCATACCAAATCCGACGCTCTACCAATGGACCAAGGACGCTAGTCCTATATATCTAACTGATATATAATTATACAATATATATATAAGATCTCTACATAAAATATATAATTGAGGTTTAGCATTTAGAATTTGAAAAATGCCTGGATTAGTGATACACAGGCACAAGACACAAAAAACATTGTTTGGCCTATGGTCATATATTAATGTTACTTACTATATGACCATAGGGCAAAAAAGTGTGTCTTGTGCCTGTGCCTGGATAGTAAAAGGTCACATTTTTCAAGTCTAAATATTACTACAAGGACGCCACCCATTTTTCTTCAACAATTCCATGGGAAATCCAGGACACAGGTCAGGTGTACATAATTGTAAAGTTTTTAAAAGATCCCAACATACCCAAACTCATTAAATGCATTAAACAATGCAAAAACACATACATATAAATATACAAACACAATATAATAATAGTATATTAACATACTGATACCGGAATGTAATGATGTATCACGGGAACACAATTTTAATATGTTTTAACAAAATACTCCACCTACCACAGTTCAAGTCTATGATAAATAATACGCATTAAATTGTTAATGCTGTTATGTAACAGGACCTGGTGGAAACTAATATAGTCGCACGTGTTGCAATATTTATATGTTGCGACCTTCAAGATAAATGGGTTTATCTCTGATAAATGACAAATATATATCGGGATCTGATTGACTGGTCGAGAAAAGGATTTTACGTACAAAGCAGTTCAATGTAACTGAATCAAGTGAATGCTATGATTTCTGGAAAGTAGGTCAACATTGAATTACAGGTTCTAATAATAATTATACCAAACAGACTACATCTATCTTCCAGTATCATAAAGAAATATTTCTAAATCAAAACGATATTACTTACTTGTTATTATTATTAGACATATAACGTTGCTAACATTATATCACAGGCTGCAAAACATGAAATCCTGGTCTATTCTGTTCGCCGTAAAATGGTGCTATTTTTTATTAAATTGTACATGTATGTATACAATTACTGTGTAGTGATTTTTTTGCCAACAACGCCCAACACCAAACATATTTTCCCAATAACAACTCACTAACATTTCACCCCATGGATTGATGTTCATAAACTTAACGGACTATTATAAATAAACAAATATAACAAAAGTATATGGAACTATTTTAAAATAGTTTAATATTGTTGGGTTTGTCTGTGAGGTCGGTCGATTCTATTACATGATGGGGGAGGTGGGTTTTTATCTGCATTTACAGACACTGATATTATACATAAATAAAGTTATATCATTTTAACAACATATTAATACTAGAAGAACGACTTAGTAAGTTAATAATATGACAAGAAATGACATGTTTGACATGTATACAACATTGTTATATTTTATTACATCCCTAATTGCTGGGTAAATCCATTTTTACCCCAATTCCAATAATACAAAAGAATAGTTATACAGAATTGTTATTCGTATGAAAATGCCAAGCTTTGGTGCATATTTATAGATTATCAGTGAGCTTTTGATGCCGTAAATCGGGATGCTTTGTGGGAAAAATTAATCGTAACCAGGACACACGCTGAACTGGTAATCCAAGGATCGCAGGTTCGATCCCCCGTCTGACTCTAATAAAATTAATTAACAGTCTTTCAGATGGGACATTAAACCGAGGTCTAGTGTCGGTGCTTTACGTTAAAGAACCAGAGGAAATTCAGGAATGGGTCTCTGTCTGTATCATTGTACTATCCTCCAAAATCTAAAATGACTAATCTCTTCAGGAGGCGTCGCTCATATGGGCAACCGGTAGCGACGATAAATAAACGTAAAACACACTCTATTGATGTCGCCTAAGTAGTGATAAGTAGCAGATTAATAGTTTATAACTCACTTATTTTTGGTGGTTCTCAAAGGAAGTATGAACAAAGTGACAGAAATCTGTTAGACAAACACCTAAAGCTATTTGCAACCTGTCACCAATCAAAGAATTTAATTAAAAACATAACTGAATTGTTCAAAATATGTATTTTCTTTTAAATGTGGGAATACTTTTCAAGATACCAAAGTAGTAAAACAAACTTATTGATATAAAACATGTTGATTATTATGAAAATTGTTAAAAGTAGGTTAATATATTATTATGCATAATTATACAAATAATAACAATGTCTGCTATGCATTTTTATGCAATATAAAATGATTGCAAAAATGTAGATCATAATACACAGATGCACAGTGCAACGATCTTTGATATTTGGCATGTATATATATATATATATAGAGATTATAAAGTTTGCTCACATTGTGATCATGGGGTCATATTTACATATGCATATACATGTATAGTAAAATTATTTAAATATTTTCTTTCTTATCAGAAACTTAAAAATCGAGCGGTTAAGGTCGCTGACTTGTATACCAATGTAACCTATCAACACTGATGTTGATGGGTTCGAGCCCCGCTCAGACCATGTCTCATTTATGTGAAAATGTTGGCAGTTTCTTACAGAGATTGGTGCACCAAGTACTGGTTAACCGCTGGAGCCTGCCCAGGAAAGGTGTTGTTTGGTAAACTGTCCGTCGTTGGCCGACCTGTTTACCTCTAAGGATTGTCCGTAGTTTATACAGATTTTTCAATTAAACTATGGACCACGGATCCAAATTGAAAAACTACGATTTAAAAATAATGTATGCTGTTTATGTGTTAATGGTTACCTATGTTAGGCAATGTATGTTATAATAGCTATTCAACTCTGTGTGAGCGATCCATGGCCCTCTTGTTCAGTTTCTACAAACTTTATTTTAGCTTGATTGTGAAACAAGTTCTTACAACTTATATTAATCACTCATTCCTGATGGAATCCATCGCCATGATGGAGAGAGAAGAAGCAATGTGGACTTTAAACGCCTTGCCTAAAATAAATTTGTATAAAATAAGGAAAATTGAAGATCCAATGTACTGCTGCACTGTCCACTCTCCGATAAAAAGTACTTTAAAACTATCCCTGATGGAAGATCAGTTTTTAGAACATAAAGTTCTTTCAACTCAATTGCCATCCTTTGTGTAAAAGTGTCCCTTATCAGAGAAATAGATTGAGAAAAAGTATTGAGGTCAGACAGATAGCATGAATTAGAAGTGACCTCAATTACAAAATCAGCAAGTTTGAATAATTTCTAGTGATGTTCTATTTAACAACATTTCAGAATTGAGGATATCAAAATGTACTTAAAGCGACACTACATCGGTGAAAATGCAAATGTCTGCAGAATGTAATTTCCTATTATAATTATGGTATAATTTGTTTTCCAATATTTGCCTCAAAAACTGAATATTTCAACAAATAAACAAGCATCATATGTGCAGTTTGTTGACAAAACAAAATAATGTAAATAGTGTCGACATTCATGCGTAATACAATGCGTGTATCATGAGTAACACGATTTATCGTATATATTTACCGTTATATCTCACATTTGTGCCTATGCATATTTATGTGTAGACTAATCTTAGTTAAATTATCTCTAAACGGAAGTATCGTGTGTTTAGTATTGACTCCAATGACAAACAAACATCATTTCAATAACGTGGATGACCATTATATGAAATCCTACTTTCACTTTTGAAAGTTTGTAGACCACAAAAACACTGTTTATTGATTCAATGTTAGTGTTCGAATGTATTCAGAAGAATTTGTAGTACCAATGCTTTATACGTGAAAACATGCATTTTATTTGCTTTTTGCGTTGTAATGTCGCTTTAAACCATTGAAAAGTATACATACTGGTAGTCTTGTTGTGTTTTCAAGCCGCAGACAGACAGACAGACAGACAGACAGACAGACAGACAGACAGACAGACAGACAGACAGACAGACAGACAGACAGACAGACAGACAGACAGACAGACAGACAGACAGACAGACAGACAGACAGAATTAACTATGCAGGCCATAGGCCTAAGTGGTTAATTCCGGCACTCAGAACGACCAACCATGTTTTATTCGACTATAAACTAGGGATGGCAATGAATAGTGATTTTACTATTCGATATAATTCTATCAAAAACTCAAGATCACTCAAACTCTTAAATAAATTGCCAAATTAAGATACTTTCTAGTTTACGTGTAAACGTCATCTTCCTGCAATGCAAATATGACGACGACTCATCCAGTTATTGTTATCGGCCACTGTATAATCGTGGGCGTTTTCACAAATGAAGCTGATGTCACTTGAACTGATTTCCGTTGAAGTTTGTTTGTTTTTCAAATGATCATTCAGATTGATGTTGTACCCGAATATGTTAATCCAATTTGCATAGATTACACCTAGCAATTTTCTTATTCTCAGAGCGATTGAAGTCTTTCCAAACGTGTGACTGAGCAGGCGGCATTTTTGAGGGCAACATCATAAAAACACCTGCCATGGATGCGACCACAACATGGTTTATTCACACATCCTGGGGCAATTTCTTTTGTATTGGAAGGTTATAATATAATATTTCCCCCCGAATATTCGCATACTGGAATAGTATTCGGATATTCGGACGTCCAATCGAATATTCGAATATTCATTGCCACCCCTATAAATAACAAAAATACAAATATTATTTCAACCAAAATGTATAAAAAGCGCAAAAAATAGTTTTATTTGACGTCACAAAACTACCAAAATTCCGTGACATGTCAATTGATGTCACGCGCTAAGCTATGTTTTTATTAACAACGGTAAATTCCTTCTTTGCGTATACAGACAAAATGGCAAGTCATGTTAGAATGTTTTCTTAAGGACACCTGGCCCGGACCACAGGGATTCAGCACGTTTGGGGGTACTAGTATATATATTTAAGTACAGGGATTCTACTCTGTTGGATGTCAGATTTCGCATCGATCAGTAAAATGGCCCTATCTGAAACAATTTTGTACAAATCTGTCCAAATACAACGCCTATCCCGAGTCTTTATATTGTTCTTCAAATAAAACACAACTATAAGCTGCATGCATGTATACTTTGCAAACAATTGCCACATACATTGGCCATAGCAGGTCACATTTCCATACTAGGACACTGGTTCTGTCAGCAACAAAAAAAATCTTCGACGGGAGAGTTTTAACTGTGAATAACATTATCAATAAAATGTGTTTACACTAACGTGTAGGTTTATTCGGCAATAATGTACGTCAAAAAGAGATTTCGTAGCATTTTCAATTTGTTTTGAAAATTTCTATAGCGGCGCAATTCGCGTTGAATGTAACAAGATGTTTTTTTATATAGGAAGAATAATCATAATCCAATCAGAACGCTCGTTTCAACACGAATTGCGCCGCTTTAGAAATTTTCAAAACAAATTGAAAATGCTACGAAATCTCTTTTTGACGTACATTTTTGCCGAATAAACCTACACGTTAGTGTAAACACATTTTATTGATAATGTTATTCACAGTTAAAACTCTCCCGTCGAAGATTTATTTTTGTTGCTGACAGAACCCGTGTCCTAGTATGGAAATGTGACCTGCTATGGCCAATGTCTGTGGCAATTGTTTGCAAAGTATACATGCATGCAGCTTAAAGTTGTGTTTTATTTGAAGAACAATATAAAGACTCGGGATAGGCGTTATATTTGGACAGATTTGTACAAAATTGTTTCAGATAGGGCCATTTTACTGATCGATGCGAAATCTGACATCCAACAGAGTAGAATCCCTGTACTTAAATATATATACTAATACCCCCAAACGTGCCGAATCCCTGTGGCCCGGACGGAGGTTATAAAACTTTTCTCAAATCTCAAACCACAGGAAGTTGAGATTGTATCCATGTTTGAGGCACCCAGAACCCTGTACATACATGGATATACTAGGACACACCCCCCTCTATATATAGTTTCTATTTGTACAGGGTTCTGGGTGCCTAAAACATAGTTTTGGGTGCCTTATCTTATGGATTACAATCTGTTATGAGGTAGAGCCCATCTGTTATGAGGTAGATCCCGTCTGTCACAATGTAGAGCCCATCTGTTATGAGGTAGAGCTCATCTGTTATGAGGTAGAGCCCATCTGTTATGAGGTAGAGCCCGTCTGTTATGAGGTAGAGTCTCTCTGTTATGAGGTAGAGCCCATCTGTTATGAGGTAGAGCCCATCTGTTATGAGGTATAGCCCATCTGTTATGAGGTAGAGCCCATCTGTTATGAGGTAGAGCCCATCTGTTATGAGGTAGAGCCCATCTGTTATGAGGTAGAGCCCCTTTGTTATGAGGTAGAGCCCGTCTGTTATGAGGTAGAGTCTCTCTGTTATGAGGTAGAGCCCATCTGTTATGAGGTAGAGCCCATTTGTTATGAGGTATAGCCCATCTGTTATGAGGTAGAGCCTGTCTGTTATGAGGTAGAGCCCATCTGTTATGAGGTATAGCCCATCTGTTTTGAGGTAGAGCCTGTCTGTTATGAGGTAGAGCCCATCTGTTATGAGGTAGAGCCCCTTTGTTATGCGGTAGAGCCCATTTGTTATGAGGTAGAGCCCCTTTGTTATGAGGTAGAGCCCATCTGTTATGAGGTATAGCCCGTCTGTTATGAGGTAGAGCCTGTCTGTTATGAGGTAGAGCCCATCTGTTATGAGGTAGAGCCCCTTTGTTATGAGGTAGAGCCCGTCTGTTATGAGGTAGAGCCCCTTTGTTATGAGGTAGAGCCCATCTGTTATGAGGTATAGCCCGTCCGTTATGAGGTAGAGCCTGTCTGTTATGAGGTAGAGCCCGTCTGTTATGAGGTAGAGTCTCTCTGTTATGAGGTAGAGCCCATTTGTTATGAGGTGGAGTCCATCTGTTATGAGGTAGAGCCCCTTTGTTATGAGGTAGAGCCCATCTGTTATGAGGTAGAGCCCCTCTGTTATGAGGTAGAGTCTCTCTGTTATGAGGTAGAGCCCATCTGTTATGAGGTAGGGTTAGGCTTAGGGTTAGAGCCCATCTGTTATGAGGTAGAGCCCATCTGTTATGAGGTAGGGTTAGGCTTAGGGTTAGAGCCCATCTGTTATGAGGTAGAGCCAATTTGTTATGAGGTAGAGCCCATCTGTTATGAGGTAGAGCCCATCTGTTATGAGGTAGATCCCGTCTGTCACAATGTAGAGCCCATCTGTTATGAGGTAGAGCCCATCTGTTATGAGGTAGAGCTCATCTGTTATGAGGTAGAGCCCATCTGTTATGAGGTAGAGCCCGTCTGTTATGAGGTAGAGTCTCTCTGTTATGAGGTAGAGCCCATCTGTTATGAGGTAGAGCCCATCTGTTATGAGGTATAGCCCATCTGTTATGAGGTAGAGCCCATCTGTTATGAGGTAGAGCCCATCTGTTATGAGGTAGAGCCCATCTGTTATGAGGTAGAGCCCCTTTGTTATGAGGTAGAGCCCGTCTGTTATGAGGTAGAGTCTCTCTGTTATGAGGTAGAGCCCATCTGTTATGAGGTAGAGCCCATTTGTTATGAGGTATAGCCCATCTGTTATGAGGTAGAGCCTGTCTGTTATGAGGTAGAGCCCATCTGTTATGAGGTATAGCCCATCTGTTTTGAGGTAGAGCCTGTCTGTTATGAGGTAGAGCCCATCTGTTATGAGGTAGAGCCCCTTTGTTATGCGGTAGAGCCCATTTGTTATGAGGTAGAGCCCCTTTGTTATGAGGTAGAGCCCATCTGTTATGAGGTATAGCCCGTCTGTTATGAGGTAGAGCCTGTCTGTTATGAGGTAGAGCCCATCTGTTATGAGGTAGAGCCCCTTTGTTATGAGGTAGAGCCCGTCTGTTATGAGGTAGAGCCCCTTTGTTATGAGGTAGAGCCCATCTGTTATGAGGTATAGCCCGTCCGTTATGAGGTAGAGCCTGTCTGTTATGAGGTAGAGCCCGTCTGTTATGAGGTAGAGTCTCTCTGTTATGAGGTAGAGCCCATTTGTTATGAGGTGGAGTCCATCTGTTATGAGGTAGAGCCCCTTTGTTATGAGGTAGAGCCCATCTGTTATGAGGTAGAGCCCCTCTGTTATGAGGTAGAGTCTCTCTGTTATGAGGTAGAGCCCATCTGTTATGAGGTAGGGTTAGGCTTAGGGTTAGAGCCCATCTGTTATGAGGTAGAGCCAATTTGTTATGAGGTAGAGCCCATCTGTTATGAGGTAGAGCCCCTCTGTTATGAGGTATAGCCCATTTGTTATGAGGTAGAGCCCCTTTGTTATGAGGTAGAGCCCATCTGTTATGAGGTAGAACCCATCTTTTATGAGGTAGAGCCCCTTTGTTATGAGGTAAAGCCCATCTGTTATGAGGTATAGCCCATCTGTTATGAGGTAGAGCCTGTCTGTTATGAGGTAGAGCCCGTCTGTTATGAGGTAGAGTCTCTCTGTTATGAGGTAGAGCCCATCTGTTATGAGGTAGAGTCTCTCTGTTTTGAGGTATAGCCCATTTGTTATGAGGTAGAGCCCATCTGTTAGGAGGTAGAGCCCGTCTGTTATGAGGTAGAGTCTCTCTGTTATGAGGTAGAGCCCATCTGTTATGAGGTAGAGCCCGTCTGTTATGAGGTAGAGTCTCTCTGTTATGAGGTAGAGCCCATCTGTTATGAGGTAGAGTCTCTCTGTTATGAGGTAGAGCCCATTTGTTATGAGGTAGAGCCCATCTGTTATGAGGTAGAGTCTCTCTGTTATGAGGTAGAGCCCATCTGTTATGAGGTAGAGCCCGTCTGTTATGAGGTAGAGTCTCTCTGTTATGAGATAGAGCCCATCTATTATGAGGTAGAGTCTCTCTGTTATGAGGTAGAGCCCATTTGTTATGAGGTAGAGCCCATCTGTTATGAGGTAGAGCCCATTTGTTATGAGGTAGAGCCCATCTGTTATGAGGTAGAGCCCCTCTGTTATGAGGTATAGCCCATTTGTTATGAGGTAGAGCCCCTTGTTATGAGGTAGAGCCCATCTGTTATGAGGTAGAGCCCATCTGTTATGAGGTAGAGCCCCTTTGTTATGAGGTAGAGCCCATCTGTTATGAGGTAGAGCCCATCTGTTATGAGGTAGAGCCCCTTTGTTATGAGGTAGAGCCCATCTGTTATGAGGTAGAGCCCATCTGTTATGAGGTAGAGCCCATCTGTTATGAGGTAGAGCCCGTCTGTTATGAGGTAGAGCCCATCTGTTATGAGGTAGAGCCCCTTTGTTATGAGGTAGAGCCCATCTGTTATGAGGTAGAGCCCATCTGTTATGAGGTAGAGCCCATCTGTTATGAGGTAGAGCCTGTCTGTTATGAGGTAGAGCCCATCTGTTATGAGGTAGAGCCCATTTGTTATGAGGTAGAGCCCCTTTGTTATGAGGTAGAGCCCCTTTGTTATGAGGTAGAGCCCATCTGTTATGAGGTAGAGCCCCTTTGTTATGAGGTAGAGCCCCTTTGTTATGAGGTAGAGCCCCTTTGTTATGAAGTATAGCCCGTCTGTTATGAGGTAGAGCCCCTTTGTTATGAGGTAGAGCCCATCTGTTATGAGGTAGAGCCCATCTGTTATGAGGTAGAGCCCATTTGTTATGAGGTATAGCCCGTCTGTTATGAGGTAGAGTCTCTCTGTTATGAGGTAGAGCCCATCTGTTATGAGGTAGAGCCCATTTGTTATGAGGTAGAGCCCATTTGTTATGAGGTAGAGCCCCTTTGTTATGAGGTAGAGCCCGTCTGTTATGAGGTATAGCCCATCTGTTATGAGGTAGAGCCCATTTGTTATGAGGTAGAGCCCATTTGTTATGAGGTAGAGCCCCTTTGTTATGAGGTAGAGCCCATCTGTTATGAGGTATAGCCCATCTGTTATGAGGTAGAGCCCATCTGTTATGAGGTAGAGCCCATTTGTTATGAGGTAGAGCCCCTTTGTTATGAGGTAGAGCCCGTCTGTTATGAGGTATAGCCCATCTGTTATGAGATAGATCCCATCTGTTATGAGGTAGAGTCTCTCTGTTATGAGGTAGAGCCCATTTGTTATGAGGTAGAGCCCATATGTTATGAGGTAGAGTCTCTCTGTTATGAGGTAGAGCCCATCTGTTATGAGGTAGAGCCCATCTGTTATGAGGTAGAGCCCATTTGTTATGAGGTAGAGCCCCTTTGTTATGAGGTAGAGCCCATCTGTTATGAGGTATAGCCCATCTGTTATGAGGTAGAGCCCATTTGTTATGAGGTAGAGCCCATTTGTTATGAGGTAGAGCCCCTTTGTTATGAGGTAGAGCCCGTCTGTTATGAGGTAGAGCCCATTTGTTATGAGGTAGAGCCTGTCTGTTATGAGGTAGAGCCCATTTGTTATGAGGTAGAGCCCATTTGTTATGAGGTAGAGCCCCACTGTTATGAGGTAGATACACGATTGAGGCTTCACTATTTATAAGATTGATGTCGTGTATAGGTTATGGGGTAGATACACTATCCCTTGCACGATGGAGGCTTCACTATTTATAAGATTGATGTCATGTATAGGTTATGAGGTAGATACCCCATCCATTGCACAATGGAGGCTTCACTATTTATAAGATTGATGTCATGTATAGGTTATGAGGTAGATACACGATGGAGGCTTCACTATTTATAAGATTGATGTCATGTATAGGTTATGAGGTAGATACATGATGGAGGCTTCACTATTTATAAGATTGATGTCATGTATAGGTTATGAGGTAGATACATGATGGAGGCTTCACTATTTATAAGATTGATGTCTGTATAGGTTATGAGGTAGATACACGATGGAGGCTTCACTATTTATAAGATTGATGTCATGTATAGGTTATGAGGTAGATACACTCATGATGGAGGCTTCACTATTTATAAGATTGATGTCATGTATAGGTTATGAGGTAGATACATGATGGAGGCTTCACTATTTATAAGATTGATGTCGTGTATAGGTTATGAGGTAGATACACGATGGAGGCTTCACTATTTATAAGATTGATGTCATGTATAGGTTATGAGGTAGATACACGATGGAGGCTTCACTATTTATAAGATTGATGTCATGTATAGGTTATGAGGTAGATACACTATCCATTGCATGATGGAGGCTTCACTATTTATAAGATGATATCATGTATAGGTTAAGGTAATACCACCACATGATGGAGGCTTCACTTTTATAAGATTGATGTCATGTATAGGTTATGAGGTAGATACACGATGGAGGCTTCACTATTTATAAGATTGATGTCATGTATAGGTTATGAGGTAGATACAAGATGGAGGCTTCACTATTTATAAGATTGATGTCGTGTATAGGTTATGAGGTAGATACACGATGGAGGCTTCACTATTTATAAGATTGATGTCATGTATAGGTTATGAGGTAGATACACTATCCCTTGCATGATGGAGGCTTCACTATTTATAAGATTGATGTCATGTATAGGTTATGAGGTAGATACACTCACGATGGAGGCTTCACTATTTATAAGATTGATGTCATGTATAGGTTATGAGGTAGATACACTGATGGAGGCTTCACTATTTATAAGATTGATGTCATGTATAGGTTATGAGGTAGATACACGATGGAGGCTTCACTATTTATAAGATTGATGTCATGTATAGGTTATGAGGTAGATCTACAATCCTCACTATTTATAAGATTGATGTCGTGTATAGGTTATGAGGTTGATACACTATGGAGGCTTCACTATTTATAAGATTGATGTCGTGTATAGGTTATGAGGTAGATACATGATGGAGGCTTCACTATTTATAAGATTGATGTCGTGTATAGGTTATGAGGTAGATTGACAATGGAGGCTTCACTATTTATAAGATTGATGTCGTGTATAGGTTATGAGGTAGATACACTATGGAGGCTTCACTATTTATAAGATTGATGTCATGTATAGGTTATGAGGTAGATACACTATGGAGGCTTCACTATTTATAAGATTGATGTCATGTATAGGTTATGAGGTAGATACCCCATCCATTGTACGATGGAGGCTTCACTATTTATAAGATTGATGTCATGTATAGGTTATGAGGTAGATACCCCATCCATTGCACGATGGAGGCTTCAGTATTTATAAGATTGATGTCATGTATAGGTTATGAGGTAGATACATGATGGAGGCTTTACTATTTATAAGATTGATGTCATGTATAGGTTATGAGGTAGATACAAGATGGAGGCTTCACTATTTATTAGATTGATGTCGTGTATAGGTTATGAGGTAGATACACGATGGAGGCTTCACTATTTATAAGATTGATGTCATGTATAGGTTATGAGGTAGATACATGATGGAGGCTTCACTATTTATAAGATTGATGTCATGTATAGGTTATGAGGTAGATACACACCCATGATGGAGGCTTCACTATTTATAAGATTGATGTCATGTATAGGTTATGAGGTAGATACACGATGGAGGCTTCACTATTTATAAGATTGATGTCATGTATAGGTTATGAGGTAGATACACGATGGAGGCTTCACTATTTATAAGATTGATGTCATGTATAGGTTATGAGGTAGATACACTATCCTTGCATGATGGAGGCTTCACTATTTATAAGATTGATGTCATGTATAGGTTATGAGGTAGATACACTATCCCTTGCATGATGGAGGCTTCACTATTTATAAGATTGATGTCATGTATAGGTTATGAGGTAGATACACTATCCCTTGCATGATGGAGGCTTCACTATTTATAAGATTGATGTCGTGTATAGGTTATGAGGTAGATACATGATGGAGGCTTCACTATTTATAAGATTGATGTCATGTATAGGTTATGAGGTAGATACATGATGGAGGCTTCACTATTTATAAGATTGGTGTCGTGTATAGGTTATGAGGTAGATACACTATCCCTTGCATGATGGAGGCTTCACTATTTATAAGATTGATGTCATGTATAGGTTATGAGGTAGATACACTATCCATTGCACGATGGAGGCTTCACTATTTATAAGATTGATGTCGTGTATAGGTTATGAGGTAGATACATGATGGAGGCTTCACTATTTATAAGATTGATGTCATGTATAGGTTATGAGGTAGATACATGATGGAGGCTTCACTATTTATAAGATTGATGTCGTGTATAGGTTATGAGGTAGATACACTATCCCTTGCATGCATGATGGAGGCTTCACTGTTTATAAGATTGATGTCGTGTATATGTTATGAGGTAGATACACGATGGAGGCTTCACTATTTATAAGATTGATGTCGTGTATAGGTTATGAGGTAGATACACGATGGAGGCTTCACTATTTATAAGATTGATGTCATGTATAGGTTATGAGGTAGATACATGATGGAGGCTTCACTATTTATAAGATTGATGTCATGTATAGGTTATGAGGTAGATACACGATGGAGGCTTCACTATTTATAAGATTGATGTCATGTATAGGTTATGAGGTAGATACACCAGATGGAGGCTTCACTATTTATAAGATTGATGTCATGTATAGGTTATGAGGTAGATACACGATGGAGGCTTCACTATTTATAAGATTGATGTCGTGTATAGGTTATGAGGTAGATACACGATGGAGGCTTCACTATTTATAAGATTGATGTCATGTATAGGTTATGAGGTAGATACACGATGGAGGCTTCACTATTTATAAGATTGATGTCATGTATAGGTTATGAGGTAGATACACTATCCATTGCATGATGGAGGCTTCACTATTTATAAGATTGATGTCATGTATAGGTTATGAGGTAGATACACTATCCATGCATGATGGAGGCTTCACTGTTTATAAGATTGATGTCATGTATAGGTTATGAGGTAGATACACGATGGAGGCTTCACTATTTATAAGATTGATGTCATGTATAGGTTATGAGGTAGATACAAGATGGAGGCTTCACTATTTATAAGATTGATGTCATGTATAGGTTATGAGGTAGATACACGATGGAGGCTTCACTATTTATAAGATTGATGTCATGTATAGGTTATGAGGTAGATACACTATCCCTTGCATGATGGATGCTTCACTGTTTATAAGATTGATGTCATGTATAGGTTATGAGGTAGATACACTATCCATTGCACGATGGAGGCTTCACTATTTATAAGATTGATGTCATGTATAGGTTATGAGGTAGATACACTATCCCTTGCATAATGGAGGCTTCACTATTTATAAGATTGATGTCATGTATAGGTTATGAGGTAGATACACGATGGAGGCTTCACTATTTATAAGATTGATGTCATGTATAGGTTATGAGGTAGATCTACAATCCTCACTATTTATAAGATTGATGTCGTGTATAGGTTATGAGGTTGATACACTATGGAGGCTTCACTATTTATAAGATTGATGTCGTGTATAGGTTATGAGGTAGATACATGATGGAGGCTTCACTATTTATAAGATTGATGTCGTGTATAGGTTATGAGGTAGATTGACAATGGAGGCTTCACTATTTATAAGATTGATGTCGTGTATAGGTTATGAGGTAGATACACTATGGAGGCTTCACTATTTATAAGATTGATGTCATGTATAGGTTATGAGGTAGATACACTATGGAGGCTTCACTATTTATAAGATTGATGTCATGTATAGGTTATGAGGTAGATACCCCATCCATTGTACGATGGAGGCTTCACTATTTATAAGATTGATGTCATGTATAGGTTATGAGGTAGATACCCCATCCATTGCACGATGGAGGCTTCAGTATTTATAAGATTGATGTCATGTATAGGTTATGAGGTAGATACATGATGGAGGCTTTACTATTTATAAGATTGATGTCATGTATAGGTTATGAGGTAGATACAAGATGGAGGCTTCACTATTTATTAGATTGATGTCGTGTATAGGTTATGAGGTAGATACACGATGGAGGCTTCACTATTTATAAGATTGATGTCATGTATAGGTTATGAGGTAGATACATGATGGAGGCTTCACTATTTATAAGATTGATGTCATGTATAGGTTATGAGGTAGATACACACCATGATGGAGGCTTCACTATTTATAAGATTGATGTCATGTATAGGTTATGAGGTAGATACACGATGGAGGCTTCACTATTTATAAGATTGATGTCATGTATAGGTTATGAGGTAGATACACGATGGAGGCTTCACTATTTATAAGATTGATGTCATGTATAGGTTATGAGGTAGATACACTATCCGTTGCATGATGGAGGCTTCACTATTTATAAGATTGATGTCATGTATAGGTTATGAGGTAGATACACTATCCCTTGCATGATGGAGGCTTTACTATTTATAAGATTGATGTCATGTATAGGTTATGAGGTAGATACACTATCCCTTGCATGATGGAGGCTTCACTATTTATAAGATTGATGTCGTGTATAGGTTATGAGGTAGATACATGATGGAGGCTTCACTATTTATAAGATTGATGTCATGTATAGGTTATGAGGTAGATACATGATGGAGGCTTCACTATTTATAAGATTGGTGTCGTGTATAGGTTATGAGGTAGATACACTATCCCTTGCATGATGGAGGCTTCACTATTTATAAGATTGATGTCATGTATAGGTTATGAGGTAGATACACTATCCATTGCACGATGGAGGCTTCACTATTTATAAGATTGATGTCGTGTATAGGTTATGAGGTAGATACATGATGGAGGCTTCACTATTTATAAGATTGATGTCATGTATAGGTTATGAGGTAGATACATGATGGAGGCTTCACTATTTATAAGATTGATGTCGTGTATAGGTTATGAGGTAGATACACTATCCCTTGCATGCATGATGGAGGCTTCACTGTTTATAAGATTGATGTCGTGTATATATGTTATGCGGTAGATACACGATGGAGGCTTCACTATTTATAAGATTGATGTCGTGTATAGGTTATGAGGTAGATACACGATGGAGGCTTCACTATTTATAAGATTGATGTCATGTATAGGTTATGAGGTAGATACACGATGGAGGCTTCACTATTTATAAGATTGATGTCATGTATAGGTTATGAGGTAGATACACGATGGAGGCTTCACTATTTATAAGATTGATGTCATGTATAGGTTATGAGGTAGATACACGATGGAGGCTTCACTATTTATAAGATTGATGTCGTGTATAGGTTATGAGGTAGATACACTATCCATTGCATGATGGAGGCTTCACTATTTATAAGATTGATGTCATGTATAGGTTATGAGGTAGATACACGATGGAGGCTTCACTATTTATAAGATTGATGTCATGTATAGGTTATGAGGTAGATACACTATCGCATGATGGAGGCTTCACTATTTATAAGATTGATATCATGTATAGGTTATGAGGTAGATACACTATCCATTGCATGATGGAGGCTTCACTGTTTATAAGATTGATGTCATGTATAGGTTATGAGGTAGATACACGATGGAGGCTTCACTATTTATAAGATTGATGTCATGTATAGGTTATGAGGTAGATACAAGATGGAGGCTTCACTATTTATAAGATTGATGTCGTGTATAGGTTATGAGGTAGATACACGATGGAGGCTTCACTATTTATAAGATTGATGTCATGTATAGGTTATGAGGTAGATACATGATGGAGGCTTCACTATTTATAAGATTGATGTCATATATAGGTTATGAGGTAGATACACTATCCCTTGCATGATGGATGCTTCACTGTTTATAAGATTGATGTCATGTATAGGTTATGAGGTAGATACACTATCCATTGCACGATGGAGGCTTCACTATTTATAAGATTGATGTCATGTATAGGTTATGAGGTAGATACACTATCCCTTGCATAATGGAGGCTTCACTATTTATAAGATTGATGTCATGTATAGGTTATGAGGTAGATACACGATGGAGGCTTCACTATTTATAAGATTGATGTCATGTATAGGTTATGAGGTAGATCTACAATGGAGGCCTCACTATTTATAAGATTGATGTCGTGTATAGGTTATGAGGTTGATACACTATGGAGGCTTCACTATTTATAAGATTGATGTCGTGTATAGGTTATGAGGTAGATACATGATGGAGGCTTCACTATTTATAAGATTGATGTCGTGTATAGGTTATGAGGTAGATTGACAATGGAGGCTTCACTATTTATAAGATTGATGTCGTGTATAGGTTATGAGGTAGATACACTATGGAGGCTTCACTATTTATAAGATTGATGTCATGTATAGGTTATGAGGTAGATACACTATGGAGGCTTCACTATTTATAAGATTGATGTCATGTATAGGTTATGAGGTAGATACCCCATCCATTGTACGATGGAGGCTTCACTATTTATAAGATTGATGTCATGTATAGGTTATGAGGTAGATACCCCATCCATTGCACGATGGAGGCTTCAGTATTTATAAGATTGATGTCATGTATAGGTTATGAGGTAGATACATGATGGAGGCTTTACTATTTATAAGATTGATGTCATGTATAGGTTATGAGGTAGATACAAGATGGAGGCTTCACTATTTATTAGATTGATGTCGTGTATAGGTTATGAGGTAGATACACGATGGAGGCTTCACTATTTATAAGATTGATGTCATGTATAGGTTATGAGGTAGATACATGATGGAGGCTTCACTATTTATAAGATTGATGTCATGTATAGGTTATGAGGTAGATACACTATCCCTTGCATGATGGAGGCTTTACTATTTATAAGATTGATGTCATGTATAGGTTATGAGGTAGATACACGATGGAGGCTTCACTATTTATAAGATTGATGTCATGTATAGGTTATGAGGTAGATACACGATGGAGGCTTCACTATTTATAAGATTGATGTCATGTATAGGTTATGAGGTAGATACACTATCCGTTGCATGATGGAGGCTTTACTATTTATAAGATTGATGTCATGTATAGGTTATGAGGTAGATACACTATCCCTTGCATGATGGAGGCTTACTATTTATAAGATTGATGTCATGTATAGGTTATGAGGTAGATACACTATCCCTTGCATGATGGAGGCTTCACTATTTATAAGATTGATGTCGTGTATATGTTATGAGGTAGATACATGATGGAGGCTTCACTATTTATAAGATTGATGTCATGTATAGGTTATGAGGTAGATACATGATGGAGGCTTCACTATTTATAAGATTGGTGTCGTGTATAGGTTATGAGGTAGATACACTATCCCTTGCATG
Source organism: Archivesica marissinica (assembly GCA_014843695.1). Classification (NCBI taxonomy): domain Eukaryota; kingdom Metazoa; phylum Mollusca; class Bivalvia; order Venerida; family Vesicomyidae; genus Archivesica; species Archivesica marissinica. Next base: position 13,803,591 of record CM026389.1, on the reverse strand, counting down.
ATGGAGGCTTCACTATTTATAAGATTGATGTCATGTATAGGTTATGAGGTAGATACACTATCCATTGCACGATGGAGGCTTCACTATTTATAAGATTGATGTCGTGTATAGGTTATGAGGTAGATACATGATGGAGGCTTCACTATTTATAAGATTGATGTCATGTATAGGTTATGAGGTAGATACATGATGGAGGCTTCACTATTTATAAGATTGATGTCGTGTATAGGTTATGAGGTAGATACACTATCCCTTGCATGCATGATGGAGGCTTCACTGTTTATAAGATTGATGTCGTGTATATATGTTATGCGGTAGATACACGATGGAGGCTTCACTATTTATAAGATTGATGTCGTGTATAGGTTATGAGGTAGATACACGATGGAGGCTTCACTATTTATAAGATTGATGTCATGTATAGGTTATGAGGTAGATACACGATGGAGGCTTCACTATTTATAAGATTGATGTCATGTATAGGTTATGAGGTAGATACACGATGGAGGCTTCACTATTTATAAGATTGATGTCATGTATAGGTTATGAGGTAGATACACATCCATGCATGATGGAGGCTTCACTATTTATAAGATTGATGTCATGTATAGGTTATTAGGTAGATACACGATGGAGGCTTCACTGTTTATAAGATTG
>CM026389.1:13760309-13801934 GCA_014843695.1 Archivesica marissinica | reverse complement strand
CCATTCATAGGAACATGCTTGCTATTTCCGTCGTCCTGTTGCACAACCATTCATAGGAACATGCTTGCTATTTCCATCGTCCTGTTGTACAACCATTCATAGGAACATGCTTGTTATTTCAGGCGTCCTGTTGTACAACCATTCATAGGAACATGCTTGTTATTTCCGTCGTCCTGTTGTACAACCATTCATAGGAACATGCTTGCTATTTCCATCGTCCTGTTGTACAACCATTCATAGGAACATGCTTGCTATTCCCATCGTCCTGTTGCACAACCATTCATAGGAACATGCTTGCTATTTCCATCGTTCTGTTGTACAACCATTCATAGGAACATGCTTGCTATTTCCATCGTCCTGTTGTACAACCATTCATAGGAAAATGCTTGCTATTTCCGGCGTCCTGTTGTACAACCATTCATAGGAACATGCTTGCTATTTCAGGCGTCCTGTTGCACAACCATTCATAGGAACATGCTTGTTATTTCAGGCGTCCTGTTGTACAACCATTCATAGGAACATGCTTGTTATTTCCATCGTCCTGTTGTACAACCATTCATAGGAACATGCTGCTATTTCCATCGTCCTGTTGTACAACCATTCATGGACATGCTTGTTATTTCCATCGTCCTGTTGTACAACCATTCATAGGAACATGCTTGTTATTTCCATCGTCCTGTTGTACAACCATTCATAGGAACATGCTTGTTATTTCAGGCGTCCTGTTGTATAACCATTCATAGGAAAGTGCCTGCTATTTCCATCGTCCTGTTGTACAACCATTCATATGAACATGCTTGCTATTCCAATCGTTCTGTTGTACAACCATTCATAGGAACATGCTTGCTATTTCCGGCGTCCTGTTGTACAACCATTCATTGGACCATGCTTGTTATTTCCAGCTCATGTTGTACAATCATTCATAGGAAAATGCTTGTTATTTCCATCGTCCTGTTGTACAACCATTCATGGGAACATGCTTGTTATTTCCATCGTTCTGTTGTACAACCATCCATGGGAACATGCTTGTTATTTCCATTGTCCTGTTGTACAACCATTCATAAGAACATGCTTGTTATTTCCATCGTCCTATTGTACAACCATTCATTGGAAAATGCTTGCTATTCCCATCGTCCTGTTGCACAACCATTCATAGGAACATGCTTGTTATTTCCATCGTCCTGTTGTACAACCATTCATGGGAACATGCTTGTTATTCCCATCGTTCTGTTGTACAACCATTCATGGGAACATGCTTTTTATTTCCATCGTCCTGTTGTACAACCATTCATAGGAAAATGCTTGCTATTTCCGGCGTCCTGTTGTACAACCATTCATAGGAACATGCTTGTTATTTCAGGCGTCCTGTTGCACAACCATTCATAGGAACATGCTTGTTATTTCAGGCGTCCTGTTGTACAACCATTCATAGGAACATGCTTGTTATTTCAGGCGTCCTGTTGTACAACCATTCATAGGAACATGCTTGTTATTTCCATCGTCCTGTTGTACAACCATTCATAGGAACATGCTTGCTATTTCCGGCGTCCTGTTGTACAACCATTCATAGGACCATGCTTGCTATTTCCGGCGTCCTGTTGTACAACCATTCATAGGAACATGCTTGCTATTCCCATCGTCCTGTTGTACAACCATTCATAGGACCATGCTTGCTATTTCCGGCGTCCTGTTGTACAACCATTCATAGGAACATGCTTGTTATTTCCGGCGTCCAGTTGTACAACCATTCATAGGAACATGCTTGCTATTCCCGGCTTCCTGTTGTACAACCATTCATAAGAACATGCTTGTTATTTCCATCGTCCTGTTGTACAACCATTCATGGGAACATGCTTGTTATTTCCATCGTCCTGTTGTACAACCATTCATAGGAACATGCTTGCTATTTCCATCGTCCTGTTGTACAACCATTCATAGGAACATGCTTGCTATTTTCATCGTCCTGTTGTACAACCATTCATAGGAACATGCTTGCTATTTCCGGCGTCCTGTTGCACAACCATTCATAGGAACATGCTTGCTATTTCCGTCGTCCTGTTGTACAACCATTCATAGGAACATGCTTGCTATTTCCGGCGTCCTGTTGCACAATCATTCATAGGAAAATGCTTGCTATTTCCATCGTCCTGTTGTACAACCATTCATAGGAACATGCTTGTTATTTCAATCGTCCTGTTGTACACCATTCATAGGAACATGCTTGTATTCCATCGTCCTGTTGTACAACCATTCATAGAACATGCTTGCTATTTCCACGTCCTGTTGACACCATTCATATGAACATGCTTGTTATTTCCGGCGTCCTGTTGTACAACCATTCATAGGAACATGCTTGCTATTTCCATCGTCCTGTTGTACAACCATTCATAGGAACATGCTTGTTATTTCCATCGTCCTGTTGTACAACCATTCATAGGAACATGCTTGTTATTTCCATCGTCCTGTTGTACAACCATTCATTAGGACATGCTTGTTATTTCCATCGTCCTGTTGTACAACCATTCATAGGAACATGCTTGCTATTTCAGGCGTCCTGTTGTACAACCATTCATAGGAACATGCTTGCTATTTCCGGCGTCCTGTTTTTCAACCATTCATTGGAACATGCTTGTTATTTCCGGCGTCCTGTTGTACAACCATTCCTAGGAACATGCTTGTTATTTCCATCGTCCTGTTGTACAACCATTCATGGGAACTTGCTTGATATTTCCATCGTCCTGTTGTACAACCATTCATAGTAACATTCTGGTTATTTCAGGCGTCCTGTTGTACAACCATTCATAGGAACATGCTTGTTATTTCAGGCGTCCTGTTGTACAACCATTCATAGGAACATGCTTGTTAATTCCATCGTCCTGTTGTACAACCATTCATATGAATATGCTTGCTATTTCCATCGTCCTGTTGTACAACCATTCATATGAACATGCTTGCTATTCCCATCTTTCTGTTGTACAACCATTCATAGGAACATGCTTGCTATTTCCGGCGTCCTGTTGTACAACCATTCATAGGAACATGCTTGCTATTTCCGGCGTCCTGCTTTTCAACCATTCATTGGAACATGCTTGTTATTTCCGGCGTCCTATTATACAACCATTCATGGGTAAATGCTTGTTATTTCATGGGTCCTGTTGTACAATCATTCATAGGAAAATGCTTGCTATTCCCATCGTCCTGTTGCACAACCATTCATAGGAACATGCTTGTTATTTCCATCTTCCTGTTGTACAACCATTCATGGGAACATGCTTGCTATTTCCAACGTCCTGTTGTACAACCATTCATAGGAAAATGCTTGCTATTTCCGGCGTCCTGTTATACAACCATTCATAGGAACATGCTTGTTATTTCAGGCGTCCTGTTGCACAACCATTCATAGGAACATGCTTGTTATTTCAGGCGTCCTGTTGTACAACCATTCATAGGAACATGCTTGTTATTTCCATCGTCCTGTTGTACAACCATTCATAGGAACATGCTTGTTATTTCCATCGTCCTGTTGTACAACCATTCATGGGAACATGCTTGTTATTTCCATCGTTCTGTTGTACAACCATTCATGGGAACATGCTTGTTATTTCCATCGTCCTGTTGTACAACCATTCATAGGAACATGCTTGTTATTTCCGGCGTCCTGTTGTACAACCATTCATAGGAACATGCTTGTTATTTCAGGCGTCCTGTTGTACAACCATTCATAGGAACATGCTTGTTATTTCAGGCGTCCTGTTGTACAACCATTCATAGGAACATGCTTGTTATTTCCATCGTCCTGTTGTACAACCATTCATGGGAACATGCTTGTTATTTCCATCGTCCTGTTGTACAACCATTCATAGGAACATGCTTGTTATTTCCATCGTCCTGTTGTACAACCATTCATGGAACATGCTTGTTATTTCCATCGTCCTGTTGTACAACCATTCATAGGAACATGCTTGTTATTTCCATCGTCCTGTTGTACAACCATTCATAGGAACATGCTTGTTATTTCCATCGTCCTGTTGTACAACCATTCATAGGAACATGCTTGCTATTTCCATCGTCCTGTTGTACAACCATTCATAGGAACATGCTTGCTATTTCCATCGTCCTGTTGTACAACCATTCATAGGAACATGCTTGCTATTTCCATCGTCCTGTTGTACAACCATTCATAGGAACATGCTTGCTATTTCCATCGTCCTGTTGTACAACCATTCATAGGAACATGCTTGCTATTTCCATCGTCCTGTTGTACAACCATTCATAGGAACATGCTTGCTATTTCCATCGTCCTGTTGTACAACCATTCATAGGAACATGCTTGCTATTTCCATCGTCCTGTTGTACAACCATTCATATGAACATGCTTGCTATTCCCATCGTCCTGTTGTACAACCATTCATAGGAACATGCTTGCTATTTCCGGCGTCCTGTTGTACAACCATTCATAGGAACATGCTTGCTATTTCCATCGTCCTGTTGTACAACCATTCATATGAACATGCTTGCTATTTCCATCGTCCTGTTGTACAACCATTCATAGGAACATGCTTGTTATTTCCATCGTCCTGTTGTACAACCATTCATAGGAACATGCTTGCTATTTCCATCTCCTGTTGTACAACCATTCATAGGAACATGCTTGTTATTTCCATCGTCCTGTTGTACAACCATTCATAGGAACATGCTTGCTATTTCCATCGTCCTGTTGTACAACCATTCATAAGAACATGCTTGTTATTTCCATCGTCCTGTTGTACAACCATTCATAGGAACATGCTTGCTATTTCCATCGTCCTGTTGTACAACCATTCATAGGAACATGCTTGCTATTTCCATCGTCCTGTTGCACAACCATTCATAGGAACATGCTTGCTATTTCCATCGTCCTGTTGTACAACCATTCATGGAACATGCTTGCTATATCCGGCGTCCTGTTGTACAACCATTCATAGGAACATGCTTGCTATTTCCATCGTCCTGTTGCACAACCATTCATAGGAACATGCTTGTTATTTCCATCGTCCTGTTGTACAACCATTCATAGGAACATGCTTGTTATTTCACGTCCTGTTGTACAACCATTCATGGGAAAATCTTGCTATTTCCGGCGTCCTGTTGTACAACCATTCATAGGAACATGCTTGTTATTTCAGGCGTCCTGTTGCACAACCATTCATAGGAACATGCTTGTTATTTCACGTCCTGTTGCACACCCATTCATAGGAAAATGCTTGCTATTTCCGGCGTCCTGTTGTACAACCATTCATAGGAACATGCTTGTTATTTCAGGCGTCCTGTTGTACAACCATTCATAGGAACATGCTTGTTATTTCAGGCGTCCTGTTGTACAACCATTCATAGGAATATGCTTGTTATTTCCGGCGTCCTGTTGCACAACCATTCATGGGAACATGCTTGTTATTTCCATCGTCCTGTTGTACAACCATTCATGGGAACATGCTTGTTATTTCCATCGTTCTGTTGTACAACCATTCATGGGAACATGCTTGTTATTTCCATCGTCCTGTTGTACAACCATTCATAGGAACATGCTTGTTATTTCCATCGTCCTGTTGTACAACCATTCATAGGAACATGCTTGTTATTTCAGGCGTCCTGTTGTACAACCATTCATAGGAACATGCTTGTTATTTCCGGCGTCCTGTTGTACAACCATTCATAGGAACATGCTTGTTATTTCCATCGTCCTGTTGTACAACCATTCATGGGAACATGCTTGTTATTTCCATCGTCCTGTTGTACAACCATTCATGGGAACATGCTTGTTATTTCCATCGTCCTGTTGTACAACCATTCATAAGAACATGCTTGTTATTTCCATCGTCCTGTTGTACAACCATTCATAGGAACATGCTTGTTATTTCCGGCGTCCTGTTGTACAACCATTCATAGGAACATGCTTGTTATTTCCATCGTCCTGTTGTACAACCATTCATAGGAACATGCTTGCTATTTCAAGCGTCCTGTTGTACAACCATTCATAGGAACATGCTTGTTATTTCAGGCGTCCTGTTGTACAACCATTCATAGGAACATGCTTGTTATTTCAATCGTCCTGTTGTACAACCATTCATAGGAACATGCTTGTTATTTCCATCGTCCTGTTGTACAACCATTCATAGGAACATGCTTGATATTTCCATCGTCCTGTTGTACAACCATTCATGGGAACATGCTTGTTATTTCCATCGTCCTGTTGTACAACCATTCATTAGAACATGCTTGTTATTTCCATCGTCCTGTTGTACAACCATTCATAGGAACATGCTTGTTATTTCAGGCGTCCTGTTGTACAACCATTCATAGGAACATGCTTGTTATTTCCATCGTCCTGTTGTACAACCATTCAGGAACATGCTTGCTATTTCAGCGTCCTGTTGTACAACCATTCATAGGAACCTACCTGCTATTTCCATCGTCCTGTTGTACAACCATTCATATGAACATGCTTGGTATTCCCATCGTCCTGTTGTACAACCATTCATAGAACTATTTCCATCGTCCTGTTGTACAACCATCATAGGAACATGCTTGTATTCCCGTCCTGTTGTACAACCATTCATAGGAACATGCTTGTATTTCACGTCCTGTTGAGAACATGCTTGCTCTTTCAGGCGTCCTGTTGTACAACCATTCAGAGGAATATGCTTGTTATTTCCATCGTCCTGTTGTACAACCATTCATATGAACATGCTTGCTATTCCCATCGTTCTGTTGTACAACCATTCATATGAACATGCTTGCTATTTCCATCGTCCTGTTGTACAACTATTCATGGGATCATGATTGCTATTTCCATCATCCTGTTGTACAACCATTCATAAGAACATGCATGTTATTTCCATCGTCCTGTTGTACAACCATTCAGAGGACCATACTTGCTATTTCGGGCGTCCTGTTGCACAACCATTCATAGGACATGCTTGCTATTTCCATCGTCCTGTTGTGCAACCATTCATAGGAACATGCTTGCTATTTCCATCTTCCTGTTGTACAACCATTCATAGGACCATGCTTGCTATTTCCATCGTCCTGTTGCACAACCATTCATAGGAACATGCTTGTTATTTCCATCGTCCTGTTGCACAACCATTCATAGGAACATGCTTGCTATTTCCGGCGTCCTGTTGTACAACCATGCATAGGAACATGCTTGCTATTTCAGGCGTCCTGTTGTACTACCATTCATAGGACCATGCTTGCTATTTCAGGCGTCCTGTTGTACAACCATTCATAGGAACATGCTTGTTATTTCCGGCGTCCTGTTGTACAACCATTCAGAGGAACATGCTTGTTATTTCCCTAATCCTGTTGTACAACCATTCAGAGGAACATACTTGCTATTTCCGGCGTCATATTGCACAACCATTAATTTGACATGCTTGCTATTTCCATCGTCCTGTTGCACAACCATTCACATGACATGCTTGCTATTTCCATCGTCCTGTTGTACAACCATTCCTAGGAACATGCCTGTTATTTCCGGCGTCCTGTTGTACAACCATTCATAGGAACATGCATGCTATTTCCGGCGTCCTGTTGTACAACCATTCATAAGAACATGCTTGTTAGTTCCATCGTTCTGTTGTACAAACATTCATGGGAACATGCTTGTTATTTCCATCCTCCTGTTGTACAACCATTCATAGGAACATGCTTGCTATTTCCGGCGTCCTGTTGTACAACCATTCATAAGAACATGCTTGTTATTTCCATCGTCCTGTTGCACAACCATTCATAGGAACATGCTTGCTATTTCCGGCGTCCTGTTGTACAACCATTCATAGGAACATGCTTGCTATTTCCGGCGTCCTGTTGTACAATCATTCATAGGAACATGCTTGCTATTTCCGGCGTCCTGTTGATCAACCATTCATTGGAACATGCTTGTTATTTCCGGCGTCCTATTGTACAACCATTCATGGGTAAATGCTTGTTATTTCAGGCGTCCTGTTGTACAATCATTCATAGGAAAATGCTTGCTATTCCCATCTTCCTGTTGCACAATCATTCATAGGAACATGCTTGTTATTTCCATCTTCCTGTTGTACAACCATTCATGGGAACATGCTTGTTATTTCCATCGTCCTGTTGTACAACCATTCATAGGAAAATGCTTGCTATTTCCGGCGTCCTGTTATACAACCATTCATAGGAACATGCTTGTTATTTCAGGCGTCCTGTTGCACAACCATTCATAGGAACATGCTTGTTATTTCAGGCGTCCTGTTGTACAACCATTCATAGGAACATGCTTGTTATTTCAGGCGTCCTGTTGTACAACCATTCATAGGAACATGCTTGTTATTTCCATCGTCCTGTTGTACAACCATTCATGGGAATATGCTTGTTATTTCAATCGTCCTGTTGTACAACCATTCATTAGGACATGCTTGTTATTTCCATCGTCCTGTTGTACAACCATTCATTGGAACATGCTTGTTATTTCAGGCGTCCTGTTGTATAACCATTCATAGGAAAGTGCCTGCTATTTCCATCGTCCTGTTGTACAACCATTCATAGGAACATGCTTGGTATTCCCATCGTCCTGTTGTACAACCATTCATAGGAACATGCTTGCTATTTCAGGCGTCCTGTTGTACAACCATTCAGAGGAATATGCTTGGTATTTTCATCGTTCTGTTGTACAACCATTCATATGAACATGCTTGCTATTCTCATCGGCCTGTTGTACAACCATTCATATGAACATGCTTGCTATTTCCATCGTCCTGTTGTACAACCATTCATATGAACATGCTTGCTATTCCCATCGTTCTGTTGTACAACCATTCATAGGAACATGCTTGTTATTTCAGGCGTCCTGTTGTACAACCATTCATAGGAACATGCTTGTTATTTCCATCGTCCTGTTGTACAACCATTCATGGGAACTTGCTTGTTATTTCCATCGTCCTGTTGTACAACCATTCATGTGAACATGCTTGTTATTTCCATCGTCCTGTTGTACAACCATTCATTAGGACATGCTTGTTATTTCCATCGTCCTGTTGTACAACCATTCATAGGAACATGCTTGTTATTTCAGGCGTCCTGTTGTACAACCATTCATAGGAACATGCCTGCTATTTCCATCGTCCTGTTGTACAACCATTCATATGAACATGCTTGGTATTTCCATCGTCCTGTTGTACAACCATTCATAGGAACATGCTTGCTATTTCAGGCGTCCTGTTGTACAACCATTCAGAGGAATATGCTTGTTATTTTCATCGTTCTGTTGTACAACCATTCATATGAACATGCTTGCTATTCCCATCGGCCTGTTGTACAACCATTCATATGAACATGCTTGCTATTTCCATCGTCCTGTTGTACAACCATTCATATGAACATGCTTGCTATTCCCATCGTTCTGTTGTACAACCATTCATATGAACATGCTTGCTATTTCCATCGTCCTGTTGTACAACCATTCATGGGTAAATGCTTGTTATTTCAGGCGTCCTGTTGTACAATCATTCATAGGAAAATGCTTGCTATTCCCATCGTCCTGTTGCACAACCATTCATAGGAACATGCTTGTTATTTCCATAGTCCTGTTGTACAACCATTCATGGGAACATGCTTGTTATTTCCATCGTTCTGTTGTACAACCATTCATGGGAACATGCTTGTTATTTCCATCGTCCTGTTGTACAACCATTCATAGGAAAATACTTGTTATTTCAGGCGTCCTGTTGAACAACCATTCATAGGAACATGCTTGTTATTTCCATCGTCATGTTGTACAACCATTCATGGGAACTTGCTTGTTATTTCCATCGTCCTGTTGTACAACAATTCATGGGAACATGCTTGTTATTTCCATCGTCCTGTTGTACAACCATTCATTAGGACATACTTGTTATTTCCATCGTCCTGTTGTACAACCATTCATAGGAACATGCTTGTTATTTCAGGCGTCCTGTTGTACAACCATTCATAGGAACATGCTTGTTATTTCCATCGTCCTGTTGTACAACCATTCCTAGGAACATGCTTGCTATTTCAGGCGTCCTGTTGTACAACCATTCATAGGAACGTGCATGCTATTTCCATCGTCATGTTGTACAACCATTCATATGAACATGCTTGGTATTCCCATCATCCTGTTGTACAACCATTCATAGGAACATGCTTGCTCTTTCAGGCGTCCTGTTGTACAACCATTCAGAGGAATATGCTTGTTATTTCCATCGTCCTGTTGTACAACCATTCATATGAACATGCTTGCTATTCCCATCGTTCTGTTGTACAACCATTCATATGAACATGCTTGCTATTTCCATCGTCCTGTTGTACAACTATTCATGGGAACATGATTGCTATTACCATCATCCTGTTGTACAACCATTCATATGAACATGCTTGCTATTTCCATCGTCCTGTTGTACAACTATTCATAGGAACATGCTTGCTCTTTCAGGCGTCCTGTTGTACAACCATTCAGAGGAATATGCTTGTTATTTCCATCGTCCTGTTGTACAACCATTCATATGAACATGCTTGCTATTCCCATCGTTCTGTTGTACAACCATTCATATGAACATGCTTGCTATTTCCATCGTCCTGTTGTACAACTATTCATGGGAACATGATTGCTATTACCATCATCCTGTTGTACAACCATTCATAAGAACATGCATGTTATTTCCATCGTCCTGTAGTACAACCATTCAGAGGAACATACTTGCTATTTCCGGCGTCCTGTTGCACAACCATTCATAGGACATGCTTGCTATTTCCATCGTCCTGTTGTGCAACCATTCATAGGAGCATGCTTGCTATTTCCATCGTCCTGTTGTACAACCATTCATAGGACCATGCTTGTTATGTCAGGCGTCCTGTTGTATAACAATTCATAGGAACCTGCCTGCTATTTCCATCGTCCTGTTTTACAACCATTCATATGAACATGCTTGGTATTTCCATCGTCCAGTTGTACAACCATTCATAGGAACATGCTTGCTATTTCAGGCGTCCTGTTGTACAACCATTCAGAGGAATATGCTTGTTATTTTCATCGTTCTGTTGTACAACCATTCATATGAACATGCTTGTTATTTCCATCGTCCTGTTGTACAACCATTCAGAGGAACATACTTGCTATTTCCGGCGTCCTATTGTGCAACCATTCATAGGACCATGCTTGCTATTTCCTTCGTCCTGTTGCACAACCATTCATAGGAACATGCTTGTTATTTCCATCGTCCTGTTGCACAACCATTCATAGGAACATGCTTGCTATTTCCGGCGTCCTGTTGTGCAACCATGCATAGGAACATGCTTGCTATTTCAGGCGTCCTGTTGTACTACCATTCATAGGACCATGCTTGCTATTTCAGGCGTCCTGTTGTACAACCATTCATAGGAACATGCTTGTTATTTCCGGCGTCCTGTTGTACAACCATTCAGAGGAACATGCTTGTTATTTCCCTAATCCTGTTGTACAACCATTCAGAGGAACATACTTGCTATTTCCGGCGTCATATTGCACAACCATTAATTTGACATGCTTGCTATTTCCATCGTCCTGTTGCACAACAATTCACAGGACATGCTTGCTATTTCCATCGTCCTGTTATACAACCATTCCTAGGAACATGCCTGTTATTTCCGGTGTCCTGTTGTACAACCATTCATAGGAACATGCTTGCTATTTCCGGCGTCCTGTTGTACAACCATTCATAAGAACATGCTTGTTAGATCCATCGTTCTGTTGTACAACCATTCATGGGAACATGCTTGTTATTTCCATCCTCCTGTTGTACAACCATTCATAGGAACATGCTTGTTATTTCAGGCGTCCTGTTGTACAACCATTCATAGGACCATGCTTGTTATTTCCATCGTCCTGTTGCACAACCAATCATAGGAACATGCTTTTTATTTCAGACGTCCTGTTGTACAACCATTCATAGGAACATGCTTGTTATTTCCATCGTCCTGTTGCACAACCTTTCATAGGAACATGCTTGTTATTTCCATCGTCCTGTTGTACAACCATTCATAGGAACATGCTTGCTATTTCCGGCGTCCTGTTGTACAACCATTCATAGGAACATGCTTGCTATTTCCGGCGTCCTGTTGTACAACCATTCATTGGAACATGCTTGTTATTTCCGGCGTCCTGTTGTACAATCATTCATAGGAAAATGCTTGCTATGCCCATCGTCCTGTTGCACAACCATTCATAGGAAAATGCTTGTTATTTCCATCGTCCTGTTGTACAACCATTCATGGGAACATACTTGTTATTTCCATCGTTCTGTTGTACAACCATTCATGGGAACATGCTTGTTATTTCCATCGTCCTGTTGTACAACCATTCATAGGAACATGCTTGTTATTTCCATCGTCCTGTTGTACAACCATTCATAGGAACATGCTTGTTATTTCCATCGTCCTGTTGTACAACATTCATAGGAACATGCTTGCTATTACAGGCGTCCTGTTGTACAACCATTCATGAACATGCTTGTTATTTCCATCGTCCTGTTGTACAACCATTCATGGGAACATGCTTGTTATTTCCATCGTCCTGTTGTACAAACATTCATGGGAACATGCTTGTTATTTCCATCGTCCTGTTGTACAACATTTCATAGGAACATGCTTGTTATTTCCATCGTCCTGTTAAACAACCATTCATATGAACATGCATGCTATTTCCGGCGTCCTGTTGTACAGCCATTCATAAGAACATGCTTGTTATTTCCATCGTTCTGTTGTACAACCATTCATGGGAACATGCTTGTTATTTCCATCGTCCTGTTGTACAACCATTCATGGGAACATGCTTGTTATTTCCGTCGTCCTGTTGTACAACCATTCATGGGAACCTGCTTGTTATTTCCATCGTTCTGTTGTACAACCATTCATAGGAACATGCTTGTTATTTCAGGCGTCCTGATGTACAACCATTCATAGGAACATGCTTGTTATTTCCATCGTCCTGTTGCACAACCTTTCATAGGAACATGCTTGTTATTTCCATCGTCCTGTTGCACAACCATTCATAGGAACATGATTGCTATTTCCGGCGTCCTGTTGTACAACCATTCATAGGAACATGCTTGCTATGTCCGGCGTCCTATTGTACAACCATTCATTGGAACATGCTTTTTATTTCCGGCGTCCTGTTGTACAATCATTCATAGGAAAATGCTTGCTATGCCCATCGTCCTGTTGCACAACCATTCATAGGAACATGCTTGTTATTTCCATCGTCCTGTTGTACAACCATTCATGGGAACATGCTTGTTATTTCCATCGTTCTGTTGTACAACCATTCATGGGAACATGCTTGTTATTTCCATCGTCCTGTTGTACAACCATTCATCGGAACATGCTTGTTATTTCCATCGTTCTGTTGTACAACCATTCATAGGAACATGCTTTTTATTTCCATCGTCCTGTTGTACAACCATTCATAGGAACATGCTTGCTATTTCAGGCGTCCTGTTGTACAACCATTCATAGGAAAATGCTTGCTATTTCAGGCGTCATGTTGTACAACCATTCATAGGAACATGCTTGCTATTTCCGGCGTCCTGTTGTACAACCATTCATAAGAACATGCTTGTTATTTCCATCGTTCTGTTGTACAACCATTCATGGGAACATGCTTGTTATTTCCATCGTCCTGTTGTACAACCATTCATATGAACATGTTTGCTATTTCCGACGTCCTGTTGTACAGCCATTCATAAGAACATGCTTGTTATTTCCATCGTCCTGTTGTACAACCATTCAGAGGAACATGCTATCTATTCCCATCGTCCTGTTGCACAACCATTCATAGGAACATGCTTGCTATTTTCATCGTTCTGTTGTACAACCATTCGTAGGAACATGCTTGCTATTTCCATCGTCCTGTTGTACAACCATTCTTAGGAACATGCTTGCTATTTCCATCGTTCTGTTGTACAACGATTCATAGGAACATGCTTGCTATTCCCATCGTCCTGTTGTACAACCATTCATATGAACATGCTTGCTATTCCCATCGTCCTGTTGTACAACCATTCATATGAACATGCTTGCTATTTCCGGCGTCCTGTTGTACAAACATTCATAGGAACATGCTTGCTATTCCCATCGTCCTGTTGTACAACCATTCATAGGAACATGCTTGTTATTCCCATCGTCCTGTTTTACAACCATTCATAGGACATGTTTGCTATTTCCGGCGTCCTGTTGTACAACCATTCATAGGAACATGCTTGCTATTTCCGGCGTCCTGTTGTACAACCATTCATAGGAACATGCTTGCTATTTCCGGCGTCCTGTTGTACAACCATTCATAAGAACATGATTGTTATTTCCGGCGTCCTGTTGTACAACCATTCATAAGAACATGCTTGCTATTCCCATCGTCCTGTTGTACAACCATTCATAGGAACATGCTTGCTATTTCCGGCGTCCTGTTGTACAACCATTCATATGAACATGCTTGCTATTCCCATCGTCCTGTTGTACAACCGTTCGTAGGAACATGCTTGCTATTTCCATCGTCCTGTTGTACAACCATTCATAGGAACATGCTTGCTATTTCCATCGTCCTGTTGCACAACCATTCATAGGAACATGCTTGCTATTTCCATCGTCCTGTTGTACAACCATTCATAGGAACATGCTTGTTATTTCCATCGTCCTGTTGCACAACCATTCATATGAACATGCTTGTTATTTCCATCGTCCTGTTGCACAACCATTCATAGGAACATGCTTGTTATTTCCATCGTCATGTTGTACAACCATTCATAGGAACATGCTTGTTATTTCCATCGTCCTGGTGCACAACCATTCATGGGAACATGCCTGCTATTTCCGGCGTCCTGTTGTACAATCATTCATATGAACATGCTTGCTATTTCCATCGTCCTATTGTACAACCATTCAGAGGAAAATGCTTGATATTTCCGGCTTCCTGTTGTACAACCATTCATAGAAACATGCTTGTTATTTCAGGCGTCCTCTTGCACAACCATTCATAGGAAAATGCTTGCTATTTCCGGCGTCCTGTTGTACAACCATTCATAGGAACATGCTTGTTATTTCAGGCGTCCTGTTGCACAACAATTCATAGGAACATGCTTGTTATTTCACGTCTGTTGACAACCATTCTAGGAAATGCGTATTTCGGCGTCCTGTTGTACAACCATTCATAGGAACATGCTTGTTATTTCAGGCGTCCTGTTGTACAACCATTCATAGGAACATGCTTGTATTTCCATCGTCCTGTTGTACAACCATTCATAGGACATGCTTGTATTTCCTCGTCCTGTTGTACAACCATTCATAGAACATGCTTGCTATTTCCCGTCCTGTTGTACAACCATTCATAGGAACATGCTTGCTATTTCCCCCTGTTGACAACCCAGACATCGTATTCACTCTGTTGCAACATTCATAACATCTTGCATTTCCATCGTCTGTGACAACCATTCATAGAACATCTTGTATTTCCACGTCCTGTTGACAACCATCATGGACATGCCCGTCCTGTTGTACACCATCATAAACATGCTTGCTATTTCCGGCGTCCTGTTGTACAACCATTCATAGGAACATGCTTGCTATTTCCGGCGTCCTGTTGTAAACCATTCATAGGAACATGCTTGTATTTCCGGCGTCCTGTTGTACAACCATTCATAGAACATGCTTGTTATTTCCTCGTCCTGTTGTACAACCATTCATAGGAACATGCTTGTTATTTCCATCGTCCTGTTGTACAACCATTCATAGGAACATGCTTGTTATTTCCATCGTCCTGTTGTACAACCATTCATAGGAACATGCTTGTTATTTCCACGTCCTGTTGTACAACCATTCATAGACATGCTTGCTATTTCCATCGTCCTGTTGTACAACCATTCATAGGAACATGCTTGTTATTTCCATCGTCCTGTTGTACAACCATTCATAGGAACATGCTTGCTATTCCCGTCCTGTTGTACAACCATTCATAGGAAATGCTTGCTATTTCCGGCGTCCTGTTGTACAACCATTCATAGAACATGCTTGTATTTCCTCCTGTTGTACAACCATTCATAGGAACATGCTTGTTATTTCCATCGTTCTGTTGTACAACCATTCATGGGAACATGCTTGTTATTTCCATCGTCCTGTTGTACAACCATTCATAGGAACATGCTTGTTATTTCCACGTCTGTTGTACAACCATTCATAGAACATGCCATGCTTGTTATTTCCACGTCCTGTTGTACAACCATTCATGGAACATGCTTGTTATTTCCATCGTTCTGTTGTACAACCATTCATAGAACATGCTTGTTATTTCCATCGTCCTATTGTACAACCATTCATGGAACATGCTTGCTATTTCCATCGTCCTTTGTACAACCATTCATAGGAGCATGCTTGCTATTTCCGGCGTCCTGTTGTACAACCATTCATAGGAACATGCTTGCTATTTCCGGCGTCCTGTTGTACAACAATTCATATGAACATGCATGTTATTTCCGGCGTCCTGTTGTACAACCATTCATAGGAACATGCTTGCTATTTCCATCGTCCTGTTGTAAACCATTCATTGGAACATGCTTGCTATTGCCGCGTCCTGTTGTACAACCATTCATGGGAACATGCTTGTTATTTCCATCGTTCTGTTGTACAACCATTCATAGGAACATGCTTGTTATTTCCATCGTCCTGTTGTACAACCATTCATTAGAACATGCTTGTTATTTCCATCGTCCTGTTGTACAACCATTCATAGGAATATGCTTGTTATTTCAGGCGTCCTGTTCTACAACCATTCATAGCAACATGCTTGTTATTTCCATCGTCCTGTTGTACAACCATTCATATGAACATGCTTGTTATTTCAGGCGTCCTGTTGTACAACCTTTCATAGGAACATGCTTGTTATTTCCATCGTCCTGTTATACAATCATTCATATGAACATTCTTTTTATTTCAGGCGTCCTGTTGTACAACCATTCATAGTAACATGCTTGTTATTTCCATCGTCCTGTTGCACAATCATTCATAAGAACATGCCTGCTATTTCAGGCGTCCTGTTGTACAACCATTCATAGGAGCATGCTTGCTATTTCAGGCGTCCTGATGTACAACCATTCCTAGGAACATGCTTGCTATTTCAGGCGTCCTGTTGTACAACCATTCATAGGAACATGCTTGGTATTTCCATCCTCCTGTTGTACAACCATTCATAGGAACGTGCCTGCTATTTCCATCGTCCTGTTGTACAACCATTCATATGAACATGCTTGCTATATCCGGCGTCCTGTTGTATAACCATTCATAGGAACATGCTTGTTATTTCCGGCGTCCTGTTGTACAACCATTCATAGGAACATGCTTGCTATTGCCGGCGTCCTGTTGTACAACCATTCATAAGAACATGCTTGTTATTTCCATCGTTCTGTTGTAAAACCATTCATGGCAACATGCTTGTTATTTCCATCGTCCTGTTGTACAACCATTCATATGAACATGTTTGCTATTTCCGGCATCCTGTTGTACAATCATTCATATGAACATGCTTGCTATTTCCATCGTCCTATTGTACAACCATTCAGAGGAAAATGCTTGATATTTCCGGCTTCCTGTTGTACAACCATTCATAGAAACATGCTTGTTATTTCAGGCGTCCTCTTGCACAACCATTCATAGGAAAATGCTTGCTATTTCCGGCGTCCTGTTGTACAACCATTCATAGGAACATGCTTGTTATTTCAGGCGTCCTGTTGCACAACAATTCATAGGAACATGCTTGTTATTTCAGGCGTCCTGTTGCACAACCATTCATAGGAACATGCTTGTTATTTCAGGCGTCCTGTTGTACAACCATTCATAGGAACATGCTTGGTATTCCCATCGTCCTGTTGTACAACCATTCATAGGAACATGCTTGCTATTTCATGCGTCCTGTTGTACAACCATTCAGAGGAATATGCTTGTTATTTCCATCGTCCTGTTGTACAACCATTCATATGAACATGCTTGCTATTCCCATCGTTCTGTTGTACAACCATTCATATGAACTTGCTTGCTATTTCCATCGTCCTGTGGTACAACTATCCATGGGAACATGCATGTTATTTCCATCGTCCTGTTGCACAACCCTTCAGAGGAATATACTTGCTATTTCCGGCGTCCTGTTGCACAACCATTCATAGGACATGCTGGCTATTTCCATCATCCTGTTGTGCAACCATTCATAGGAGCATGCTTGCTATTTCCATCGTCCTGTTGTACAACCATTCATTAGGACCATGCTTGCTATTTCCATCGTCCTGTTGCACAACCATTCATAGGAACATGCTTGTTATTTCCTTCGTCCAGTTGCACAACCATTAATATGAACATGCTTGCTATTTCCGGCGTCCTGTTGTACAGCCATGCATAGCAACATGCTTGCTATTTCAGGCGTCCTGTTGTACTACCATTCATAGGACCATGCTTGCTATTTCAGGCATCCTGTTGTATAACCATTCATAGGAACATGATTGTTATTTCCGGCGTCCTGTTGTACAACCATTCAGAGGAACATGCTTGTAATGTCCCTAATCCTGTTGTACAACCATTCATGGGAACATGCTTGTTATTTCCATCGTCCTGTTGTACAACCATTCATAATAACATGCTTGTTATTTCCATCGTCCTGTTGTACAACCATTCAGAGGAACATACTTGCTATTTCCCGCGTCATATTGCACAACCATTAATTTGACATGCTTGCTATTTCCATCGTCCTGTTGCACAACTCTTCACAGGACATGCTTGCTATTTCCATCGTCCTGTTGTACAACCATTCATAGGAACATGCCTGTTATTTCCGGTGTCCTGTTGTACAACCATTCATAGGAACATGCTTGCTATTTCCGGCGTCCTGTTGTACAACTATTCATAAGAACATGCTTGTTAGTTCCATCGTTCTGTTGTACAACCATTCATGGGAACAGGCTTGTTATTTCCATCGTTCTGTTGTACAACCATTCATGGGAACATGCTTGTTATTTCCATCGTCCTGTTGTACAACCATTCATAGGAACATGCTTGTTATTTCCATCGTTCTGTTGTACAACCATTCATAGGAACATGCTTGTTTTTTCCATCATCCTGTTGTACAACCATTCATGCGAACATGCTTGTTATTTCCAACGTCCTGTTGTACAACCATTCATGGGAACATGCTTGTTATTTCCATCGTTCTGTTGTACAACCATTCATAAGAACATGCTTGTTATTTCCATCGTCCTATTGTACAACCATTCATTGGAACATGCTTGCTATTTCCATCGTCCTGTTGTACAACCATTCATAGGAGCATGCTTGCTATTTCCGGCGTCCTGTTGTACAACCATTCATAGGAACATGCTTGCTATTTCCGGCGTCCTGTTGTACAACAATTCATATGAACATGCATGTTATTTCCGGCGTCCTGTTGTACAACCATTCATAGGAACATGCTTGCTATTTCCGTCGTCCTGTTGTAAACCATTCATTGGAACATGCTTGCTATTGCCGGCGTCCTGTTGTACAACCATTCATGGGAACATGCTTGTTATTTCCATCGTTCTGTTGTACAACCATTCATAGGAACATGCTTGTTATTTCCATCGTCCTGTTGTACAACCATTCATTAGAACATGCTTGTTATTTCCATCGTCCTGTTGTACAACCATTCATAGGAATATGCTTGTTATTTCAGGCGTCCTGTTCTACAACCATTCATAGCAACATGCTTGTTATTTCCATCGTCCTGTTGTACAACCATTCATATGAACATGCTTGTTATTTCAGGCGTCCTGTTGTACAACCTTTCATAGGAACATGCTTGTTATTTCCATCGTCCTGTTATACAATCATTCATATGAACATTCTTTTTATTTCAGGCGTCCTGTTGTACAACCATTCATAGTAACATGCTTGTTATTTCCATCGTCCTGTTGCACAATCATTCATAAGAACATGCCTGCTATTTCAGGCGTCCTGTTGTACAACCATTCATAGGAGCATGCTTGCTATTTCAGGCGTCCTGATGTACAACCATTCCTAGGAACATGCTTGCTATTTCAGGCGTCCTGTTGTACAACCATTCATAGGAACATGCTTGGTATTTCCATCCTCCTGTTGTACAACCATTCATAGGAACGTGCCTGCTATTTCCATCGTCCTGTTGTACAACCATTCATATGAACATGCTTGCTATATCCGGCGTCCTGTTGTATAACCATTCATAGGAACATGCTTGTTATTTCCGGCGTCCTGTTGTACAACCATTCATAGGAACATGCTTGCTATTGCCGGCGTCCTGTTGTACAACCATTCATAAGAACATGCTTGTTATTTCCATCGTTCTGTTGTAAAACCATTCATGGCAACATGCTTGTTATTTCCATCGTCCTGTTGTACAACCATTCATATGAACATGTTTGCTATTTCCGGCATCCTGTTGTACAACCATTCATAAGACCATGCTTGTTATTTTCATCTTTCTGTTGTACAACCATTCATGGGAACATGCTTGTTATTTCCAGCGTCCTGTTGTAAAACCATTCATGGGAACATGCTTGTTATTTCCATCGTCCTGTTGTACAACCATTCATGGGAACATGCTTGCTATTTCCATCGTCCTGTTGTACAACCATTCATAAGAACATGCTTGTTATTTCCATCCTCCTGTTTTACAACCATTCAGAGGAACATACTTGCTATCTCCGGCGTCCTGTTGCACAACGATTCATAGGACATGCTTGCTATTTCCATCGTCCTGTTGTACAACCATTCATAGGAGCATGCTTGCTATTTCCGGCGTCCTGTTGTACAACCATTCATAGGAACATGCTTGCTATTTCCGGCGTCCTGTTGTACAACAATTCATATGAACATGCATGTTATTTCCGGCGTCCTGTTGTACAACCATTCATAGGAACATGCTTGCTATTTCCGTCGTCCTGTTGTAAACCATTCATTGGAACATGCTTGCTATATCCGGCGTCCTGTTGTATAACCATTCATAGGAACATGCTTGTTATTTCCGGCGTCCTGTTGTACAACCATTCATAGGAACATGCTTGCTATTGCCGGCGTCCTGTTGTACAACCATTCATAAGAACATGCTTGTTATTCCCATCGTTCTGTTGCACAACCATTCATGGCAACATGCTTTTTATTTCCATCGTCCTGTTGTACAACCATTCATATGAACATGTTTGCTATTTCCGGCATCCTGTTGTACAACCATTCATAAGACCATCCTTGTTATTTCCATCTTTCTGTTGTACAACCATTCATGGGAACATGCTTGTTATTTCCATCGTCCTGTTGTACAACCATTCATGGGAACATGGTTGTTATTTCCCTCGTCCTGTTGTACAACCATTCATGGGAACATGCTTGTTATTTCCATCGTTCTGTTGTACAACCATTCATAGGAACATGCTTGTTATTTCCATCGTCCTGTTGTACAACCATTCATTAGAACATGCTTGTTATTTCCATCGTCCTGTTGTACAACCATTCATAGGAATATGCTTGTTATTTCCATCGTTCTGTTGCACAACCATTCCTAAGAACATGCTTGGTATTTCCATCCTCCTGTTGTACAACCATTCATAGGAACGTGCCTGCTATTTCCATCGTCCTGATGTACAACCATTCATATGAACATGCTTGCTATTCCCATCGTTCTGTTGTACAATCAATCATAGGAACATGCTTGCTATTTCAGGCGTCCTGTTGTACAACCATTTAGAGGAATATGCTTGTTATTTCCATCGTCCTATTGTACAACCATTCATAGGAACATGCTTGCTATTTCCATCGTTCTGTTGTACAACCATTCATATGAACATGCTAGCTATTCCCATCGGCCTGTTGTACAACCATTCATATGAACATGCTTGCTATTTCCATCGTTCTGTTGTACAACCATTCATATGAACATGCTTGCTATTCCCATCGGCCTGTTTTACAACCATTCATATGAACATGCTTGCTATTCCAATCGTCCTGTTGTACAACCATTCATGGGAACATGCTTTCTATTTCAGGCGTCCTGTTGTACAACGATTCAGAGGAATATGCTTGTTATTTCCACCGTTCTATTGTACAACCATTCATAGGAACATGCTTGCTATTCCCATCGTTCTGTTGTACAACCATTCATAGGAACATGCTTGTTATTTCAAGCGTCCTGTTGCACAACCATTCATAGGAAAATGCTTGGTATTTCAGGCGTCCTGTTGTACAACCATTCATAGGAACTTGCTTGTTATTTCAGGCTTCCTGTTGTACAACCATTCATAGGAACATGCTTGTTATTTCCATCCTCCTGTTTTACAACCATTCAGAGGAACATACTTGCAATCTCCGGCGTCCTGTTGCACAACCATTCATAGGAACATGCTTGCTATTTCCGTCGTCCTGTTGTAAACTATTCATAGGAACATGCTTGCTATATCCGGCGTCCTGTTGTATAACCATTCATAGGAACATGCTTGTTATTTCCGGCGTCCTGTTGTACAACCATTCATAGGAACATGCTTGCTATTGCCGGCGTCCTGTTGTACAACCATTCATAAGAACATGCTTGTTATTCCCATCGTTCTGTTGTACAACCATTCATGGCAACATGCTTGTTATATCCATCGTCCTGTTGTACAACCATTCATATGAACATGCTTGCTATTCCCAACGTTCTGTTGTACAACCATTCATAGGAACATGCTTACTATTCCCATCGTTCTGTATTACAACCATTCAGATGAATATGCTAGTTATTTCCATCGTTCTGTTGTACAACCATTCATAAGAACATGCTTGCTATTTCCATCGTTTTGTTGTACAACCATTCATAGGAACATGCTTGCTATTCCCATCGTCCTGTTGTACAACCATTCATAGGAACATGCTTGTTATTTCCGGCGTCCTGTTGTACAACCATTCATAGGAACATGCTTGCTATTCCCATCGTCCTGTTGTACAACCATTCATAGGAACATGCTTGCTATTCCCATCGTCCTGTTGTACAACCATTCATAGGAACATGCTTGCTATTTCCGGCGTCCTATTGTACAACCATTCATAGGAACATGCTTGCTATTCCCATCGTCCTGTTGTACAACCATTCATAGGAACATGCCTGCTTTTTCCATCGTTCTGTTGTACAACCATTCATAGGAACATGCTAGCTATTTCCGGATTCCTGTTGTACAACCATTCATAGGAACATGCCTGCTATTTCCATCGTCCTGTTGTACAACCATTCATAGGAACATGCCTGCTATTTCCATCGTCCTGTTGTACAACCATTCATAGGAACATGCTTGCTATTTTCATCGTCCTGTAGTACAACCATTCATAGGAACATACTTGCTATTCCCATCGTCCTGTTGTACTACCATTCATAGGAACATGCTTGTTATTTCCATCATCCTGTTGTACAACCATTCATGGGAACATGCTTGCTATTCCCATCGTCCTGTTGTACAACCATTCATAGGAACATGCTTGTTATTTCAGGCGTCCTGTTGCACAACCATTCATAGGAAAATGCTTGCTATTTCAGGCGTCATGTTGTACAACCATTCATAGGAACATGCTTGTAATTTCAGGTGTCCTGTTGTACAACCATTCATAGGAACATGCTTGTTATTTCCGGCATCCTGTTTTACAACCATTCATGGGAACATGCTTGCTATTTCCATCGTCCTGTTGTACAACCATTCATAAGAACATGCTTGTTATTTCCAACCTCCTGTTTTATATCCATTCAGATGAACATATTTGCTATTTCCGGCGTCCTGTTGCACAACCATTCATAGGACATACTTGCTATTTACATCGTCCTGTTGTACAACCATTCATAGGAGCATGCTTGCTATTTCCGGCGTCCTGTTGTACAACCATTCATAGGAACATGCTTGCTATTTCCGGCGTCCTGTTGTACAACCATTCATAAGAACATGCTTTTTATTCCCATCATTCTGTTGTACAACCATTCATAGGAACATGCTTGCTATTCATTTCGTTCTGTTGTACAACCATTCATAGGAACATACTTGCTATTCCCATCATCCTGTTTTACAACCATTCAGAGGAATATGCTTGTTATTAACATCGTTCTGTTGTACAACCATTCATAGGAACATGCTTGTTATTTCAAGCGTCCTGTTGCACAACCATTCATAGGAAAATGCTTGTTATTTCAGGCTTCCTGTTGTACAACCATTCATAGGAACATGCTTGTTATTTCCATCCTCCTGTTTTACAACCATTCAGAGGAACATACTTGCAATCTCCGGCGTCCTGTTGCACAACCATTCATAGGACATGCTTGCTATTGCCATCGTCCTGTTGTACAACCATTCATAGGAGCATGCTTGCTATTTCCGGCGTCCTGTTGTACAACCATTCATAGGAACATGCTTGCTATTTCCGGCGTCCTGTTGTACAACCATTCATATGAACATGCATGTTATTTCCGGCGTCCTGTTGTACAACCATTCATAGGAACATGCTTGCTATTTCCGTCGTCCTGTTGTAAACTATTCATAGGAACATGCTTGCTATATCCGACGTCCTGTTGTATAACCATTCATAGGAACATGCTTGTTATTTCCGGCGTCCTGTTGTACAACCATTCATAGGAACATGCTTGCTATTGCCGGCGTCCTGTTGTACAACCATACATAAGAACATGCTTGTTATTCCCATCGTTCTGTTGTACAACCATTCATGGCAACATGCTTGTTATATCCATCGTCCTGTTGTACAACCATTCATATGAACATGCTTGCTATTCCCATCGTTCTGTTGTACAACCATTCATAGGAACATGCTTGCTATTCCCATCGTTCTGTTTTACAACCATTCAGATGAATATGCTAGTTATTTCCATCGTTCTGTTGTACAACCATTCATAAGAACATGCTTGCTATTTCCATCGTTTTGTTGTACAACAATTCATAGGAACATGCTTGCTATTCCCATCGTCCTGTTGTACAACCATTCATAGGAACATGCTTGTTATTTCCGGCGTCCTGTTGTACAACCATTCATAGGAACATGCTTGCTATTCCCATCGTCCTGTTGTACAACCATTCATAGGAACATGCTTGCTATTCCCATCGTCCTGTTGTACAACCATTCATAGGAACATGCTTGCTATTTCCGGCGTCCTATTGTACAACCATTCATAGGAACATGCTTGCTATTCCCATCGTCCTGTTGTACAACCATTCATAGGAACATGCCTGCTTTTTCCATCGTTCTGTTGTACAACCATTCATAGGAACATGCTAGCTATTTCCGGATTCCTGTTGTACAACCATTCATAGGAACATGCCTGCTATTTCCATCGTCCTGTTGTACAACCATTCATAGGAACATGCCTGCTATTTCCATCGTCCTGTTGTACAACCATTCATAGGAACATGCTTGCTATTTTCATCGTCCTGCAGTACAACCATTCATAGGAACATACTTGCTATTCCCATCGTCCTGTTGTACTACCATTCATAGGAACATGCTTGTTATTTCCATCGTCCTGTTGTACAACCATTCATGGGAACATGCTTGCTATTCCCATCGTCCTGTTGTACAACCATTCATAGGAACATGCTTGTTATTTCAGGCGTCCTGTTGCACAACCATTCATAGGAAAATGCTTGCTATTTCAGGCGTCATGTTGTACAACCATTCATAGGAACATGCTTGTAATTTCAGGTGTCCTGTTGTACAACCATTCATAGGAACATGCTTGTTATTTCCGGCATCCTGTTGTACAACCATTCAGAGGAACATGCTTGTTATTTCCATCTTCGTGTTGTACAACCATTCATATGAACATGCTTGCTATTCCCATCGTTCTGTTGTACAACCATTCATAGGAACATGCTTGCTATTCCCATCGTTCTGTTTTACAACCATTCAGATGAATATGCTTGCTATTTCCATCGTTCTGTTGTACAACCATTCATAGGAACATGCCTGCTATTTCCATCGTCCTGTTGTACAACCATTCATAGGAACATGCCTGCTATTTCCTTCGTCCTGTTGTACAACCATTCATATGAACATGCTTGCTATTTCCATCGTCCTGTTGTACAACCATTCATAGGAACATACTTGCTATTCCCATCGTCCTGTTGTACTACCATTCATAGGAACATGCTTGTTATTTCCATCTTCCTGTTGTACAACCATTCATGGGAACATGCTTGCTATTCCCATCGTCCTGTTGTACAACCATTCATAGGAACATGCTTGTTATTTCAGGCGTCCTGTTGCACAACCATTCATAGGAAAATGCTTGCTATTTCAGGCGTCATGTTGTACAACCATTCATAGGAACATGCTTGTTATTTCAGGTGTCCTGTTGTACAACCATTCATAGGAACATGCTTGTTATTTCCGGCGTCCTGTTGTACAACCATTCAGAGGAACATGCTTGTTATTTCCATCTTCCTGTTGTACAACCATTCATGGGAACATGCTTGCTATTTCCATCGTCCTGTTGTACAACCATTCATAAGAACATGCTTGTTATTTCCAACCTCCTGTTTTACATCCATTCAGATGAACATATTTGCTATTTCCGGCGTCCTGTTGCACAACCATTCATAGGACATACTTGCTATTTACATCGTCCTGTTGTACAACCATTCATAGGAGCATGCTTGCTATTTCCGGCGTCCTGTTGTACAACCATTCATAGGAACATGCTTGCTATTTCCGGCGTCCTGTTGTACAACCATTCATAAGAACATGCTTTTTATTTCCATCGTTCTGTCGTACAACCATTCATGGCAGCATGCTTGTTATTTCCATCCTCCTGTTGTACAACCATTCATATGAACATGTTTACTATTTCCGGCGTCCTTTTGTACAACCATTCATAAGAACATGCTTGTTATTTACATCTTTCTGTTGAACAACCATTCATAGGAACATGCTTGTTATTTCCATCGTTCTGTTGTACAACCATTCATAGGAACATGCTTGTTATTTCCATCGTCCTGTTGTACAACAATTCATAGGAACATGCCTGCTATTTCCATCGTCCTGTTGTACAACCATTCATAGGAACATGCTTGCTATTCCCATCGTCCTGTTGTACAACCATTCATGGGAACATGCTTGTTATATCCATCGTCCTGTTGTACAACCATTCATTGGAACATGCTTGTTATTTCCATCGTTCTGTTGTACAACCATTCATGGGAACATGCTTGTTATATCCATCGTCCTGTTGTACAACCAGTCATGGGAACATGCTTGTTATTTCCATTGTCCTGTTGTACAACCATTCATGGGAACATACTTGTTAATCCATCGTCCTGTTGTACAACCATTCATGGGAACATGCTTGTTATTTCCATCGTTCTGTTGTACAACCATTCATGGGAACATGCTTGTTATTTCCATCGTCCTGTTGTACAACCATTCATGGGAACATGCTTGTTAATCCATCGTCCTGTTGTACAACATTCATGGGAACATGCTTGTTACTTCCATCATTCTGTTGTACAACCATTCATAGGAACATGCTTGTTATTTCCATCGTCCTGTTGTAAAACCATTCATTAGAACATGCTTGTTATTTCCATCGTCCTGTTGTACAACCATTCATAGGAACATGCTTGTTATTTCAGGCGTCCTATTGTACAACCATTCATAGGAACATGCTTGTTATTTCCATCGTCCTGTTGTACAACCATTCATAGGAACATGCTTGTTATTTCAGGCGTCCTGTTGTACAACCATTCATAGGAACATGCTTGTTATTTCCATCGTCCTGTTGCACAACCATTCATAGGAACATTCTTGTTATTTCCATCATCCTGTTGCACAACCATTCATAGGAACATGCTTGCTATTTCCGGCGTCCTGTTGTACAACCATTCATAGGAACATGCTTGCTATTTCAGGCGTCCTGTTGTACTACCATTCATAAGAACATGCTTGCTATTTCAGGCGTCCTGTTGTACAACCATTCATAGGAACATGCTTGCTATTTCAGGCGTCCTGTAGTACTACCATTCATCGGAACATGCTTGCTATTTCAGGCATCCTGTTGTACAACCATTCATAGGAACAGGCTTGCTATTTCAGGCGTCCTGTTGTACAACTATTCATAGGAACATGCTTGTTATTTCCATCGTCCTGTTGTACAACCATTCATAGGAACATGCTTGCTATTTCAGGCGTCCTGTTGTACAACCATTCATAGGAACATGCTTGCTATTTCCATCGTTCTGTTGTACAACCATTCATATGAACATGCCTGCTATTCCCATCGTTCTGTTGTACAACCATTCAGAGGAATATGCTTGTTATTTCCATCGTTCTGTTGTACAACCATTCATATTGACATGCTTGCTATTCCCATCGTTCTGTTGTACAACCATTCATAGGAACATGCTTGCTATTTCCATAGTTTTGTTGTACAACCACTCAGAGTGAAATGCTTGTTATTTCCATCGTCCTGTTGTACAACCATCCATAGGAACATGCTTGCTATTTCCGGCGTCCTGTTGTACAACCTTTCATAGGAACATGCTTGCTATTCCCATCGTCCTGTTGTACAACCATTCATAGGAACATGCTTGTTATTTCCGGCGTCCTGTTGTACAACCATTCATGGGAACATACTTGCTATTCCCATCGTCCTGTTGTACAACCATTCATAGGAACATGCTTGCTATTCCCATCGTCCTGTTGTATAACCATTCATAGGAACATGCCTGCTATTTCCATCGTTCTGTTGTACAACCATTCATAGGAACATGCTAGCTATTTCCGGCGTCCTGCTGTACAACCATTCATAGAAACATGCTTGCTATTTCCATCGTCCTGTTGTACAACCATTCATAGGAACATGCCTACTATTTCCATCGTCCTGTTGTACAACCATTCATGGGAACATGCTTGCTATTCCCATCGTCCTGTTGTACAACCATTCATGGGAACATGCTTGCTATTTCCGGCGTCCTGTTGTACAACCATTCATATGAACATGCTTGCTAATTCCATCGTTCTGTTGTACAACCATTCATGGGAACATGCTTGCTATTTCCGGCGTCCTGTTGTACATCAATTCATAGGAACATGTTTGCTATTCCCATCGTTCTGTTGTACAACCATTCATAGGTACATGCTTGTTATTTCCATCGTCCTGTTGTACAACCATTCATAGGAACATGCTTGCTATTTCCGGCGTCCTGTTGTACAACCATTCATAGGAACATGCCTGCTATTTCCGGCGTCCTGTTGTACAACCATTCATAGGAACATGCTTGCTATTCCCATCGTCCTGTTGTACAACCATTCATAGGAACATGCTTGCTATTTCCGGCGTCCTGTTGTACAACCATTCATAGGAACATGCCTGCTATTCCCATCGTCCTGTTGTACAACCATTCATAGGAACATGCTTGCTATGTCCGGCGTCCTGTTGTACAAGCATTCATATGAACATGCTTGCTAATTCCGGCGTCCTGTTGTACAACCATGCATAGGAACATGCCTGCTATTCCCATCGTCCTGTTGTACAACCATTTATATGAACATGTTTGCTATTTCCATCGTCCTGTTGTACAACCATTCAGAGGAACATGCTTGCTATTTCCATCGTCCTGTTGTACAACCATTCATATGAACATGCTTGCTATTTCCATCGTCCTGTTGTACAACCATTCATAGGAACATGCTTGCTATTTCCGGCGTCCAGTTGTACAACCATTCATAGGAACATGCTTGCTATTTCCTGCGTCCTGTTGTACAACCATTCATTGGAACATGCCTGCTATTTCCATCGTCCTGTTGTACAACCATTCAGAGGAACATGCTTGCTATTTCCGGCGTCCTGTTGCACAACCATTCAGAGGAACATGTTGTATGTTCACTTATAATAACACCATCCAATGACTCATAGCAACACCTCGAGAATAGGGGAACGTCAAATGGATATCGTAAGCAAAACATGGCTATCTTCCAAAGGCTTATCACATGGAAAATAATCGACGTTGTCTAAAATATTTTACTGGAAGCATATCGTAAAACGTTACGCTAAATGAAGACAAAATATATTTGGGAATGTAAGTTTTGATGAATGAGCTAATGCTGGTTAAAGTATATAGTACCCCGATAACTAGTACCACGTGTCTACTATGCAAAGGACGTCGATAACTACTACCACGTGTCTACTATGCAAAGGACGTCGATAACTACTACCACGTGTCTACTATGCAAAGGACGTCGATAACTAGTTTCACGTGTCTACTATGCAAAGGACGTCCTATAGAATATGGGAAGCTGCTGGAAAAGCAACATCCTGTCGAACCCCCGCAACACAGAGAGATAGAAACGATGATAAATAAAGCAATCAGGATTTTAGACAAATCATTCATAATTCTAAATCAAGATTGATTCTATATGCGAGATGTAGTTATTTACAGTATAATTTAATTAGATCTGACGATTGATATGTGAATGATATTAGGACATTCTCATCAATACGATCAGAGTGGCGAAATTATGAAAAGTCTCGTCAAATACGAGATGTGGCGAGATGTTTGCTCGTCCCATCGGAAGTGTGTGAATTCCATCCGGAATAGCATTCAAATGCCTTCTGCTCCTGTATATTGATGAATTAGCTTATTTACCCTCGGCGCCGGCGACCCATGTGGGCGAGCGACAAATCGCCTGTATCAATAGTAACTCAACCAAGTGAGTCAAATTGTTTTACAGTGTGGTAAAGAAATAGGTCACTATGTCAACTTAAAAGAAAATCATTAATCACGTTTTCCCATGCACCAATTGTAAGAACGTTGCCAAATGCCTGTGTGTTAGGCCCTACACTACGTCAGTTTAGTGTATTCAAATACTAAGCACTAAATCACTAGGTTAGCTTCACCATAAACTTTTACGGGACACTATTACTTCCAAATATTGTCAATAACTTCCTTGCAATAATACCAGTGAGGTCAATGTGGTCAAAACACACGTAACCATGACAACTTGAAGGGGACATATTTAAATTACTCATATTCATTAACCAATGGTAGAAATTCTTCAAAACTTGCTTGGTCATCAGAACTATATAGACGAATATACATTAAAAGGTAGTATAGAGTAAACCCAAGTATGTTTAAATTTACACAGTTGTTGTCCAGTAAAAACATATCAGAATTATATTTCTTAAGTAGATTTACACAGTTGTTTTCCAGTAAAAACATATCAGAATTATATTTCTTAAGTAGATTTACACAGTTGTTGTCCAGTAAAAACAAATCAGAATTATATTTCTTAAGTAGATTTATACAGGAAGCTCTTGGGACACGTGTCCTTAGATCATTAATGTTCTGCAGTTAAAATGAATGTTTACCAATGCTTAGTTCAAAATAAACTGATTAAGCGGTTTTACTATTTAACAGTAATTAGTTAACAATACTTTATATATGATAGACCTTGCATATGATAGTCCGTGTTGAGAATAGTATTTGTGTAATAGTCAAATGGAGACTATTCCGATGAAGGTGTGACAGGTGTAGCGGGAACCTCGTATGTAGGGATCGACCCAATCACTGGACCGGCTACACTCTGGGATACACGAGTGTCACAGAATGACACGAGGGCCAGCTTATCTCAGGGTCACGGATACCAGGATCAAGTGTATGCATAAAGTCTAAGTAGATATACACATTTTAATATACATCAAACAACACTAGCAACACAGACACTGTATGGTAGGAGATGTATGTTTGTCCGTAGTTTGGCTCTTCACCGATGATTGCTTCACTTCCGGTATAGAGCCCGGTCTTCGGCTGGCAATGCCGTTAATTTATGTAACAGTTCGAGATCTAACTATCTGCCGTTCCACACTCGGCTTTAACTTTAGGCTATAATACACCTATTTAAACATTGGCACGTATGGTCATCACAGTGCTATATAATGCACACTTTAACATATGGCAAGTATTGCCGTCACAGTGCTATAATGCACACTTCAAAGATTTACAATGCACAAGATCATTTACTCCCTGCGTCCTAAGGACCCGGTCCACTGACGGCGGACTCGATGCTGTACAGCTACCGCTAACCGCTGACACTCTCCAGTATATGGACGTCACCAGCTCACGCCGGCAATCTATCCCAGTCGGCTCGTGCCCCAGCTTGTTATCTTGATCGTTCAGAACAGGATCTACGCCCCTGAGCTACACCTCTCATGGCTCAGGCATGAAGCGACTACAACAATAATAAATACAATACCCTTGTGCTACGTCAATCTACTCAGCTATTATTACCACCTTATATTATAACATTGTGGTACAACAACAAGACAATAGTTACCATAATGCTTGGACATAAATACACACACGTCTATGTAGAATCAATACACATGGTGACCTTCTTGGTCTAAATATACAATGACTCCGTACCCATCATGACCTCATATGGTATCTATATATATATATACAAACTTAGAACCACTCAAGACCTATTACACCGCTCCTGCAATTTGAGCGTACATGACACCCCTTTCAACAACAGCTGATAACAACTCTGCCCCAGCCATATCTTCAACACTTGATTCAGCAGTAGTTATTAGTTAATTATTATGTATGTACTGAACAGTAGATTTCCATCGTCGTAAATCACTAGAACGACATTTAATAACGATTTAGTACAACATGTTTCTGGTAACGTCTCGGACAGTTGCTTTAGACTACATTTCAGATAAAATAACCTCTAATGACAACTACGAACAATATAATATATAGTTACATACCCAAATCTGTCGCATGTACAAGTCACCACAGTCAATTGTGATGTTCCGAGAGCAAAGTCAGTGCAATGTGCGGTTCTCCAATTTATAGCGCCGTCAGTGAGTATACGCATGATCTTTTCATGAATTTATCAGCCGATATGATACATACAATTGACTGCGCGTTCTTAGCAGGCCCTGGAGGTTAATTTCACTGATAAAGGGAACAGTGATTTGAAAAGAATAAACCCAAATCTGCTAATACTAGTCGGATTTATATCAAATAAACGGGATTTTCCATACACGTGATATATAATAATACACCACTGTCCTTTATCTGGTATAGATACATTCGTCCCAATTTATGACAAAATCACTGAATAAATGTTTCAATGGTACGACAAAATGTTCTGAAACCCATTGATAAAAAGGCGCCAACTACACATTAGTTAAAATGGTCACTCTCATTAAAGGTAGGGAGGGATCGACCCAATCACTGGACCGACTATACTCAGTGATACACGAGTCTATTCCGAGGAAGGTGTCACGGGTGTAGTGGGAGCCTCGTAGGTAGGGATCGACCCAATCACTGGACCGACTACACTCAGTGATACACGAGTCTATTCCGAGGAAGGTGTCACAGGTGTAGTGGGAGCCTCGTAGGTAGGGATCGACCCAATCACTGGACCGACTATACTCAGTGATACACGAGTCTATTCCGAGGAAGGTGTCACAGGTGTAGTGGGAGCCTCGTAGGTAGGGAGGGACCCAATCACTGGACCGACTATACTATGTGATACACTTCTTGGAAGTAGGCTTTGCTATGACTGTTTCATCTCACGCTATATCTCTCTAAAAATCGTATTCCCCACATATGAACTAATATGGAATATGTATTGCTTACAGTATCTGGATCATCGACTAAGTTTTTAATTTATTCTAAATGTGTTTATTTTGTTTTTTATGTTTTATTTCTGTTGAGAATGGTACTTATATCGGTGAGGAAATGAAATACAGTATATCGCTTATATATGTATGTCAGTGTTATTTTGAATATATTCAGTAAACTTTTAAGATTTCGATCCAGTACATTTCTACTATAGTTCATCCCTATATGTATTGCAATAATTATAACCTAGATTTGTTGCCATATTTATATGCTTATGTCGTAAAATGTATATTTAGTCACTAGAAACTGTATAGTATATGTGAATAAAAGATGTTCGTTCGTTATCAGAATCTTAATACCAACATCTAACAATGAATTCATATTAATCCCCTGTATTATGTACTACTGTGTGAATGTAAAAATCTCCAAATTACATGTCTGATTATACCAGAAGTTAACGGTATTTGTAACGGAAGGTGACGGACCATGGCACGGAAGGTGACGGACCATGGCACGGAAGGTGACGGACCAGGGCACGGAAGGTGACGGACCATGGCACCGAAGGTGACGGACCATGGCACGGAAGGTGACGGACCATGGCACGGAAGGTGACGGACCATGGTACGGAAGGTGACAGACCATGACCGTCTATGCTCGTTTGTTTGATCTACTGTTGAGTCTTCACAATCCCATGTGGTCACAGTATTGCCACATTTCCAAGGCACCACTTTGCTGTCTTCGTATGAAATAGAAGTGTATTTTTCCAATTTCTCATGAACACTAACTTCTTCAACAGATATCGTCATGTTCGCATGATGTCCACTTATACATATGCACATCTCGTCGTTTGTCCTTTTATCATTCGATCGCAATCTTCCACATTCGAACAATTGATTTATAGCCCCATGATGATCAAAACAAAACCATTTATATATACACACATGAGGCATGTCTACCTGCATACGTAGTAGAGCGTATGTACTTGTTTTACAAGCGTGTTACGTACTTCCTGTTTCTCGTATTCAAAGGAAATAACTCTCTACAACCGAAACCCAGACTTCACAAATATATTTAAGAACGAGCAAAAGATTAAAGGAAAATTAACAAATAAAACATTTTATGCTCCTCTATTTTGGCGAGCAATCTTCTTTCCTTTGTCGATAGCAATTGTAAAAGGTTTCCGACAAAGACATCCAACACAGTAAGGTTCACGCTAGGAACGTGTAATTATTGTGCACAGTAGCAGAACAGTTCGAGTGGCATTGTAGAACAGTTCGAGTGGCATTGTAGAGCAGTTCGAGTGGCATTGTAGAACAGTTCGAGTGGCATTGTAGAGCAGTTCGAGTGGCATTGTAGAACAGTTCGAGTGGCATTGTAGAGCAGTTCGAGTGGCATTGTAGAACAGTTCGAGTGGCATTGTAGAGCAGTTCGAGTGGCATTGTAGAACAGTTCGAGTGACATTGTAGAACAGTTCGAGTGGCATTGTAGAGCAGTTCGAGTGGCATTGTAGAGCAGTTCGAGTGACATTGTAGAACAGTTCGAGTGGCATTGTAGTGGCATTGTAGAACAGTTCGAGTGGTGTAGAACAGTTCGAGTGGCATTGTAGTGGCATTGTAGAACAGTTCGAGTGGCATTGTAGAACAGTTCGAGTGGCATTGTAGAACAGTTCGAGTGGCATTGTAGAACAGTTCGAGTGGCATTGTAGAACAGTTCGAGTGGCATTGTAGAACAGTTCGAGTGGCATTGTAGAGCAGTTCGAGTGACATTGTAGAGCAGTTCGAGGGCGTGTAGAACAGTTCGAGTTGCATTGTAGAACAGTTCGAGTGGCATTGTAAACAGTTCGAGTGGCATTGTAGAACAGTTCGAGTGGCATTGTAGAGCAGTTCGAGTGGCATTGTAGAACAGTTCGAGTGGCATTGTAGAGCAGTTCGAGTGGCATTGTAGAACAGTTCGAGTGGCATTGTAGAACAGTTCGAGTGGCATTGTAGAACAGTTCGAGTGACATTGTAGAACAGTTCGAGTGGCATTGTAGAGCAGTTCGAGTGGCATTGTAGAGCAGTTCGAGTGACATTGTAGAACAGTTCGAGTGGCATTGTAGTGGCATTGTAGAACAGTTCGAGTGGCATTGTAGAACAGTTCGAGTGGCATTGTAGTGGCATTGTAGAACAGTTCGAGTGGCATTGTAGAACAGTTCGAGTGGCATTGTAGAACAGTTCGAGTGGCATTGTAGAACAGTTCGAGTGGCATTGTAGTGGCATTGTAGAACAGTTCGAGTGGCATTGTAGAACAGTTCGAGTGGCATTGTAGAACAGTTCGAGTGGCATTGTAGAACAGTTCGAGTGGCATTGTAGAGCAGTTCGATTGGCATTGTAGAGCAGTTCGAGTGGCATTGTAGAGCAGTTCGAGTGGCATTGTAGAACAGTTCGAGTGACATTGTAGAGCAGTTCGAGTGGCATTGTAGAGCAGTTCGAGTGGCATTGTAGAGCAGTTCGAGTGGCATTGTAGAACAGTTCGAGTGGCATTGTAGAACAGTTCGAGTGGCATTGTAGAACAGTTCGAGTGGCATTGTAGAACAGTTCGAGTGGCATTGTAGAGCAGTTCGAGTGGCATTGTAGAACAGTTCGAGTGGCATTGTAGAACAGTTCGAGTGGCATTGTAGAGCAGTTCGAGTGGCATTGTAGAACAGTTCGAGTGGCATTGTAGAACAGTTCGAGTGGCATTGTAGAACAGTTCGAGTAGCATTGTAAACAGTTCGAGTGGCATTGTAGAGCAGTTCGAGTGGCATTGTAGAACAGTTCGAGTGGCATTGTAAACAGTTCGAGTGGCATTGTAGAACAGTTCGAGTGGCATTGTAGAACAGTTCGAGTGGCACTGTAGAGCAGTTCGAGTGGCATTGTAGAACAGTTCGAGTGGCATTGTAGAGCAGTTCGAGTGGCATTGTAGAACAGTTCGAGTGGCATTGTAAACAGTTCGAGTGGCATTGTAGAGCAGTTCGAGTGGCATTGTAGAAAGATTCGGGTTAAGTACTAGTACATGTAAATGATGTTTGTTTATTTGTTGTGTGGGGTTTATAGTCGCAGCAACAGCCTAGGTCATATGACGACCCTCCAACTATGAGTAGGTTGTCCCATTGAGCAGTATTTCAGTGTTACATCACTCTAAGCTACATACATTGCATCTCGTGTATTTTAGAAATTGAATATATGATGGTGACTCATGGGCCCGTCGGGCCGGGTGTTAACTAATTGTATTATAATTTGATTTATATATGCAATTAATGAAACAAGTCACTATAATAAAACATCTACTTAGTTAGGCTTACTACTTAATCAAGTGTTAAGATTTTTATTAATATAGTATCTCCATGTTTTATTTATTCTGAGAAGAAGCTGCTCATTAGGTCACCCACAATCTGCTTGAGAATGATAATAGTTTTTCTAAAACCATTTCTTAATTGCGCATTAGTGCCCATGTTTCCTTCACTTTCTTAGCACTATGTATGTAATTCATTTTTGGCTTTCAATAAGCGACTGCTCCTCAGTTTTACCTTGCACAATGCTTTGGTTGAATGTAATGATATCGGTAATTTGTAAAAGTATCTTGCAATATTTGCTGTATTGTACATAGATGAGACTGAAATAAAGATGAACATTACTTAATCATACCTTAATTAGTTTAACGATGACAGTATGTGTGGGTTTTACCTTTATTTATCTTCGCAACCGGTTGCCCATATGAGCGACACATCCTGAAGAGATTAGTCATTTTAGATTTTTGGAGGATAATGCAATGATACAGACAGAAATCCATTCTCCTCTGGTTCTTTTACGTGCACGGTGTAAACACCGACATGAGACCTTGGTTTATCTGAAATACTGTTAATTTTATTAGGTTCGGACGGGGGGTCGAACCTGCCATCCCTGAATTACCAGTCCAACGTGTTACCACTGGGCTACAGATCCGGCTGTTATTCATCTACTGTCTGCAGCTACTTACATAGTCTGATTTCCAGATTGTTCACTAATTTACTTCTGGCAAAATGACATTATCAGAAACTCAATACGGCCCAATTAATGGTCTCGGTGTTAAAATATATTTATTTGACTGACCAGGCAAAATATATCAACGCCTGTTCCCAGGCTAGCAAATGCTAAATGTTATCCGAATGTTAAATATACCAGTGATGGTTGGTTAGGGGCAATGTTCTTGTGTGACCTGATGTCTTACCAGAACATGCAATGCAAAACATACATTTATAATGTGTTTAATTACAAGAACTTGTTACAATTATATAGTTTTAGTTTGTATAAATGCGGCCTTTATTGAAACACAGGCATCAGTTATACAAACTAAAACTATATAATTGTATCAAGTTATATATATGTGTTGTACTTTATTGAAGCATATATATGTGTTGTATATATATGTGTTGTACTTTATTGAAGCATATATATGTGTTGTATATATATATATGTGTTGTATATATATATATATATGTGTGTTGTATATATATATATGTGTTGTACTTTATTGAAGCATATATATGTGTTGTATATATATGTGTTGTATATATATGTGTTGTATATATATATATATATATATATATATATATATATATATATATATATATATATGTGTTGTATATATAATATATATATATATATAATATATATATATATATATATATTAATATATATATATATATATATATATATATATATATATGTGTTGTATATATATGTGTGTTGTATAATATGTGTTGTATATATATGTGTTGTATATATATATGTGTTGTATATATATATGTGTTGTATATATATGTGTTGTATAAATATGTGTTGTATATATATGTGTGTATATATATATATATATATATGTTGTATATATATATAATATATATATATGTGTGTTGCATATATATGTGTTGTATATATATGTGTTGTACTTTATTGAAGCATATATATGTGCATACATATACATTACTTCTGATTATAGCATTGGTCAGTAACTAACATTCTGTTGAAATAAATAATTAACAAAAATTACACACTTAACACTCCTAATCGGCCACCTGATGTTCTAAGGTATTTGGAGCAAAGCAACAACAATACAATATCAATATTCATATCATCTTATTTGATACATTTTATTACAGATTTGTATGCAATGAAATGCTGAACGAGAAGCTAGAACACATGCACTATGAGAATATTTAAATGTTATGGTTATTAGTTGGCTACACATATTATAAAACATGACCGTTTATAAATGTTGCTGAGTGTATATCATGCCCATCCGTGTCTGAAATAATGCTCGACGGGGCATCCAGGGTCTTCCTCCACCGATAATATCTGGAGAGGCGTCATATGTTGGTACGTTGGTACGATTTTATACCCAACAAAACAAACATACAAATAAAATATTGCGCAATAAAAAACACGTGAATTTCAAAAATATATTGTAAATGATTTGATAGTTGTAGTTGTGTTATTGTACTCGACAGTGAAGTTGATGGTTGTAGTTGTGTTATTGTACTCGACAGTGAAGTTGATGGTTGTAGTTGTGTTCTTGTACTCGACAGTGAAGTTGATGGTTGTAGTTGTGTTATTGTACTCGACAGTGAAATTAATGGTTGTAGTTGTGTTCTTGTACTCGACAGTGAAGTTGATGGTTGTAGTTGTGTTCTTGTACTCGACAGTGAAGTTGATGGTTGTAGTTGTGTTCTTGTACTCGACAGTGAAGTTGATGGTTGTAGTTGTGTTCTTGTACTCGACAGTGAAGTTGATGGTTGTAGTGGTTTTCTTGTACTCGACAGTGAAGTTGATGGTTGTAGTTGTGTTCTTGTACTCGACAGTGAAGTTGATGGTTGTAGTTGTGTTCTTGTACTCGACAGTGAAGTTGATGGTTGTAGTTGTGTTCTTGTACTCGACAGTGAAATTGATGGTTGTAGTTGTGTTCTTGTACTCGACAGTGAAATTGATGGTTGTAGTTGTGTTCTTGTTGTACTCGACAGTGAAGTTGATGGTTGTAGTTGTGTTCTTGTACTCGACAGTGAAGTTGATGGTTGTAGTTGTGTTCTTGTACTCGACAGTGAAGTTGATGGTTGTAGTGGTGTTCTTGTACTCGACAGTGAAATTGATGGTTGTAGTTGTGTTCTTGTACTCGACAGTGAAGTTGATGGTTGTAGTTGTGTTCTTGTACTCGACAGTGAAGTTGATGGTTGTAGTTGTGTTCTTGTACTCGACAGTGAAGTTGATAGTTGTAGTTGTTTCTTGTTGTACTCGACAGTGAAGTTGATAGTTTTAGTTGTGTTCTTGTTGTACTCGACAGTGAAGTTGATAGTTGTAGTTGTTTCTTTTTGTACTCGACAGTGAAGTTGATAGTTGTAGTTGTGTTCTTGTTGTACTCGACAGTGAAGTTGATGGTTGTAGTTGTGTTCTTGTACTCGACAGTGAAGTTGATGGCTGTAGTGGTGTTCTTGTACTCGACAGTGAAGTTGATAGTTGTAGTTGTGTTCTTGTTGTACTCGACAGTGAAGTTGATGGTTGTAGTTGTGTTCTTGTACTCGACAGTGAAGTTGATGGTTGTAGTTGTGTTCTTGTTGTACTCGACAGTGAAGTTGATAGTTGTAGTTGTGTTCTTGTACTCGACAGTGAAGTTGATGGTTGTAGTTGTGTTCTTGTACTCGACAGTGAAGTTGATGGTTGTAGTGGTTTTCTTGTACTCGACAGTGAAGTTGATGGTTGTAGTTGTGTTCTTGTACTCGACAGTGAAGTTGATGGTTGTAGTTGTTTCTTGTACTCGACAGTGAAGTTGATAGTTTTAGTTGTGTTTGTTGTACTCGACAGTGAAATTGATAGTTGTAGTTGTTTCTTTTTGTACTCGACAGTGAAGTTGATAGTTGTAGTTGTGTTCTTGTTGTACTCGACAGTGAAGTTGATGGTTGTAGTTGTGTTCTTGTACTCGACAGTGAAGTTGATGGCTGTAGTGGTGTTCTTGTACTCGACAGTGAAGTTGATAGTTGTAGTTGTGTCTTGTTGTACTCGACAGTGAAGTTGATGGTTGTAGTTGTGTTCTTGTACTCGACAGTGAAGTTGATGGTTGTAGTTGTGTTCTTGTTGTACTCGACAGTGAAGTTGATAGTTGTAGTTGTGTTCTTGTACTCGACAGTGAAGTTGATGGTTGTAGTTGTGTTCTTGTACTCGACAGTGAAGTTGATGGTTGTAGTGGTTTTCTTGTACTCGACAGTGAAGTTGATGGTTGTAGTTGTTTCTTGTTGTACTCGACAGTGAAGTTGATGGCTGTACTGGTGTTCTTGTACTCGACAGTGAAGTTGATGGTTGTAGTGGTGTTCTTGTACTCGACAGTGAAGTTGATGGTTGTAGTGGTGTTCTTGTACTCGACAGTGAAGTTGATGGTTGTAGTTGTGTTCTTGTACTCGACAGTGAAGTTGATGGTTGTAGTGGTGTTCTTGTACTCGACAGTGAAGTTGATGGTT
This sequence comes from Archivesica marissinica, assembly GCA_014843695.1. Lineage (NCBI taxonomy): Eukaryota > Metazoa > Mollusca > Bivalvia > Venerida > Vesicomyidae > Archivesica > Archivesica marissinica. The sequence goes on along the minus strand of CM026389.1, from coordinate 13,760,744 downwards.
GTAGTTGTGTTCTTGTACTCGACAGTGAAGTTGATGGTTGTAGTGGTGTTCTTGTACTCGACAGTGAAGTTGATGGTTGTAGTGGTTTTCTTGTACTCGACAGTGAAGTTGATAGTTGTAGTGGTGTTCTTGTACTCGACAGTGAAGTTGATAGTTGTAGTGGTGTTCTTGTACTCGACAGTGAAGTTGATGGTTGTAGTGGTTTTCTTGTACTCGACAGTGAAGTTGATGGTTGTAGTTGTGTTCTTGTACTCGACAGTGAAGTTGATGGTTGTAGTGGTTTTCTTGTACTCGACAGTGAAGTTGATAGTTGTAGTGGTGTTCTTGTACTCGACAGTGAAGTTGATGGTTGTAGTGGTTTTCTTGTACTCGACAGTGAAGTTGATAGTTGTAGTGGTGTTCTTGTACTCGACAGTGAAGTTGATGGTTGTAGTT
>CM026389.1:13716305-13759309 GCA_014843695.1 Archivesica marissinica | reverse complement strand
GTGTGTACCTCAGTATTTCTGTGTATAGTTGCATGTGTGTGTACCTCAGTATTTCTGTGTATAGTTGCATGTGTGTGTACCTTGGTATTTCTGTGTATAGTTGCATGTGTGTGTACCTTGGTATTTCTGTGTATAGTTGCATGTGTGTGTACCTTGGTATTTCTGTGTATAGTTGCATGTGTGTGTACCTTGGTATTTCTGTGTATAGTTGCATGTGTGTGTACCTTGGTATTTCTGTGTATAGTTGCATGTGTGTGTACCTCAGTATTTCTGTGTATAGTTGCATGTGTGTGTACCTCAGTATTTCTGTGTATAGTTGCATGTGTGTGTACCTCAGTATTTCTGTGTATAGTTGCATGTGTGTGTACCTCAGTATTTCTGTGTATAGTTGCATGTGTGTGTACCTTGGTATTTCTGTGTATAGTTGCATGTGTGTGTACCTTGGTATTTCTGTGTATAGTTGCATGTGTGTGTACCTTGGTATTTCTGTGTATAGTTGCATGTGTGTGTACCTCAGTATTTCTGTGTATAGTTGCATGTGTGTGTACCTCAGTATTTCTGTGTATAGTTGCATGTGTGTGTACCTCAGTATTTCTGTGTATAGTTGCATGTGTGTGTACCTTGGTATTTCTGTGTATAGTTGCATGTGTGTGTACCTTGGTATTTCTGTGTATAGTTGCATGTGTGTGTACCTCAGTATTTCTGTGTATAGTTGCATGTGTGTGTACCTTGGTATTTCTGTGTATAGTTGCATGTGTGTGTACCTCAGTATTTCTGTGTATAGTTGCATGTGTGTGTACCTCAGTATTTCTGTGTATAGTTGCATGTGTGTGTACCTTGGTATTTATTGTTTTGTTAGTTTAACATATTTTATTGCCCACAAATATACATACATAATCTGACAACAAACATAAAATAATATGGCAAATGGGTGTCACTGTTTTTCCTGTAGCATTACATGTTCCGGGCAATATTCCTCCATAATTGGACCACTGTTTGTCCTGTAGCATGTATATTGTTGCGGGCAATAATTTCTCCAGAATTGGACCACTGTTTTGTCCTGTAGCATGTACAATGGTTCCGGGCATAATTCCTCCAGATGGACCATGTTTTGTCCTGTAGCATGTACTGGTTCCGGGCAATAATTCCTCCAGATTGGACCACTGTTTTGTCCTGTAGCATGTACAATGGTTCCGGGCATAATTCCTCCAGAATTGGACCACTGTTTTGTCCTGTAGCATGTAAATGGTTCCGGGCAATAATTCCTCCAGAATTGGACCACTGTTTTGTCCTGTAGCATGTACAATGGTTCCGGGCAATAATTCCTCCAGAATTGGACCACTGTTTTGTCCTGTAGCATGTACAATGGTTCCGGGCAATAATTCCTCCAGAATTGGACCACTGTTTTGTCCTGTAGCATGTACAATGGTTCCGGGCAATAATTCCTCCAGAATTGGACCACTGTTTTGTCCTGTAGCATGTACAATGGTTCCGGGCAATAATTCCTCCAGAATTGGACCACTGTTTTGTCCTGTAGCATGTACAATGGTTCCGGCAATAATTCCTCCAGAATTGGACCACTGTTTTGTCCTGTAGCATGTACAATGGTTCCGGGCAATAATTCCTCCAGAATTGGACCACTGTTTTGTCCTGTAGCATGTACAATGGTTCCGGGCAATAATTCCTCCAGAATTGGACCACTGTTTTGTCCTGTAGCATGTACAATGGTTCCGGGCAATATTCCTCCAAATTGGACCACTGTTTTGTCCTGTAGCATGTACAATGGTTCCGGGCAATAATTCCTCCAGAATTGGACCACTGTTTTGTCCTGTAGCATGTACAATGGTTCCGGGCAATAATTCCTCCAGAATTGGACCACTGTTTTGTCCTGTACATGTACAATGGTTCCGGGCAATAATTCCTCCAGAATTGGACCACTGTTTTGTCCTGTAGCATGTCGTAGGGCCGACTAAAACTGGATTTGAGGATGTAATCATGCAACTCTTGATTACAGCAGGTGGGGTGGTTTGTTCTATATTTTATATTTTTGTCTCTGTAAATAATATGTAGAATCGAACCACTGTTGGCCTTATGACCTACTTGTGTCGCAGTGCGTAAAACCTCAACTAATAGTGAACAATCATTTTTTTGTTCTTTGGTTCCTGGCAATAATCCTCCAGAATTGGACCACTGTTTTGTCCTGTAGCATGTACAATGGTTCCGGGCAATAATTCCTCCAGAATTGGACCACTGTTTTGTCCTGTAGCATGTACAATGGTTCCGGGCAATAATTCCTCCAGAATTGGACCACTGTTTTGTCCTGTAGCATGTACAATGGTTCCGGGCAATAATTCCTCCAGAATTGGACCACTGTTTTGTCCTGTAGCATGTACAATGGTTCCGGGCAATAATTCCTCCAGAATTGGACCACTGTTTTGTCCTGTAGCATGTACAATGGTTCCGGGCAATAATTCCTCCAGAATTGGACCACTGTTTTGTCCTGTAGCATGTACAATGGTTCCGGGCAATAATTCCTCCAGAATTGGACCACTGTTTTGTCCTGTAGCATGTACAATGGTTCCGGGCAATAATTCCTCCAGAATTGGACCACTGTTTTGTCCTGTAGCATGTACAATGGTTCCGGGCAATAATTCCTCCAGAATTGGACCACTGTTTTGTCCTGTAGCATGTACAATGGTTCCGGGCAATAATTCCTCCAGAATTGGACCACTGTTTTGTCCTGTAGCATGTACAATGGTTCCGGGCAATAATTCCTCCAGAATTGGACCACTGTTTTGTCCTGTAGCATGTACAATGGTTCCGGGCAATAATTCCTCCAGAATTGGACCACTGTTTTGTCCTGTAGCATGTACAATCTATCATGCAATAGGAGCTGATTTAAAAACAGGATCCGAAAGGATGTAATCATGCAAGGTGGGGTGGTTCTGGTTCTATATATATATATAAAAAAATTATATCTGTAAATAATATGCAGAATCGGAACCACTTTAGTTGCATATATGTGTGTACCTCAGTATTTCTGTATCTAGTTGCATATATATGTGTACCTCGATATTTCTGGTATAGTTGTGTGTGTGTACCTCAGTATTTCTGTGTATAGTTGTGTGTGTGTACCTCAGTATTTCTGTGTATAGTTGTGTGTGTGTGTACCTCAGTATTTCTGTTTACAGTTGGCTTGGTGTACCTCAGATTGCACCTTGTCAATGCAAATTCTTTGACAATTTCATTCATTTAAGCATATTTATTCCAGAATAAAGTCTATAATTTACATACAATTTTACAACACATAAATGGAATGGAATGGAAAACAAGCACTATAAGCTTATACAAATTCCTCTCCATGTTGGAGTTTGCACGTGTATAATTTGGCTAAATATGGGTTAGTTAATTGACTAGATGGGAATCTATATTGCATGTTCGCATTCTGGACTTCAACAATCTAATTAGCCTTTGTACAATTAAACATATAGCAGTCACTTCTGTTATGGAACCACTTGCATCAAACATTTCTATATTGTTTAGTGCCATAGTCCCCCTTTAGCTTTATTTCTATATGTTGTACAAAATTAACCTCCACTAAGCAGCCAAATGTAGTTTTTAGTGCAAAATTTTAAAATTGACTTCTCTTGCTGATTAATTATATAACTGTTAACAGGTTTTACAGGATCCTGGTGTAAATATTCCAATTTGATACAGTGTTATTTATGGTATCTTTCTCATGTTGTTTCAGGAAAAAGCCTGTGAAACAAACGACTACTGGTAGGCAAATTATACAGAGGTTGACAGAAGACCAGGCTCAGCTTTTGAGAACACTGTTTAAAACAAATGTACAATTGAGAAGAGAACTGAGACGTGTAGATTGTGAGAAAGTGTTGAACAAATATTCGGTTCTCAGCAACCTTGGTTGGATAAAGGTGAAGAACACTATCCATAATTGGATTACTCAAGAAAAAAGAAAGATGAATTTGAAACACATTTAAGTTTGGGGGAATCAGTGAATTTTCAAATGTACAAGGTATTGTCAATAAGTTCCTGGACTAGTCACATAATACACATATGTTGTCGGACTAGTCTCATAATGGACAGTTCCGCATGTGAGCACTTGACCTTTCTGTGTGAGCACTTGATCTTTGAATTGGCCCCATCTGCGCTATTGTAGAATAGAGTAACGTCAACGACGCTCGGTATAAGATTTTCTGATGTCAGAGTTATGTCTATGGAAATCTGATGTTATTTCGCGCAATTTTGACGTTTCGAACAGAAACTGGAACATACACATAACTGATGACTGATTGTGCTGAAAATTGTCGGGCATATATTTCAACTCAATTGCAAATACTGAGTGAATTTACCATTGCTTTATAAATGTGTGCCACTGTCGAGAAATTGCGTCTGACATCAGCTCAATGCATTATCAAACCAAATTCGAAATCCTAACGTGGTTGTATAGTATTGACGGTTTTGCGAAATCTTAGTGAAAGTGAACACACTATTTAACGCAAATGTCAACATGATCCAATACAGAGGAGAGGAATTGTTTACATTTTGTTCAATAGCTAGTATGACACAGGTAGATACTTAATATGACTTTACCTTGTATTTGAATATGTTGTCACCCCGTGTGGTTCCCGGGGATTTAAGCCTCCAGAATAGGACCACGGTTTTGTCCTGTAGCATAGAAGGCGACTAAAACAGGATGTTAATCATGTTATACATGGGTTGTTCCATTAAAGTGTGGACTTTGCCTATACATGTATTAAGAATATTCTGAAAGTAATAGAATTTAATTCATGGCAGGATTTTAGTGATTTGTTTCATAGAGTTATGATTGTACCTATGGTAAATTTCTACCAAACCGTACAGGAATTTTATTACCAAACATGTTTTTCTGCAATCTTTAGTCTTTAATTTAGTGATGATGTTCTTTAATAACTTCTATACGGAGTATGAAACTGTTTTTAAACAATGACATTTTATTGACATTTTTAGTAATTTTTTACACACTAGCAGTGTGATAGATAGACTTTAATTTGCTATGTACTTTCTTTTTCGATTTTAGTACTAACATTTGATAGCCATATTGCCTTTATAGTTCATTTGTTTGTGTTAGGCAGTTTGGTCATACCCTCTGCAAATTAAAAAAACTTATGTAAAGTTTGTAAATACGATTACTAGACCTCAAGATTGGTCCTGTACACTTCAGCTTTATTTCTGGACAGCCTTCTTGCTGTGTCTCGTAGCCCATCAGGCTGTCTTGCAAACCTCCTGATGGATTTGCAGGACATTGCACTTTGGCAAACATGCACTTAATGTTGGTGAATGCCGTATATGTATTATATAGAGTAACATTTGTGCGGGGTAATATGGTTATGGACTCTCGCATGCCGTACATCTGTACATAATTGGCTAATGATTACCACCGTTACTATGTGCATAATCTTAATTGGAATTGCAGTATGTACATAGCACTATTGGTCATGTTGCCTGTTTGCGGTGTCCTGTAGTCCTTCATATGGTTTGATAACCCCCTGATGGACTTGCAGGATGGCGCACATTGGCAAACATGAACCAGGTCTGTGTCCCACTTTAAATTTGATGTACATTTTGCAAATTCGTTTTTAACTAGACCTCGATATTGGCCCTGTAGCAGTTCAGTACTTCCTTCCTGAACAGCCATTTTGTGGTGGCCTGTAGCCCTTCTGTTTTGCAAACCTCCTGATGGACTTGCGTGACATTACATTTTGGCAAACATGGACTTATTGCTGTTGCTACATAGGTGTATATTTGTATAGTATTTTATATACATGGAGACTGCATCTTCGTCCTGCCCTGTGTGGTTCTCGGGCAACCCTCCAGAATTGGACCACTGTTTTGTCCTGTATCATGCAATATTAGCCGACTAAAACAGGATCCGAAAAGATGTACTCATGCAACTCTTGAACAGGTGGGGTGGTTCTGGTTCTACATCTTATTATTTTTTTCTCTGTAAATAATATGTAGAATCGAACCATTTTTTCTGTTGTTGCTATATGACCTTACTGTGTCGCAGTGCCGTAAAACCGAACTCAACTCTTCATCCTGCATACCAATGTGGTGTCGAAACAATAAACTACACATAGGCAAGAAACAATTATTCGGTGTTGTCATGTACAAATGCGGCCTCTGACTATTCACGAATATGAACCTTAATTTTTTTGTTTTTCTTATGCATGTATAACTCTATTGTTTTGTTGTTTTTGGTAAGGACATCGTACATGAACATATTTACATAATATTTTATTCAGCCAATGCCTATTACAAAGGTGGTACGATATTTTCAAGTGTTATCACCGTCATCTGCCACTCAAGACACTGACCAAGATAACACCTTTAAGACATACCCTTGGCATGTTGTAGGAGGTGACTAAAACAGAATCTGAAAGAATGTAATCATGTAATTCTTGATTACAGCAGGTGGGTGGTTCTGGTTCCATATCGAATATAGTTATCTCGATGTAAATAAGATGTGGAATCGGAACCACTTTTCCTGTTGGCACTATATGATGTTACTGTGTCGCAATGCCGTAAAACCCTACTCAACTCAATCACAATGTTTGCGATTTGATTGATCACAATGTTTGTGATTTGATTGAATTAAAGTGACAATTGACGTATGTATGATCCTTTAGATATGTAGTTTGGGTACCTAATATGTTTCATTGGCATATTATACGGTAATAGATGTCATGTCTAACTAACTATGGAAGTTGCGGTGTTTTCAAAATGGTTTCCCTACATGTCAAATATGGCCTCTCCCTTTGCACCTTAACTTGGCAGGATCTTATACTATGCACTTAGAATTGTTCTTGATACTTTAATTGTTTTCTTTATTTGATCAATAAAATGATTGTAAGAAGACATGAATTCTGTTTTACATTCACTTACTAGGATCCTAGACATGATTCAAATAAAAGGCTTTCTATTGACCTGATTTAACTTTAAAGACAATTAGCGGCAATCCGCATAAATATCTTTGTCAAAGTATTGTCTCCATTGGTAAGTGGGGTCAAAAGAAATGTGCCTGATTGACATTGAGTGTCCACATAGTGTCTAAGATTCTACATGTAGTATATACCCATACATGTATATTCTTCTTCCAGATATAGAATAGGATTCCTGCGGGAATGTCTAGTACCCTGTGGTAAAACTGTTACTTTACAAAATAGCTGGCTATTCACATGGTCTGGATGGACTACTAGTGTTTGGCTGGCTCGGACCCAATCGTTTGCCCTAAATGCATCCAATGTCTGGCAGTTGGTGCTCCTTGCAGGCCGTGATTCCCATCCCCGATATTTACATTGTGGTATGGGAGTTTCAATTTCCACAGAACTTGGTTCTGATCTTCTGCTATTGTCAGTTCCTAGCTACCGGATAGCTAACGTGAATTGTTTCCATCTGAGTAGATGGTGCCCATTGATCGCCAAAAGGGTCTAGCAGCACATTGAACTTCATATGCTGATAGCCACGGACGATATAATTATGTCTGACATTGTGGCATAAGTTAACGACCAAGTGTTTCATTCACGTGTGGCAAGTTCCCGGGCAATTATAATCCTCCAGAATCGGATCACTGTTTTGTCCTGTAGCATGTCCAACCAAACACACCCGAAAGGATGTAATGCAACTCTTGATTACAGCAGGTGATGTGGTTATGGTTCTATATTTTATAAAAAAACGATCGTAAATAATATGTAGAATCAGAAGTACTTTTCCTGTTGGTGCTATATGACCTAACTGGCATTGCGTAAAACCCAACTCAAAATCATTCAAACTGGTTGGTCTGTTAATGTGTACATGTACCTCGGAATGTGTACCTCGGAAGTTTGCACCTAATTAGTATGCATACCCAAGTATGCACCTTTGTACCAGTGTGTGAACTGACCATATTTGGACATGTCCTCATTATTATGCATACCTCATCATGTTTGTAAAAGATACAAGACTACAAATCATTGCTTTTTTAAAGATTTCAAGTGGTTTATGTATTCTAGTTGTGATTGGGATTGCCTGTTAAAAAAATCAGTTCATTATCTCAATTGTAAATGGGGTACCTCTGAATGATGGTACACAATTATATACCTCTTTCTGTGATATAAACCAGTAGTGGTGTGTGTGTGTGTGGAACCTGGAATACAAGTCCAGTGTATTACCCACTGGACCACTGATCCGCTAATAATAATATCTTTAATCAAAGAGATTACATCAGTTAGTAAGTACAGAGGCCCTCTAGTTGACGTTCACACTTACATATAATATATACATGTAAAATTATGTTCAAGACATTTAACCTGTGCTATAGTTTATACAAAATGAATAATCTATTATTAGTGCAGCATAAACATCCTAAATTGTTGAGAACTTACATAGTTCTTTACATCTTCAGTAAGGCCATACCACCAATAGCGTAAGCTGATTGATGATATGGTCTTATTGACCCCACTGTGACCACCCAGTGGGCTCCCGTGAAATTCCTTTAATATATCAATACGTCTTTCATTAGTGACAACTTCAATTCCATTTGATTTTCCTGTAATTCTCCGATATAACACATTGCCTGAAAGAAAGAACACAATGTTGTCAAAATACATAAATAACAAATATAATTGTAAAATTATGAAAGGGATTCGAATAATTTATTATGTAACTTTTTTCCCAATCCTAATTGTGCTGTTGCAACTATTCCTGTTATGTATTATTCTTGAATAAAATATTGTTTAACTCTTTCCCCCATAGAAGCACCTCTTGACGCCATTACCAATATGACATACATTGAGAATGTAGTAGCCAAACATAATTAAGGCCAGAATCTCATGTAGTCCCAGTAATATCTATGTAGCTAAATGGCTGTCGTTTGTATGAGATATAATAGTATATTAACCTAAATTTCTATTATGGAAAGGGTTAAACTAAAATTAGAAAATATGTCATAGAACACAAAATGTGCTAAATAACAAGTCCAATTAGCACTTTCGTGAATCAGACTATAACAACACAAAAATTATAACACAAATAATCGCACTGTCCTACACATATTTATCCATGGCTTAAGTACTTGTATACGGAATAAAGGTTGTTACCCCATTCTGTTAGTTACTCCTTCTCCGCCTATGATTTCGACGGGGGATATTGTCCGCCTAGAATTACCACGGGGGATCTTGTCCCGCTTGTATTTTTGATGGGGGATATTGTCCGCCCTAGGATTATCCACGGGGGGGATATTGTCCGCCTTGTATTTTTGATGGGGGGATATTGTCCGCCCTGTCTTTTTTGACGGGGGGATATTGTCCGCCTGGGTCAAAATATACGGGGGGATATTGTCCGGGGGGGATATTGTCCTACACTCTAAGCGACCATAAGCGACCATATAATCACCACTGCCCCACCTAAAATTATACTGACAGAAAATAAATTATGTTTCATTTACTTCAACTCTTTATGTTCCATAAGTTTATTTTAAACATGAAAAACGTTATTGTATTATTACTATATTAGCTGGTGAGTGCGTTGTATATGAACTGTTGTATTACAACATCACGCCAGAAATTTCATATTTCTTTATCAGACCAATTTAAGTCAGAATATATGGTACAATGTAGTTTTCAAACATTTCATGGTATCAATGACAATTATCATTATGCAAAACATCTACAGCACCAGCCACACGATGAATAAGCCTCTCCCAACCCCTTTAATATTGCCTTTGACTGATTATGTAGTTTTGTGGACCTGCATTTTCTGTATGCCTGGTGACAGGGGTGTAGGGCTACGGGCCTGATTGTTGCTCTATATTTAGAACACACAAGTCAAATAAATATGTCTTACCATTAGTGTAGAATTTTTCTGATCTCCGTTTGTATGCAAATCTGTTATTTCTTGCTACTTTGATTGTTGTGTCCAAAAGATGTGATGGGTAAGTGGCACAGTCTGAATTAATGAAGCACACTAATTCCTCATATTGAATTTGATCCATGTTGAAGTAAGGTAAATTATTCACGAATATATAAATCCAATGCAAAATATAAGTAGATTAACTATGTAATATTACATGCAGTTCAATGCACTTGTCATTAATCTCCAATCCAAATAATTGTGTTTGGTCAGTTGACCATTTGGAATTTTAAACCAAACTAAACAAGTTATACAGAACATTTTTTCGAGTTGGGTCGTGGTCAGTCGCCCAAATGCATGCGGTGGCGACTTTAAATAAACTTATTAGTTAGTTAGTTGGGCCGTGGTCGCGAAGATGATGTGGCGCCAAGTTGAAAACATTATAATATGAATTTAACGCCACGAGATGTGTGTGGCTGTACATGTACTATAGATTATACATAATAGCCCTTTTTATCTCATGTCGGTACCCATAATACGACTAAAGCATTTCCATACTATTTAATTAACATGATGACACAAAATATAAATAGTGTAATAGTGTAATAGTATAATTCAGAATGGTTTATATTTATTATTTATCTCATATTGATTATCGTCCAAAATCTAAAATTACTAATATCTTCAGGAGGCGTCGCTCATATGGGCAACCAATAGCGACGATAAATAAACGTAAAACACACACATATCGATTATCATACCTCGAAATCATACCCCCAAGGATCGGTTGGTCGTGCGTGCAAACACAAACACTCCAGAATTAAAGCAAGAGTGTTTCCAATTACCAACAACAAACAAATTAACAAATATCATATTCTTTTATGCAATCTGTAACTCACAGGAAAAAATACCTTCATGTAAAAAACTTACCAATTTATATGCATATTTTAATCTCAAGTATACCATTTTTTCTCATTACAATACCTTCTAAGTATGATTTTACCTATCTACAACTTTTGACATCACACATAATATTTCCAATCTATTTCCAGTTATTCAATCTGTATATTATCCCATGGGTACGTTTTGACTTCTACTTGGGTACGTTTTGACTTATACCCTGGGTACGTTTTGACTTTTTTGGGTACGTTTTGACTGGAACTCGTCTTATAGGGTTAATAGGAAATGTGTTCATGATAACATGGGCGTGTAAGGAGGATAACCAACCAATATATATATATATATATATATTTGGTAAATTTTAATTTGGAATTAATTATTGGGAAATATACAGAACAACTCCTCTCCGAAGGACACGTACACATGGAATAACTTCTTTCTTCTATCGGTGTATTTCAGTTAGATACTTATGCTATCCCATTATAAGTGATGGGGAAAGCTGATAATTATATCTATGTGGCTCAAGATCATCACAAAACACGTAATGTCTTTGGGGTCGAGTTGTCCGTAGATTTTGGGGTCGAGATGTCCTGGGGTCGAGATGTCTTACGGTCGAAGTGTCTGACAGCCCAAATCTAGTAGTTGTCATAGGATATTAGATTTTGGGGTGGAGATGTCCTGGGGCAATTTTGTACAATGTAAAGTAAATCAAGTAAATTCAGTGTTTGTAATCAATAATGTTCAGTAAACAGCTAAATATAGTTTATATGCCTTTCTCAAATGTCATAGCACATTAGCAGAACTATTGGTTCCCAATAATGACTAGAATTTATCCATTGCTTTCTCCATTTACGTTTATGCGAGTCAGGGAATTTAACCCTTTTCTTCATAGAGATTTAGGTTAATATACTATTATATCTCCATACAAACGACAGCCATTTAACCCTTTCTTTCATAGAGATTTAGGTTAATATACTATTATATCTCCATACAAACGACAGCCATTTAACCCTTTCTTTCATAGAGATTTAGGTTAATATACTATTATATCTCCATACAAACGACAGCCATTTAACCTTTTCCTTCATAGAGATTTAGGTTAATATACTATTATATCTCCATACAAACGACAGCCATTTAACTCTTTCCTTAATAGAGATTTAGGTTAATATACTATTATATCTCCATACAAACGACAGCCATTTAGCTATCATGCAGTGGATAAGTAGTCGCCATATCTATCCCACCTCCATCGATATTACTGGGACTTCATAGAGATTCTGGCCTTTATTATGAACATTAGTTTGACTACTACATGTCAATGTATGTCGTATTGGTAATGGCGTCAAGAGGTGCTTCTATGAGGGAAATGGTTAAAGGCCATTAAACAGTCATTATGTGACTATCACCAGGTGACCAACGAATGTAAATATACCGCACTAAACACTGAAGAGCTATGGGAACATTTCTCTCATGCTCTAAACACCCTTACAGATAAATGGAGTCCATCCAAACAGTCATCGTCAAGAGATCACCTACCCTGGGTCAATCAGAGTGTTAAGCGAATGATTAGAAGGCGAAATAGGGCCTTTAAAAATACTAGGAAGTCAAGTACGCCTTCAAATCGCAAGAAATTCCTGGATCTAAAACATTTAGTGTGGAAAGAGGTCAAAGAGGCTTATCATCAATACCTAGAAAACATCCTAAATCTAAACAGTGCTGATGCCTCCCATCCTTACAGACCAAACACCAAGACACTTTATTCCATCCTTAAGCATTCCAAGCAAGATTCCAAATCAATGCCACCCCTAAAGCATGAAAACAAATTCCATCATGAAGAAGCTGCTAAAGCCACAGCACTGAACAAACAGTTTCAGTCTGTCTTCAGCTCCAAATCCCCACTAAGACTTACCTCCATTTGTAAAATGAAAATTTAGGACACATATGGAAACCTGAATGGTCAATCCACGCCAAACATGAATGAGATCACAGTAAGCTCAAATGGCATAGAGAAACTTCTCAATAACCTGAACCCCCACAAGGCTAGTGGTCCTGACCAAATTAAGCCAATTATACTTAAAACCCTGTCTAAAGAACTCTCACCTATCCTTGAAGTCTTATTCCAAAAATCCCTCAACGAAGGATCACTGCCTGCCCAGTGGAAGTCAGCAAATGTTGCTCCAATTTACAAAAAAGGGGACAAGTCAAACCCCGCCAACTATAGGCCTATCTCACTGACATGTGTTCTATGCAAGGTACTAGAACATATAGTTTCCTACTCGATAGTAAAACACTTCACTAACCACAGTATTCTGTACCATTTGCAGCATGGTCATGCGTGACCCAACTAGTAATGCTAGTCAATGACTTGGTTACCTCTGTCTACAATAAGCATCAGGTAGATCTCATCCTATTAGACTTCAGTAAGGCTTTCGATAAGGTAAATCACGAGAAAGTACTACTAAAAATGCACGAATATGGAGTCAGAGGTCAAACATTAAGGTGGATTAAGAGTTTTCTAGATAATAGACTCCAGTCAGTTGTCCTTAATGGTATTAGTTCAGAGGCCATTCCGGTGTCCTTTGGAGTCCCACAGGGATCTGTACTTGGACCCCTGCTTTTCCTAGCCTACATAAACGACCTCCCACAAAACATCAGTTCCAAAGTCCGCATCTTTAGTTTATATACAAATTTATTTTAGCTCGATTGCGAAACAAGTTCTTTCAATTTATATAAATCGCTCTCGAGACCTCATTCCTGATGGAATCCATCGCCACGAGGGAGAGAAGAGGCAACATGGAATTTAAATGCCTTGCCTAAGGACACAATAGTAACGGCTCCAGCGGGGCTCGAACTCCGGACCTTTCGCACCTGAAGCGAATGCGCATCCACTGTGCTATCACGACTCCCACTTCTTTGCAGATGATACTACAGTCTATCTATCACTGACATCTGCAAATGAATCGGTCACACTCCAAAACGATCTTAAGAGATTAGAAGAGTGGGAGTTAGTTTATACAAATTTATTTTAGCTCGATTGCGACACAAGTTATTTCAACTTATATAAATCACTCTCGAGACCTCATTCCTGATGGAATCCATCGCCACGAGGGAGAGAGAAGAGGCAACGTGGAATTTAATGCCTTGCCTAAGGGCACAATTCGTCACTGCTGCAGTGGGGGCTCGAACTCCGGACCTTTCCGCACCTGAAGCGAACGCGCATCCCACTTGCCGCTAATCACGACTTTCCCAAGTGGGAAGTTGGAGTGGGACATGGAATTTAACCCCTCCAAATGTCAAGTTATCCACGTCACCAGAAGGAAACATCCTATTCCCAGCAAATATAAACTCCATAAACTTCTTTGCGGTTTTTGACGCGCAACATGTCTACGTCCCCGCGAGGGGTTCGACATTAGCGGAAGATAGATAGGCTGTTAGGGCTGTAGGTTGGTCCAATACTAATGCACGGAGGAGAGTATGGGAGGGGATTACTCCATAAAAATAATTTGGCCATAGATAGCCAAAACAGCTAACTTCAGACTTTTATTGAAAATTCCCCCCCCCCCAACCATGAACATTTTATGACAAAAAATGTTTTCAAATAATAATGGGGGGGGGATTATCCACAATATCAAAGATTTGACCCAGAGTCCTCTGACATGCTAAGCGACCGGGGAACGGACAATATCCCCCCGTATATTTTGACCCAGGCGGACAATATCCCCCCATCAAAAAGACAGGGCGGACAATATCCCCCCTGTAGAAAATCACAGGGCGGACAATATCCCCCCCATCAAAAAGACAAGGTGGACAATATCCCCCCCCGTAGAAAATCACAGGGCGGACAATACAAATCGGTTAAGGGACCCAATGGAATCATCAGAATGCGTCGTACACCACCGCGCTTTCCACCACCCACATGGAATGTACATGAAACTACACTCAATACAGAACTAATAACAATTGCGAAAGTTGGAATAACTTATTTAGTTGGACATAGTAATCCCAGTCTGTGGACAGTACTCTCCTGTCTGCAGAAAGACCAGACAGCCATGAATACCGAGATGGAACGTCAGCTGACTGGACAACCATCGGCCAAACGCGCTAAGAAGACGAGCATTTCTCTACAGAAGAGACTTAACAAATTATGCCGCCAGTACCGGGATGGAGCGAAAACGACAGCCAGTTTCTTGTTCGCGATTGGCGAGTGTATAAGACTGAACAATTCTTAGGTTTCGCCACTATGTGCTAAATGACAAGTCTCAATTAGCACTTTCGTGAATAAGACTATAATAAACACCAAAATTCACACAAAATATCGCACTGTCCCACATCATTATTTATCATGCTTGTATATGGAAATAAAGGTTGTTAACCCATTCTTGTTAATTACTCTTTCTCCGTCCTATGATTTTCTACGGGGGGATATTGTCCGCCTTGTATTTTTGATGGGGGTATATTGTCCGCCCTGTCCTTTTTGACGGGGGGGATATTGTCCGGAATTACGGTCAAGTCGGACCGTGGTCACCTCGGACCGTGGTCATCTCGGACCATATTGACGGTCCGAGGTGACCACGGTCCGAGGTGACCATGGTCAAGTCGGACCATCTGTGTGGTCAAGTCGGACTTGAAGTAAGGTAAATTATTCACAAATATATAATTCCAATGCAAAATATAAGTAGATTAACTATGTAATATTACATGCAGTTCAATGCACTTGTCATTAATCTCCAATCCAAATAATTGTGTTTTAATTAACCTGTTACATGTGTACATACTTATATGCTCAGACAATATGAAACATTCATTCTCATTTGTCAATTTCAGGGCACCAATCAGTGTCCATTGTCTGAGATTCACTGGTTATTTGTTTTATCACACCTACACCTGCCAACAAGGTGTGAGCAAGTTGAGATATATAAATATACTTACATGACTTGTGACATGTGGTGAAGTGCCAACTTGGATATGTCGCAAACCGAACCAATAGTTCAAAGTTTGATTCCTAGTCCTACTTCTGGTTCTGCCAAGAGCAGCCAAGGCATCATGGTTGATTCTTTCCAGGGCATGGCAATCGTGCATCCGGGTGTAGACCTGAATTAGATCCGAATTGATTGATAGTTCTATACCACATTGGCACACACATAGTCCCTTACATTGTCAAAATTATGAATCTTTGTTGGTAATACCCAGACATGAAAGTTGCAAGTTTATTGAAATCATTCTCCAATATATTTAATGTGATGTTTGTAAAAACTTGGACATTCAATAAAGTTTGAATTTAATTGAATTAGAGAGGGATGTAACTCATGTTGGGTACAACTTATACTTTTTATTGAAATGATTTGCTTAAAACACGAGATAATATGTATTTAACCATATTTGTAACGTTCTGAAATGTTGTGTACATGTATCTATATTGTGGGGTTCAAACTCGGTTTTATTGTGTCATAGAGCAATACAATGTCATTAAACTAATTAGTTTATTTGTTTATTTGAATGAAAGTTGATTATTTTATATATAATATTACTGTGTGTACATCTAATTAAATAAGTCATACAACTTAATTAATTTAAATACATGTGCATCAGTGGAATGTCAAAGTGATGCAGTATAATCCATGCTGATTAATTATTCAAATATTTATGACTTTTATCAAATTTGCACACGTTGGATGGAAATACTAAGAAGCTAGGATTGAACCTACAACATCGGTGTCTAGTGCTCTAACATTAGGCCATCAACCGATCCCTAGGACATAATAGAACTAACATTGGGAAATTGGGTATATTCTATGTGTATTTAAAGTATTAATGGGGGGGGAGGAGAATAACATCACAAACCATTATAAAATTGGATATGGATCTGTAGATCTTAGGTAGTTTAATCCAATAATTGTTTAATAAGTTCTTTTGTGTAATTGATCAACAACTGAACTCTATAATAATAATGCTGACTGGTGTGGCTAATTAATTTTGCCACAGGTGTGACAATCCCCATAATAAAGCAATAAAAGCTTATTGTTGGGGGGCTGCAATCAACTGTAGCACTTCCTGTGTTCCCAATACTCTGTTTACATGTTTTATATCATGCACAATACATAATATTTTATTATTGCTATGAGTAAAGACAAATAACGTGTGCATCCCTATGTATACAGTACAGGAAACTGGTCCATACCAAAAATTTGCATAAAATATGACACTCTTAATGTAGATTATCTGATTGAGGGTTCGTCATATTTACATGTAATAGAATACTGACCCCTTTAATATATGTAACTATATAAGTGAGGGGGTGTCACTAAATGTCCATACCAATCCATCCCATCCCAAATGTGTGTAAAATCATCTTAAATGAAGTCATATATTAATATGTGCAGATTGCATGGGTGTATGTGTACGTGCGTACGTATGAGTGCGCTTATCAAATATTGAAATTCAGTCACTTCATTTATACAAATTATGTTTAGTTCGATTGTAAAACAAGTTCTTACATTAGTTTATCGCTCTCGATGCCTAATTCCTGATGACAAGTTATCTATCTACATGTATCTTCCTCTAATGTCAAACCCCTCGCAGGAATGTAGACATGCAATATATGTTATATATCTAAGTATGATATAAAATCATAAATTTATAATCATGGTGATTTATGAATGTAAATAAAGAACATTACCATACATTTCTTTTATTACATTGATCTCATAATGTTGATTTGTATCTAGATATACCTATTGTTTAAATTGTCCAATCCACCCAGAGTAGGAGGTAAGATAGCACGCAGAACAATTGATAAGTACAGCCAGGCTAGGAATACTCCCGCTACCTATTGGGTGTTCTATGTACCTAATAGGATGGTACACTTAGTGTACCTGTCCCTGGTTATCCTGACCAGATCATGATAATAGAAATATGAATAGCCCTTATCAAAACTGACCAAATATAGAGATTTCTTCAAAAACAAATATTTAGCACAATTTTGAACCCAGTATTTTCTCAAATTATCTGATTTATCCAGATTATTTGTATATTTTTCAGAAGCATTAACATGTTATTTACCCAAAATTATCAATTAAGGTAGCCCGATTATAGTAGGATCATAATTGAAGCCCCTATACTATGATATATGTGTAATGTCAAAACATAGTGTGTTTGTTCAGTTTTTGGTCAATTACACAAAAGATTGAAAGTATAAAGGGATAAAAAATACCCATGTATACATAATAAAATATTATATACATAATTAAACAAACTAGGGTGAGGTTGGTAAAATTTCCAAGAAAATGCCCTTTGCGATTTTCTCCATATAAAGTGAGAAATCTGATTTATTATATCACATGTGTCAAGCATACATAACCTAGTTTTTATGATCATTTATCTAATATCCACAGAATGTTTATGCCTTTCTATAAACATCAATATGATATTGACTTCATACAATCAAATAAGTTTGCATAACTGTATTATTACCACAGTTGAGGCCCTTATGCTATGACATATGTGTAATGTCAAAACGTAGTGTTTTTGTTCAGTTTTTGGTCAATTACACAAAAGATTGAAAAGTATAAAGTGATAAAAATCCCCATGTATACATAATAAAATATTCTAAACATAATTAAACAAACTAGGGTGAGGTTGGTAAAATTTCCAAGAAAATGCCCTTTGAGATTTTCTCCATATAAAGTGAGAAATCTGATTTATTATATCACATGTGTCAAGCATACATAACCTAGTTTTTATGATCATTTATCTAATATCCACAGAATGTTTATGCCTTTCTATAAATATCAATATGATATTGACTACAAACAATTAAATAAGGTTACATAACTGTATTATTACCACAGTTGAGGCCCTTATGCTGTGACATATATATGGGCAATGTTGTCCAATTCTAACTTTTTGGGATTATATGCATACATAACCTAGTTTTTATGATCATTTATCTAATATCCACAGAATGTTTATGCTTTTCTATCAATATGATATTGACTTCAAACAATTAAATAAGGTTACATAACTGTATTATTACCACAGTTGAGGCCCTTATGCTGTGACATATATATGGGCCATGTTGTCCAATTCTAACTTTTTGTTTTGGGATTATATGTGCGCAGTCAAACTATCCTGTGAGTGCTTCTTGGGATAAATATCCTAAAATGTTTAGAATATAACACAATACTTATTGCAAGCTGTTATAATCTTCCCCTTACCCCCTAGATCTGCACCTGAAATGGTCTGTATTTTGGTCCCCACGCTAACAAAGGTCAACTCGGTACACATTCCTGCGGCAGAGGAATGATAATATGAACATATGTCTCAAAATTCTTACTTTATCCCTGGAATTATACTACGGTGTTCGTGGACATTTCAATTATCGTTTCAGGTCACCCTTTTATGTGATTCTTCATTGTCCAAATCCATGCAAGAATCCAGTTTAGTTTAATTTAGTAAAAGAAGCATAGGTAGGAACATTATGACAGCAAACCACCTATCAATGGGAATAGTCACTCTAATCACTTAGATGATGGGCATTTTAATTATCGTAGAAAACTCGCCCAAATGCATTTATGCGGGTGACTTTAAATAAACTTATTAGTCAGACATATTAATTAAATTTATTAAAGAAATATACATCAATTTCTGCTGAATAAGCATCCAACTAGCATTTTAACTTGATGTGTGTGTGCGTTTTACGTTTATTTATTGTCGCTACAAGTTGCCCATATGAGCGACGTCACCTGAAGAGATTAGTCATTTTTGGATAGTGCAATGATACCGACAGAGACCCATTTACATGCATGGTGTAAAGCACCGACACGAGATCTTGGTTTCAAGTCCCATCTGAAAGACTGTTAATTTTATTATGTCAGACGGGGGATCGAACCTGCGATCCCTGGATTACCAGTCCAATAGTTAACCGCTGGACTACAGTCCACCTGTCACCCTAAATCATAGGGTAGTCATTAATCCATGGCATCGAAAAGTGACCCTCTCTCTCATACATGTATAGTCTACACATAGAGGGGTCATTATTCTATGGCATCGAAAAGTGACCTGCCCTCACTTGTTCAGTGTATACATAGGGGGTGGGGGTCATTGTTATTATTTGTTGTATGCTTGTCTGTGTAAATATTATGCATATACATTATGTGAACCTCCTAGTTATACAGCACCCACCATCTCATCGTTAGAAATTGATAGAGACAAATTATCTGTGTACTTATATTTTCATATTCAATATATTTATGTTATTCTGTACATCATTGATTCAAAATAAATGTTGCTAGGCCTTAAACAGTGTTAATTAACATTAAATTATAATAAATTTAATATTTCCCCACTATATATTGCCATTCGCAAGGGGAGTAATTGTTCCGCAAGGGGGTCAATATTCCATGACCGACTAATAACCCGAGAGACATTATTTTGAGGAGGGTCAATATTCTATACACCAGGTTCAATACTCGGTCAGGCCACATATGTAGTGTCATCGAGGTAGGCGTCTCACACACATTGCTTAGTACTATTAACCGCTTAGGTCGGCTAAGACTGCCCAGTCAGGTCGGCTAAGCGTGTCCAGGAAAACAAGCGTAGTTCCTCGCAAGGGGTTTGACATTATTGGCAGATATTAAGTCAATAAGGTGTATTTAGCTTAATAAATAGTTAAACACAAGCTGCCTCGTTCTTATATTGCTGTTATATACTTTTTTTCCGGTGTCTTTCGGTCTTTCTATATGTTGGAGAACAGTCTATTTCTACAAAAAATGTAAGTGGCATACTTTCCGTCCTCGTTCGATATTTCGGATAAATGTGAAAATATATATGATTTTTAACATTTCTATTCATTAGATTATTGCTCGATCGAGCTATTATAGCTTGATCGAGCTATTATAGTTTGTTCTGGACTGTTCTCTAACCTGTTCTAGGGACGGTGTCATTTGATCATCTTTGTAAACAAAATTAAAATAGTGTGCATTATTCAGTTATTTGTACAAAACAAAACTGAAAATGACATAATGTGTGTTAATTGTCACATTAATTTGGGATAAAACTTTACCTGTACAAAGCTCATGTAGATTTGGGTTAAATTGGGTTGAAAAATGAACCAGTGTGAGTGTGTGGTTTCGGAGTTTCGAAACATTTACAGTCAAATTACAACTGATAACACAGTGACAACCGTTACAAACAAGTCACTAACATCATTACTGAATAATGGAATGTGATAACTGCTTCAATTAATAAAAATAATAAAACCGAACAGTATATTTCTAATATAATTATTTACCTCATTTAGCTCTCATTTAGCTAGATGTCAATAAAGTAGGCCGTTCCATCAATTGACCGCGTGTATTCGTATCCGGTAAGCAAGGATAAAGCATACACCGGAGTAATCTATATAGAAATGGGAAAATCCCCTTCACAGACACACTTTATAAATATCTATAGGTTCATACATGTCACATAATACTGATAATTAGCACAGATATTGAAAATAATGCGAATGTCTTTCATTTCTCACGGCCTCTAAGACGTCCCATTATAAATCATTATGCGCATGCGCAACTTTCAGTTCTTACGGGGATGTCAATTCTGTTAAGACACCGGACTACGTACCGCAGTCACGGTTGTTTATATTCCCGGAGACACAGATCCCGGAGAAGATGTCGTTTTGTTTATTTACGGCCCGGATACTGTACGACGGAGCCGTTACATTCCTCATGTGTCGTCTCAACCCCCACATCGATGTTCTTGGTGGACTTGGTGTAAGCTCAAGACAAACCAACACTATCCTGGGAGCCAAATTGGGACACCGTTGTCAGGATTGAACCCTGTCATTTAATTCAATTATGTACTTTGCATTATTGGAAGTGACTCGGTCATCATTGCTTGATGACTAGGTGTGCTTATTCTGTATAGCTAACGGAATGCCCTATATACATTTAACGGGATGCCATTATAGACAGTTAACTCTCCGTGACTCATTTACTCATGAGCATTGTGTTTTCGTGTGAAGATTATCTTCCACCCAAGACAATCGTCATAGTGTATTTCGTTAGCTAATGTTACTTTGTTAAGTCATCGTATTAATGTAAATATTCATCTTTCATTGAACATTAAACTTCTTAATATTGTACATGAGTGTTGATTGTGTATCGTTGGTTATTGTGATCAAGCTTTGTCGGCCCATCCTGTTACAACCACTGTAACCTGTTGTAACCTATCATCATTGATGGTCACGGGTTCGAGTCCAGCTCTTACGGAGGGTGGTGCACCAAGTACTGGTTAACCACTGGAGCATGTCCAGGTAAGGTATTATTAGGTAAAACTGCCCGTCGCTCAAATGGACAACCGGTAGCGACTTTAAATAAACTTAAATCAAACATATTCTGATATATTATTTTAGTGCAAACAAACGTGAACAAACAAGTTAACCTTCCAATAATCCAATTTTAACATTGAACATTGGGCACAGTGTTGATGTAATTTCGCACATGTGTGGGAAACCCTTTTACCTTGAACACGTATACATGAGTTTCTATTGCCATATGTACGTCCTTCTGCTATATATATATATATATATATATATATATATATATCTCTCTCTCTCTCTCTCTCTGCCAACATAAATAGTCGATACAGTTCACATGTATACTCACGTTTTATAAAGATCCTATACAACAGTATTACTAAAAGATCAATACTCATGAATATATACAATACAAATAATGACGGAGGCAATTCATTAACATAATCACCCCAATATGTTACAAACTATGCAGCAGAAACAAAACGTTAACATCTATCTGCCCTGTTCTATAAACTGACCAAACTTCACACGCATATGAAATATAGATAATGTGAATCAAATCCTCGGCCTCATTTCTAAAAATATAATTCCATTCAGTGCACACAGAAAAACAAGTTTGGCTTATTACTAATTATAACACAACCAAGGTCGTAACGCAATTATCAGTATTGGCTATAAACGGTTATATTTATTACACATATACTGTACTAGTCATAAAGAAATACTGTTTACATAAAAATTGTTTTTGTTGAGAACAAAATCGTTGGAATGTAACTCTAATGATAGACATCCCTGAATAATCCAAAAGGAGAATATGTTCTTTTAATTGGCTTCCTTTATTTATATCATGTTTCCCTTGTTGTTATCGTTGTTTCCTCTGTGTTTAGCGTTGTTTCCTCTGTTTGTATTGTTGTAATGTTTGTTTGTATGGGTTTCTTTGTTTTTATCGTTGTTTCCTTTGTACCTCATGCTATTAATGTTCATCCTATTACCCATCTCATAATTATTTAATATCGACAATTTTTCTATGGTTTATCAAATGGATATGTCAATGTAAACACAAATTTGATACAATACTAATAACCAACCTCATCATCTGGCGGAGGAATATCAGTTAAAACAATGGAATCCAAGGTAAGGACCATTATACATGAAGGGATATATCGAACTTTATATACCAATGGGAGGCAATAGAAAAACCAGCAATATTTCCAATGGGTTACGCTTTTAGTCTACAAAAGTTATCACAGATATATCGCTGATTTATTAGCCCTGAAAACATATTATACAAACTACTTTTTATATCTGGCTTTTAGTAATGCCAATTTAGCTTTATGCCTTGCATTCAAAGGTTCTGTGCTGCCTAAAAGTTCCAGATCATGTCTCATATCCTCCCCTTCTTCTGCATGCAAGTTCACATCATATACCGATTTAGCATCTTCCACAGTGAACGGATGCTCGTCAAATGGCTGGAAATTGTCATCTACGTCATTTCCTATTGCCGGGTTATTTTTCGCAAGGTATCGTTTCTTCATTAGTTCAATATCGTCAAGGGTAGTGTCTGACACACTTGCCAACGTTGATCCCATCATGGAATCATCCTGATATATAGGGTTACTTATAATCCACTCAGCATATTCCTGTCTATCGTTCTCCATTATTTTCTTAAGATCAATTATCTTTAGCAAGTCATCATCCAACCCTAAGTCTCTGATTTGAGAAATGTCACTGAAAACATCATGTTCGTTGTTTGCATCATCATTGCTGTGATCATGTCCTAGACCAGAATCACCATGCATAAGTATTCCATGCAGATCATTATTAGGTCCCATCTTATTGACTACTAATGTATCAACAGATTCACTGTGCGCGTGTTCCTTTCCAGGCTCAGCATCTCCATGCATCAAAATTCCATGTAAATATTGTGCAGCGTCTTTTGGGCCTATTTTCTCGGTCGAGTCATTCGCTATCTCTGCATGGCCTTCTTTCGATTCTACATGTTCATAATTTTCATCTCCATGCATTAATATACCGTGCATGAATCTGTCCCCATATGGTCCACTTTTGACATTGTCATCTACATTCTGTACGTTATCCCATTTATGTTTAACGTGTGTCCCTTCAGGATCGTGCATTCCGTCATGAATAACACGAGATAAATCTTTTGGTTCAATTTGTAAAATGTTCTCAGGATGTCTTTCATTATTCTCTATGTGATGTTCTCCCACCTTGGAATCTCCGTGCATCAACACACCATGCATTTGAGCTTCCGCGTCAAGAGGCCCTGCACGGGGGATCTCTGTATCCAGGACGGACTTAAATCTGAGATACTGGTCTTCGGCTTTATGTTTCCCGCCCTGATCCTCGTCGTTATGCATCATAACACCATGTAGACAGTCCATACCCACACACGGACCTAAATAGTATAATGTTTATAATAAGCTAACGTCTTATTATGTGTTTTATTTTCAAATATGAATTTATTCTGGTGTTGCATTAACGAACCTCCATTTACAAGTTATTGATGCTTTAATTTAGTGACGTAATTTACAGATACAAATTTCACAAATAGCAGTTGATTTGTCTCCAGATTATAAAACAAACGTGACACATGTATTATTGAAAGGCTGAATATAGCACGATACTCACGCTTCCTATAGTAATCCACTCATGTCAAGGAACGGGGCTTATTGTAAAACTCCACCGTTAGGAACGGGGCTTATTGTAAAACTCCACCGTTAGGAACGGGGCTTATTGTAAAACTCCACCGTTAGGAATGGGGCTTATTGTAAAACTCCACCGTTAGGAACGGGGATTATTGTAAAACTCCACCGTTAGGAACGGGGCTTATTGTAAAACTCCACCGTTAGGAACGGGGCTTATTGTAAAACTCCACCGTTAGGAACGGGATTATTGTAAAACTCCACCGTTAGGAACGGGGTTTATTGTAAAACTCCACCGTTAGGAATGGGCTTATTGTAAAACTCCACCGTTAGGAACGGGCTTATTGTAAAACTCCACCGTTAGGAACGGGGCTTATTGTAAAACTCCACCGTTAGGAACGGGACTTATTGTAAAACTTCACCGTTAGGAACGGGGCTTATTGTAAAACTCCACCGTTAGGAACGGGGCTTATTGTAAAACTCCACCGTTAGGAACGGGGCTTATTGTAAAACTCCACCGTTAGTAACGGGGCTTATCGTAAAACTCCACCGTTAGGAACGGGGTTAACGGGGCTTATTGTAAAACTCCACAGTTAAGAACGGGGTAAACGGGGCTTATTGTTAAACTCCACCGTTAGGAACGGGGCATATTGTAAAACGCCACCGTTAGGAACGGGGCATATTGTAAAACGCCACCGCTATGACGGGCTTATTGTTAAACTCCACCGCTATGACGGGCTTATTGTTAAACTTCACCGCTATGACGGGCTTATTGTTAAACGCCACCGTTAGGACGGGTTTATTGTTAAACTTCACCGCTATGACGGGCTTATTGTTAAACTCCACCGTTATGACGGGTTTATTGTTAAACTTCACCGCTATGACGGGCTTATTGTTAAACGCCACCGTTAGGAATGGGGCTTATTGTTAAACTCCACCGTTAGGACGGATTTATTGTTAAACTTCACCGTTAGGAACGGGGCATATTGTTAGACTTCACCGTTAGGAACGGGGCATATTGTTAAATTCCACCGTTAGGACGGGCTTATTGCCTATGTTCACCTCTAGTTAGGACAGTCAGTGCTTGTAGTCAGGACAGCCAGTGTCTGTAGTCAAGGCGGTCAGTGCCTGTGGTCAGACCAGTCAGTGTCGGTGGTCAGGGCAGTCTGTGAAGTGACCACACCCATTATATACCACTGTAATATCAAGCATTTGTTCTTGTATCAAATACCAGCGCGGGTGTTGGCATCCCTTCCCAGTTGTATCGTCTAGTTATGCTTAGGTTTGCAAGATGGCTGCAAGTGTATTCCATGCATGTTCATCGTGAATTATTATGTTATGTTATAATTCGGGTTTTACGCCTGCATCAGCACCATTTTGGGCTATATCGCCGGCGGGCAGTTTACCTAACAACACCTTTCCTGGGCAGGCTCCAGCGGTTAACCAGTACTTGTGTGCACCAACCTCCGTAAGAAACTGCCAACTTTTTCATATAAATGAGACACGGCCTGAGCGGGGCTCGAACCCGTGACCATCAGTGATGATAGGTTACAGTGGTATACAAGTCAGCGACCTTAACCACTCGACCACGGAGGCGGACTCATCGTGAATTATGACGATGACACTACTCACGTAGGATTAATAATTTTATATATCATTGAGTGCAGAAACAATGGGATGAAAATAACAGTAATTGCACAAAGAAACCAATACCTACCTTGTTGTTGATTATCCTCTGGTCTTGTTCGTACAACGTCCAAGAGAACACATATGAATATTGAAGTTACGATATAACAATTCATATTGTAGTCAGTAAAGTTAGTAGAGTTGTTACTTTATGAAGAACAATAACACCAATATATATCTATGGCAATATGTCGGCCAGTTTCATCATCTATAACTATGATAGTTACGTATTAAGGTAAATCTATGGAGCTCATGATGTCTGTACGTAAACACACGTGACGTCACAGAGGGTTGATCAAAGTGTGATTGTACTGTCTTAAAATAGTTTGTCTTTAGCTTAGTAGCATTTAATAATATGGAACACCATTGATTCATATAAGATACATATTGAGGAGTTTAATGATTTCATGAAATTGGCAAATAATAATGTGAAACAAATGTTTGATTCAGAAACATTCCGCCTTATATGGCATCCGTGGTCCAATGGTAGAGCGTCGGATTTGGAATCGAACGGTCCGGGTTCGATACTCAGTCAGGCCACGTATGTAGTGTCATTGAGCAAGGCACCTCACACACATTGCTTAGTACTGGTTAACCGCTATGGTCGGCTAAGCATGCCCAGGAAAACATGTATAGGTCCCCGCAAGGGGTTTGACATTAATGGTACATACATGTATACATACATAATTAATGGTACATACATGTATACATACATAATTAATGGTACATACATGTATACATACATAATTAATGGTACATACATGTATACATACATAATTAATGGTACATACATGTATACATACCGTACATACATATACGTATTGAGGGATCGGCAACGCGTTTGCTTCAAGTGTGAGAGGCCCGGAGTTCGCGACCAGTTTTATCCGTTACGATTGTGTTCAGGTGTGAGGGGGAGTTCGCGACCAGTTTTATCCGTTACGAGTGTGTTCAGGTGTGAGAGGCCCGGAGTTCGCGACCAGTTTTATCCGTTACGATTGTGTTCTTGGTTAAGGCACTTTTAATTCCACATTGTCTCGTCTTCTCCCTCATGGTGATGTCTCGTCTTCTCCCTCATTGTGATGTCTCGTCTTCTCCCTCATGGTGATGTCTCGTCTTCTCCCTCATGGTGATGTCTCGTCTTCTCCCTCATGGTGATGTCTCGTCTTCTCCCTCATGGTGATGTCTCGTCTTCTCCCTCATGGTGATGTCTCGTCTTCTCCCTCATGGTGATGGATTCAGGAATGAGGTCTCGAGAACTATTAAAATAATCTTATATATCATAAGCAATCTAGATTTCTTCCAGGTCACTCAAATATCTACTAAGTAATAGATATCTATAATCAAATATGCATGTTGTTAACTCAATCTAAAAGTCAATACTTAATTCAATTTTAGTCCAGTTTTACTACTATAATAAATTGTAACTGCCATATCCACATAATGATAATTAGTATGTAGTGGAGAGAATTACCATAGGCTCCTGTAGCTTTCACTTCAATCCACTTGTCTTGATAGTTGTATTGTATGGATGTTATATGTACAGATGTTATATGTCATGTTTATCTTGATAAATAAAATATGTGTAAACCAAATATGCATGGCATTCGATGGATCAATTTGTATAATATGTTTTGATATATCCAAGGCATTTGACACAGATTACGGCAGAACGGATTCATATTTAAGATATAGTAATATGGTATTACAGGAAATATGTTAAGTTGTTTTCAAATTACTACATTTTCTGAAAAATAATATTGCAGATTCTTTGATACTACCAGACTATTCGCAGACGACAGTTCTCTTGCAACATCAACACATGACAGATCTCTAATCACTATAACTTAAGAAATAGCATACATGTTTTAACATTCGCTAAGACAATTGAGATTTATACAATAATATCTGTCATTTCACCATCACTGCAACTTTGGAATGAACTTGGTCAAGATATTAGAGAATCTGTATCACTTCCTGTATTCAAACGAAAACTCAAAGCTGTATTAAGATCTCCTGCTGTTCCTATGTTCTATTTAAAAGGTGAACGATTTCCTGCCGTAACTGTTTAATACCTAACCCTCAGTGTTATTGTACACATGACATTGAAGATGCTGAACGTTACTATTTCAGATGTACTCGTTGCATTGTCTAGCGGAGAAAACTGTTTACCATACGCGAGTTTTCCGTACAAATAGCCTACTAAATTGGCTACGAAAACCTAACCGATGATCAAAATGAATATATTTGCAATCATTTCCAAATATTTATAAAAGAAAACAGTAATTGTCATTCATGCTGATATACATATTATATATCAAGCTTCGTGAGTCACATATTATCGTGAGTCACATATTATATATCAAGCTTCGTGAGTCACCATATGCTTTATTCTGGTAACAATTGTCTAGGGGATGGGGCCTGGTAACAATTGTCTAGGGGGTGGGGCCTGGTCACAATTGTCTAGGGGATGGGGCCTGGTAACAATTGTCTAGGGGGTGGGGCCTGGTCACAATTGTCTAGGGGATGGGGCCTGGTAACAATTGTCTAGGGGATGGGGCCTGGTAACAATTGTCTAGGGGATGGGGCCTGGTAACAATTGTCTAGGGGATGGGGCCTGGTAACAATTGTCTAGGGGATGGGGCCTGGTAACAATTGTCTAGGGGATGGGGCCTGGTAACAATTGTCTAGGGGGTGGGGCCTGGTCACAATTGTCTAGGGGGTGGGGTCTGGTCACAATTGTCTAGGGGGTGGGGCCTGGTCACAATTGTCTAGGGGATGGGCCTGGTAACAATTGTCTAGGGGGTGGGGCCTGGTAACAATTGTCTAGGGGGTGGGGTCTGGTCACAATTGTCTAGGGGGTGGGGCCTGGTAACAATTGTCTAGGGGGTGGGGCCTGGTAACAATTGTCTAGGGGGTGGGGCGGTGATATCTGAGCATTATACTTGTCTGTTTCTCTACATGCGTTTATTTTCTCTAGAACATTAATTCTTTCTTTTAAATGTCATTGTTGTACCACTCGACATATTTCTAGTATTTTGCATGCAAAATAAACCATAACATAACAATAATATAATGTTGTTATAACGTGTGGTCCAACCCACGTGTGTATGTATGTAATACTTGTACGATTGTGATTGTGTTTACGTATACATATACAATAAAATATTATTAAACTAATATGAATATAATTGCTATAAGAATTTGTTTCGAAATCGAGCTGAAATAAATGTGTATAAAACATTCTAAATCATTGCCGATTAGATTTGTTATAATTTTTAATAGTACGGTACGTTGGTCAATTCAAATACATAGCAACATAAACAGTACATAAACAGTACATCAACTGAACTACACGAGACATATCTCACGGTACATCAACTGAATTACACGAGCCATATCTCACGGTACATCAACTGAATTACACGAGACATATCTCACGGTACATCAACTGAACTACACGAGACATATCTCACGGTACATCAACTGAATTACACGAGACATATCTCACGGTACATCAACTGAATTACACGAGACATATCTCACGGTACATCAACTGAATTACACGAGACATATCTCACGGTATATTAATACACACATCTTATTACATCTTATGTCGTATAGCGAATCTGCACCTGTTCTTGGTGGATGACGACCACAGGTACCCTTCCGAACAGTAGTTCAGGATATGGTGAATCTGCACCTGTTCTTGATGTATGACGACCACAGGTACCCTTCCAAACAGTAGTTCAGGATATGGTAAATCTGCACCTGTTCTTGGTGGATGACGACCACAGGTACCCTTCCGAACAGTAGTTCAGGATATGGTGAATCTGCACCTGTTCTTGGTGTATGACGACCACAGGTACCCTTCCGAACAGTAGTTCAGGATATGGTGAATCTGCACCTGTTCTTGGTGTATGACGACCACAGGTACCCTTCCAAACAGTAGTTCAGGATATGGTGAATCTGCACCTGTTCTTGGTGTATGACGACCACAGGTACCCTTCCAAACAGTAGTTCAGGATATGGTGAATCTGCACCTGTTCTTGGTGGATGACGACCACAGATACCCTTCCGAACAGTAGTTCAGGATATGGTGAATCTGCACCTGTTCTTGGTTTATGACGACCACAGGTACCCTTCCGAACAGTAGTTCAGATGGCGACCACAGGTACCCTTCCGAACAGTAGTTCAGATGACGACCACAGGTACCCTTCCGAACAGTAGTTCAGGATACAGCGAATCTGCACCTGTTATTGGTGTATGACGACCACAGGTACCCTTCCGAACAGTAGTTCAGGGTATGGTGAATCTGCACCTGTCCTTGGTGGATGACGACCACAGATACCCTTCCGAACAGTAGTTCAGGATATGGTGAATCTGCACCTGTTCTTGGTGGATGACGACCACAGATACCCTTCCGAACAGTAGTTCAGGATATGGTGAATCTGCACCTGTTCTTGGTGTATGACAACCACAGGTACCCTTCCGAACAGTAGTTCAGATGGCGACCACAGGTACCCTTCCGAGCAGTAGTTCAGATGACGACCACAGGTACCCTTCCGAACAGTAGTTCAGGATACAGCGAATCTGCACCTGTTATTGGTGTATGACGACCACAGGTACCCTTCCGAACAGTAGTTCAGGATATGGTGAATCTGCACCTGTTCTTGGTGGATGACGACCACAGATACCCTTCCGAACAGTAGTTCAGGATATGGTGAATCTGCACCTGTTCTTGGTGGATGACGACCACAGATACCCTTCCGAACAGTAGTTCAGGATATGGTGAATCTGCACCTGTTCTTGGTGGATGACGACCACAGATACCCTTCCGAACAGTAGTTCAGGATATGGTGAATCTGCACCTGTTCTTGGTGGATGACGACCACAGATACCCTTCCGAACAGTAGTTCAGATGGCGACCACAGGTACCCTTCCGAGCAATAGTTCAGATGACGACCACAGGTACCCTTCCGAGCAGTAGTTCAGATGGCGACCACAGGTACCCTTCCGAGCAATAGTTCAGATGACGACCACAGGTACCCTTCCGAGCAATAGTTCAGATGACGACCACAGGTACCCTTCCGAGCAGTAGTTCAGATGACGACCACAGGTACCCTTCCGAGCAATAGTTCAGATGACGACCACAGGTACCCTTCCGAGCAGTAGTTCAGATGACGACCACAGGTACCCTTCCGAGCAATAGTTCAGATGACGACCACAGGTACCCTTCCGAGCAGTAGTTCAGATGACGACCACAGGTACCCTTCCGAGCAATAGTTCAGATGACGACCACAGGTACCCTTCCGACCAATAGTTCAGATGACGACCACAGGTACCATTCCGACCAATAGTTCAGATGACGACCACAGGTACCCTTCCGAGCAATAGTTCAGATGACGACCACAGGTACCCTTCCGAGCAGTAGTTCAGATGACGACCACAGGTACCCTTCCGAGCAGTAGTTCAGATGACGACCACAGGTACCCTTCCGAGCAATAGTTCAGATGACGACCACATGTACCCTTCCGACCAATAGTTCAGGCACTGATGCACATCCGGGTAGAACCATCGGCCTACCGTAAACCAGCTGGATAACTTCCTCACATGAAATTATTCGACACCCCAATGTAACATACACAAGTCAACAAACCGAACACCTGTCACGGACTCGAACCACGTGGCCACGGACCCGAAGAACAACACGGTCACGGACCCGAAGCCTCGGCCACGAACCGAGCCACGCGGCCATGAAAACGAACCAGGCGGACATGAATGTATACTGATGGTAACTGTGCCTCTCTGTTCTTAGATTAAATGAACAACTTGAATGTCCCCTCACATTGCTCAACGCCCAATCAATGATCGGATAATCCGCTTAAACGCAGCAGCTGTCGACTAAACGACCAACTGTAACGAGATACATTGCTGAATAGATGAATGTATACCTAACAATTGATATGCTGCGTTCTTAAATGATCCAATAAACAATAATTATTATTACAAACATGGCAGAACAGATGACTTATTTTTATTATTATGAAGCGTTTTTTATCGTCGCCTCCATAACTTCGGGGCGATGCCTCCACCACATCGTGACGACGCATCCACAACTTCGGGGTAACACCTCCGTAATTTCAGGGCAACGCATCGGTAACTTTATGAGTCATGTTAGTATGTTATAGCAGGGATCGAACTTGCGCCGGTAGTCGTTAACCACTGGACTACTGATCCACCCATAGTCGTTAACCACTGGACTACTGATCCACCCGTAGTCGTTAACCACTGGACTACTGATCCACCCGTAGTCGTTAACCACTGGACTACTGATCCACCCATAGTCGTTAACCACTGGACTACTGATCCACCCGTAGTCGTTAACCACTGGACTACTGATCCACCCATAGTCGTTAACCACTGGACTACTGATCCACCCGTAGTCGTTAACCACTGGACTACTGATCCACCCATAGTCGTTAACCACTGGACTACTGATCCACCCGTAGTCGTTAACCACTGGACTACTGATCCACCCATAGTCGTTAACCACTGGACTACTGATCCACCCGTAGTCGTTAACCACTGGACTACTGATCCACCCATAGTCGTTAACCACTGGACTACTGATCCACCCGTAGTCGTTAACCACTGGACTACTGATCCACCCATAGTCGTTAACCACTGGACTACTGATCCACCCGTAGTCGTTAACCACTGGACTACTGATCCACCCATAGTCGTTAACCACTGGACTACTGATCCACCCGTAGTCGTTAACCACTGGACTACTGATCCACCCATAGTCGTTAACCACTGGACTACTGATCCACCCGTAGTCGTTAACCACTGGACTACTGATCATCCACCCGTAGTCGTTAACCACTGGACTACTGATCATCCACCCGTAGTCGTTAACCACTGGACTACTGATCCATCCGTAGTCGTTAACCACTGGACTACTGATCCACCCGTAGTCGTTAACCACTGGACTACTGATCCACCCGTAGTCGTTAACCACTGGACTACTGATCCACCCGTAGTCGTTAACCACTGGACTACTGATCCACCCGTAGTCGTTAACCACTGGACTACTGATCCACCCGTAGTCGTTAACCACTGGACTACTGATCCGCCGGTAGTCGTTAACCACTGGACTACTGATCCACCCATATTCGTTAACCACTGGACTACTGATCCGCCGGTAGTCGTTAACCACTGGACTACTGATCCGCTCGTAGTCGTTAACCACTGGACTACTGATCCACCCGTAGTCGTTAACCACTGGACTACTGATCCACCCGTAGTCGTTAACCACTGGACTACTGATCCGCCCGTAGTCGTTAACCACTGGACTACTGATCCACCCATAGTCGTTAACCACTGGACTACTGATCATCCATCCGTAGTCGTTAACCACTGGACTACTGATCCACCCGTAGTCGTTAACCACTGGACTACTGATCATCCACCCGTAGTCGTTAACCACTGGACTACTGATCATCCACCCGTAGTCGTTAACCACTGGACTACTGATCCACCCGTAGTCGTTAACCACTGGACTACTGATCCACCCATAGTCGTTAACCACTGGACTATTGATTCGTCCGTAGTCGTTAACCACTGGACTACTGATCCGCCGGTAGTCGTTAACCACTGGACTACTGATCCGCTCGTAGTCGTTAACCACTGGACTACTGATCCGCCGGTAGTCGTTAACCACTGGACTACTGATCCGCCCATAGTCGTTAACCACTGGACTATTGATTCGTCCGTAGTCGTTAACCACTGGACTACTGATCCACCCATAGTCGTTAACCACTGGACTACTGATCCGCCCGTAGTCGTTAACCACTGGACTACTGATCCACCCGTAGTCGTTAACCACTGGACTACTGATCCGCTCGTAGTCGTTAACCACTGGACTACTGATCCGCTCGTAGTCGTTAACCACTGGACTACTGATCCGCTCGTAGTCGTTAACCACTGGACTACTGATCCACCCGTAGTCGTTAACCACTGGACTACTGATCCACCCGTAGTCGTTAACCACTGGACTACTGATCCACCCATAGTCGTTAACCACTGGACTACTGATCCGCCCGTAGTCGTTAACCACTGGACTACTGATCCACCCGTAGTCGTTAACCACTGGACTACTGATCCGCTCGTAGTCGTTAACCACTGGACTACTGATCCGCTCGTAGTCGTTAACCACTGGACTACTGATCCGCTCGTAGTCGTTAACCACTGGACTACTGATCCACCCGTAGTCGTTAACCACTGGACTGCTGATCCGTTACCTTGATACAGGTATATATATATATATATACTGAGCAGAACTAAAATCGTCCCTCCATATTTAAGGAAAGATTTATCGAAAACCAAAAGGTTTACTTTTATGAATCAAAATGGAAAAACAAATTCATTCATTTCTGTACCAAAGCATCTGGCTATCTTGTTAACTTTTTGATAACTGGCCAAGGGCGGTAGGTGTCAAAATCAAAAATCACAAAAACTCAGAAAGGTGTTACTTAATGTTTAGAGATGGAATTTAAATAAGAAATGTGGCCACCATTTGCATAAATGATCCTACATCGCATCGACGTAACGTTATACCAGTGCGTTGGACAACTTCCTCCAGTCCCGTTGTAACGCCCGTGTAAGATCGCGAACATTGTCAACCTGATGGTTAGCTCGTGCTTTGTGGTCCAGCTCATCCCATATGTGCTTAATGGGGTTGAGGTCCGGACAAATCGTGGTCCTTGGCATGACGTTGACGTTGTTTTGCTGCAAGTATTGAGTGGTGACCCTGGCTACGTGAGGGCGGGCATTGTCCTGCATCAATGTCACACCAGGACCATGCTGATGAATAAATGGTAAGGCATGTGCATTTAGCACCTCTGCAACATAACGTTGTGCATTGATGTTGCCCTGTACAACAACCAAATATGTCCTCCGGTTTTCCATGCTCCCACCCCAGACTATTACGCTCCCTCCCCCAAACCTGTTCTTCTCAACCATGCAACAATCGGCGAATCTTTCATTTATAAGCCTGTATACCCGTAATCTTCCGTCAGCATGACTAACTGTGAAACGAGATTCATCGGTGAACAAAACTAGGTTTCAGTCGGCCCTTCTCCAGTTCAGATGCCGTCACGTCCATAATAGCCTGGCAGCACGGTGACGTTGGGTCATTATCTGACCAGTGTACGGGCCCCCGATTGGTTGGGCGTTACGACGCAACCGGTTGCGAATGGTCTGCCCTGAGACATCGTACCGCATAGCAGTGACTGTGGCTGCCAATCGACGTTGACGTAAGTGCGTCAACGTAATGCAACGATCGGCTCTAGCCGTCGTTACACGGGGCCTACCAGGTCGCTGCCGGTCGTGAACAGCCCCAGTCTGCTGGTACCGGGCTGCAAAACGAGCAATCGTCTTCCGACAGCACCCGAACCGACGCGCGACCACCCTAACCGACGCGCGACCAACCTGACGTACATCCCACCCGCAATCATCCCAATTGCCTGATTTCGCTCGTTTTCGGAAAGCCGTGGCATATCGAAAACAGTGAACAATTAAGTGTTTTTTAATTTTCCGAATAGACCCTATCGCATGAATGGTACGACATGAACTGAATCAACATATCGATGACATGTATAGCGTGCACGTGCAAAACGTGCAAATCAACGTTCCGGTCACTGGCCGATATGTAAACCGTGTGTATCGGGTAAACTCTGCACGATCGTATTCCGAACATCGCCAGGGTTTAAAATGCATGTGCACTGAACATGTAGCACACGCACAGACAGCTACACCGGCTATAAAACAGGGACGTGTCTAGTTTTGTTGAGTATATGTTCGTTTTACATATAGTTACTTCCTATTGAATACGATACGATGCGTCACAATACTACGTCGGTTCAGTGCTTCGTTTCAATAGAATAGCTATCAAATTACACATAATGTTATATAGTCCATGTATACGCTCCGTGTTTAGCATATACTATGACGGATGTTTCATTGGGAGTGTCTAGATGTGATGTAGAAAGCACTAACGGAGTTTGTTTGCTTTGTTAAATTGTATTATATTGGAAATGCCAGAACAAGCGGATATAGCTATGAACCCACTGGTAAGATATCTGTGTATTACTGGTAAGGTATCTGTGTATTACTGGTAAGGTATCTGTGTATTACTGGTAAGGTATCTGTGTATTACTGGTAAGGTATCGGTGTATTACTGGTAAGGTATCTGTGTATTACTGGTACGGTATCTGTGTATTACTGGTAAGGTATCGGTGTATTACTGGTAAGGTATCGGTGTATTACTGGTAAGGTATCTGTGTATTACTGGTAAGGTATCGGTGTATTACTGGTAAGGTATCTGTGTATTACTGGTAAGGTATCTGTGTATTACTGGTAAGGTATCGGTGTATTACTGGTAAGATATCTGTGTATTACTGGTAAGGTATCGGTGTATTACTGGTAAGGTATCTGTGTATTACTGGTAAGGTATCGGTGTAACTGGTAAGGTATCTGGTATTACTGGTAAGGTATCTGTGTATTACTGGTAGGTATCTGGTATTACTATTAGGTATCTGTGTATTACTGGTAAGGTATCTGTGTATTACTGGTAAGGTATCTGTGTATTACTGGTAAGGTATCGGTGTATTACTGGTAAGGTATCTGTGTATTACTGGTAAGGTATCTGTGTATTACTGGTAAGGTATCGGTGTATTACTGGTAAGGTATCTGTGTATTACTGGTAAGGTATCGGTGTATTACTGGTAAGGTATCTGTGTATTACTGGTAAGGTATCTGTGTATTACTGGTAAGGTATCTGGGTATTACTATTAAGGTATGTGGGCATTGGTTTAAACATATTTATTCATTCATAATGTACAGTACATATCTATTGTATACAGAATTAAAATGGATCTGGGCATTACTGGCAAGGTAACTACCATTAGACAGTAACCCATAATCCTATACCACTAGACAGTAACCCATAACCCTAGACCACTAGACAGTAACCCATAACCCTAGACCATTAGACAGTAACCCATAACCCTAGACCACTAGACAGTAACCCATAACCCTAGACAATTAGACAGTAACCCATAACCCTAGACCACTAGACAGTAACCCATAACCCTATACCATTAGACAGTAACCCATAACCCTAGACCACTAGACAGTAACCTCTAACCATAGACCATTAGACAGTAACCCATAACCCTAGACCACTAGACAGTAACCCATAACCATAGATCACTAGACAGTAACCCATAACCCTAGACCACTAGACAGTAACCCATAACCCTAGACCACTAGACAGTAACCCCTAGACCACTAGACAGTAACCCCTAGACCACTAGACAGTAACCCCTAGACCACTAGACAGTAACCCCTAACCATACACCACTAGACAGTAACCTCTAACCATAGATCACTAGACAGTAACCCATAACCCTAGACCACTAGACAGTAACCTCTAACCATAGACCACTAGACAGTAACCCATAACCCTAGACCACTAGACAGTAACCCATAACCCTAGATCACTAGACAGTAACCCATAACCATAGACCACTAGACAGTAACCCATAACCCTAGACCACTAGACAGTAACCCATAACCATAGATCACTAGACAGTAACCCATAACCCTAGACCACTAGACAGTAACCCCTAGACCACTAGACAGTAACCCCTAACCATAGACCACTAGACAGTAACCCATAACCATAGACCACTAGACAGTAACCCATAACCATAGACCACTAGACAGTAACCCATAACCATAGACCACTAGACAGTAACCCATAACCATAGACCACTAGACAGTAACCTCTAACCATAGACCACTAGACAGTAACCCCTAACCATAGACCACTAGACAGTAACCCCTAACCATAGACCACTAGACAGTAACCCATAACCCTAGACCACTAGACAGTAACCCTAACCATAGACCACTAGACAGTAACCCCTAACCATAGACCACTAGACAGTAACCCCTAACCCTAGACCACTAGACAGTAACCCATAACCGTAGACCACTAGACAGTAACCTCTAACCATAGACCACTAAACAGTAACCCATAACCCTAGACCACTAGACAGTAACCTCTAACCATAGACCACTAGACAGTAACCCCTAGACCACTAGACAGTAACCCCTAACCATACACCACTAGACAGTAACCTCTAACCATAGACCACTAGACAGTAACCCATAACCATAGACCACTAGACAGTAACCTCTAACCATAGACCACTAGACAGTAACCCATAACCATATACCACTAGACAGTAACCTCTAACCATAGACCACTAGACAGTAACCCATAACCATAGACCACTAGACAGTAACCTCTAACCATAGACCACTAGACAGTAACCCATAACCATAGACCACTAGACAGTAACCTCTAACCCTATACCACTAGACAGTAACCCATAACCATAGACCACTAGACAGTAACCCCTAACCATAGACCACTAGACAGTAACCCATAATCCTATACCACTAGACAGTAACCCATAACCCTAGACCACTAGACAGTAACCCCTAACCATAGACCACTAGACAGTAACCCATAACCCTAGACCACTAGACAGTAAACCTATTGTTCTTCTGGCCATGTAACCATTGTATTGGTGCGGACGTACCAACATTTGGGTTATGGGCTAACTAGTCATCCAGGAGGGGTTTAAGGGCTACTAATGAACTACTCATTAGCCCCTATCCCTAATGACTTAAGGGCTAATTAACAGTTTTCTACTGAATAGGTAGCCAATTGATCTTAAGCATTATCACCATACTTATATACATTGATAATCATGGTTGATAATTGTGTGTTTTGATTCGCCGTTCATCGCTTCCTGATCGATAAATAGGCAATGTATTGACCCAAAACAAATATTTTGAAAATGAGCTTCATGTATTGTATTGATTGTAATACCTCGTGTATTTGTGTATGTCATGAAATGAGAGAATAAAAGATACTTGACTTGACTTGAAAATAAATAACTAAACAAATATTAGCACAACAACGATGTTATGAAATGCAACTTGAGTTTGAAAATGTTTGGTTAATTAATGAATCTCTAGAACAATATATTATTTATTAAGCCTCATATCGACCATAAGAAATGAACAGTTTAATGCAAAACGCATATTAAGTGACCAATTGAGCTACATTTAGCCCTATAGGTCACTTTTTTGAAAATCCATATATACAGCGATTGATACTTTTTTTTATTATTGTTTAATAATATTTTATTGTTCTATTCGCTTTACGATTGATACTTTCTAACAATTAAAATCAGCAATTGATACAGAAATCGATAGGCATGGTCGTATGTACCACGTGACTATGTTCCCGGTTGATCTTGTCTAGTAATGGTTATCGTCCATACATGTGCATATGCAAGTCGTGAAGAGCAACTCCTGAACTCGTGAAGTTGCGATCGTTATTTTACCTTATATATCTATATTTATAGATCGTTATTTTACCGTATATATCTATATATTTATAGGGTCGGACGCAGCGTGACGTCATCCGGCAAGATAGAGAGGTAAGCATGCACAGTGAAGTTCTTGTGTACTTGCGATTTATAGTATGCCTTTCTAAATGGTCGCTATGGTCTAGAACTTTACTGTGACTTTCTATATGGTCGCTATGGTCTAGAACTTTACTGTTACTTTCTATATGGTCGCTATGGTCTAGAACGTTACAGTGACTCTATATGGTCGCTATGGTCTAGAACTTTACTGTGACTTTATATATGGTCGCTATGGTCTAGAACTTTACTGTGACTTTCTATATGGTCGCTATGGTCTATAACTTTACTGTGACTTTCTATATGGTCGCTATGGTCTAGAACTTTACTGTGACGTTCTATATGGTCGCTATGGTCTAGAACTTTACTGTGACTTTCTATATGGTCGCTATGGTCTAGAACGTTACAGTGACTCTATATGGTCGCTATGGTCTAGAACTTTACTGTGACTTTCTATATGGTCGCTATGGTCTAGAACTTTACTGTGACTTTCTATATGGTCGCTATGGTCTAGAACTTTACTGTGACTTTCTATATGGTCGCTATGGTCTAGAACGTTACAGTGACTCTATATGGTCGCTATGGTCTAGAACTTTACTGTGACTTTCTATATGGTCGCTATGGTCTAGAACTTTACTGTGACTTTCTATATGGTCGCTATGGTCTAGAACTTTACTGTGACTTTCTATATGGTCGCTATGGTCTAGAACGTCACAGTGACTTTATATATGGTCGCTATGGTCTAGACCTTTACTGTGACTTTCTATATGGTCGCTATGGTCTAGAACTTTACTGTGACTTTGTATATGGTCGCTATGGTCTAGAATGTTACTGTGACTTTCTATATGGTCGCTATGGTCTAGAACTGTACTGTGACTTTCTATATGGTCGCTATGGTCTAGAACTGTACTGTGACTTTCTATATGGTCTCTATGGTCTAGAACTGTACTGTGACTTTCTATATGGTCTCTATGGTCTAGAACTGTACTGTGACTTTCTATATGGTCTCTATGGTCTAGAACTGTACTGTGACTTTTTATATGGTCGCTATGGTCTAGAACTGTACTGTGACTTTATATATGGTCGCTATGGTCTAGAACTTTACCTTGTGCATATATTACACATTCTACGTGTATACAGATGTTACATGTATATATTACACACTCTACGTGTATACAGATGTTACATGTATATATTACACACTCTACGTGTATACATATGTTACATGTATATATTACACACTCTACGTGTATACAGATGTTACATGTATATATATATATTACACACTCTACGTGTATACTGATGTTACATGTATATATATATTACACACTCTACGTGTATACTGATGTTACATGTATATATATATATTACACACTCTACGTGTATACAGATGTTACATGTATATATATATTACACACTCTATGTGTATACTGATGTTACATGTATATATATATATTACACACTCTACGTGTATACTGATGTTACATGTATATATATATATTACACACTCTACGTGTATACTGATGTTATATATATTACACACTCTACGTGTATACTGATGTTACATGTATATATATATTACACACTCTACGTGTATACAGATGTTACATGTATATATATATTACACACTCTACGTGTATACTGATGTTACATGTATATATATATTACACACTCTACGTGTATACAGATGTTACATGTATATATAATTACACACTCTACGTGTATACTGATGTTACATGTATATATATATTACACACTCTACGTGTATACTGATGTTACATGTATATATATATATTACACACTCTACGTGTATACTGATGTTATATATATTACACACTCTACGTGTATACAGATGTTACATGTATATATATATTACACACTCTACGTGTATACAGATGTTACATGT
Source organism: Archivesica marissinica (assembly GCA_014843695.1). Taxonomy (NCBI): domain Eukaryota; kingdom Metazoa; phylum Mollusca; class Bivalvia; order Venerida; family Vesicomyidae; genus Archivesica; species Archivesica marissinica. The sequence goes on along the minus strand of CM026389.1, from coordinate 13,717,384 downwards.
ATATATATATTACACACTCTACGTGTATACTGATGTTACATGTATATATATATTACACACTCTACGTGTATACTGATATTATATATATATTACACACTCTACGTGTATACTGATGTTACATGTATATATATATTACACACTCTACGTGTATATTGATGTTACATGTATATATATATATTACACACTATACGTGTATACAGATGTTACATGTATATATATATTACACACTCTATGTGTATACAGATGTTACATGTATATATATATTACACACTCTACGTGTATACTGATGTTACATGTATATATATTTATTACACACTCTACGTGTATACTGATGTTACATGTATATATATATTACACACTCTACGTGTATACAGATGTTACATGTATATATATATTACACACTCTACGTGTATACAGATGTTACATGTATATATATATTACACACTCTACGTGTATACAGATGTTACATGTATATATATATATATATTACACACTCTACGTGTATACAGATGTTACATGTATATATATATTACACACTCTACGTGTATACAGATGTTACATGTATATATATATATATTACACACTCTACGTGTATACTGATGTTACATGTATATATATATATATTACACACTCTACGTGTATACAGATGTTACATGTATATATATATTACACACTCTACGTGTATACAGATGTTACATGTATATATATATTACACACTCTACGTGTATACAGATGTTACATGTATATATATATTACACACTCTACGTGTATACTGATGTTACATGTATGTATATATTACACACTCTACGTGTATACTGATGTTACATGTATATATATATATTTTATATTACACACTATACGTGTATACAGATGTTACATGTATATATATATTACACACTCTATGTGCATACTGATGTTACATGTATATATATATTACACACTCTACGTGTATACTGATGTTACATATATATATTACACACTCTACGTGTATACAGATGTTACATGTATATATATATTACACACTACGTGTATACAGATGTTACATGTATATATATATATTTACACACTCTACGTGTATA
>CM026389.1:13694539-13712805 GCA_014843695.1 Archivesica marissinica | reverse complement strand
TATAGTTATTGTAGTATCGTACCTTAGCGATAGAGATAGTTTGTTGTTGCATGACCTCGTGGATGGCCGTTCTATATATAGTTATTGTAGTATCGTACCTTAGCGATAGAGATAGTTTGTTGTTCCATGACCTCGTGGATGGCCGTTCTGTCGGTGTCCATCATTTTATCAAACTCGTCGATACAACACACGCCCTCGTCAGCCAACACCAGAGCTCCGCCCTCTAACATCATCTCACCGGTGAGTGGGTCCTTCATCACAGCCGCCGTCAGACCAACACCCGAGGAACCTCGTCCCGTCGTGTACTGACCTACACATAAATCAACGGTTTATTTGAAACAATCTTTTATCATGTATTTTAGTTGCTGTTGAACCCAGCGACCTCAGTCCTTCAATACCGACCCAGCGACCTCAGTCCTTCTATACCGACCTCAGTCCTTCTATACCGACCCAGCGACCTCAGTCCTTCTATACCGACCCAGCGACCTCAGTCCTTCTATACCGACCCAGCGACCTCAGTCCTTCTATACCGACCCAGCGACCTACCACATGTTTGCCTCATCATAGAGTACACAAAAATGTTATTATATATATTGCTGTACTGGATTGTATGCAGTAGTAGTAGTACTATTTCACAACGTTGAGACAGACTTGTCACTAAGGTGTCACGATATCAGCAACACATATCGCTGAACAAGTTTGAACAAGTCAGCATTCGGAAGTCAATCGAAAATGACGGGACTTGGATTGAGTATCGAATTGGCGGCATGGAATCGTTGCAGCCCTAGTAAATAAATACCGCTCAATACCGGTATTCCCTTTTAATATCGCGGATCTTAATATTGCAATATACCGGTATACCACGACACCCCTACCAGGACTCGACAACTTTTTCAAGAGGTAGCCAGCAGGACCAGATTTGAAAATAAGGTGGTCCTTGCCAAATCTAGGTAGTCCTCATTTTCATACCTCAAAAACTTTGATGTCGGCATTGCATTCCAATGCCACTCGATTGTTGAATTGGTTATTTGTTACAATAAAAGACGGAAACTTCAAACCTACCCCAGTTTTCACTAATTTCACTATTCCAATTCATGTCCCATATAAATAATATTTTTTAAAGAAATCAGCAATTTTTTTACTGGCGACATCATTCCAATTTCTTGGAGAAGTCACTTCTCCCTCCAGATGGTTTAGGAAGAAGTGAGAACATTTAGGGAGAAGTGAGGAGACTTTTCTGCAAATAGTGAAACCGTACATTTGTATTTAGTCGAGGTTTGCAGGATATAAGAAGTATTGTATGTAGCATTGGGTTTGTGATCCTAAACAGAACTGGCATACATCAATGCAACATTTGCAGTAATACATTATGTGTTACATCTTTCATTTTTAGAATTATAAAATTACAACGTGTATGAATGCATTTTTAAGGAAGTATGTTATATATATATTTGTTGCAATTTTAGTATTGAATTTCTTACATGAATCATTAAATCCCAAGACAATATTTGCAGCAGAACAATAAACATTATTTACAGTGATGTCATTACTTCCAGTAAACAAGCTTGCATGATTCTACGACTGGCCATCAATTTTATATACACGGCATACATGTAGGCACTGAAATAATTGGTAAACCATTCGGATAAATTTAGACATGACCACAGAATGTTACCTTGACCTTAGTAATTTTCTATATATAGCTTTGGAACTTTCCAATTTCCAGAGAATTAATTATTTTATTAGTAAATGTTCGCACATATTTTCGACAATAGCTAAGCAATTATCTTAGTTACCTGTATTTGAACACTGATTGTTATAAATTGGTTTCTTGTGTCATACAATATCTATGCAATTTGTAAATCTTTAAATTACGCGATTTTGTAAACTTCATCCTGACAATTTGAGGTAGCCCGGCGGGATACCCAGCTAGGGAACCTTGGTGGTCCTTGGTGAAATTAGGTAGCCTCGGGCTAACGGACCACCGTTAGTGTCAAGGCCTGCTTACTTGTCACAAACACACAGCTTCCCAGCATGAATGACCTTGACACCCCGAGTGCAAGTCGCAACTACAACAGCGAGAGGCAACGACCGGCCACTTATGTTCAAGAGTAGAGACGCTGTGATGTAATGGATGTGTACAGTGTCCCATAACCGAAGGTTTATGCGATCGATCTAGCCAGAACCAGTCCAACAGTTCAATTGCAAAACTTACATCGTGGGGCAAGTCTGTCTATAAACGAGAGCAGCTGAGATTTGGCTACACCAGGGTCTCCCATCAGACACACGTTGATATTGCCTGAAACACAAGGGTTTATGTATTTATAAGCTAATTGTACACATATTTCTTTGTCTTCTTCGAGAATGGAAGTAAACCGTTTTACATTGTTATTCTATTTGTGGATGGAAATTTATGACATATTATCGCAAGAAATAACCATGCACTAAACCAACTTTTAAACAAAATTCCTAAACAGTTTACCCGGCCTACTCACGACTTAAAAACAACCATCTGCCGTATATATATATGTGTGTATGCCACTAACTGTACCTCTAATCTTCATTCCCTGTGGTGATTTATCCACTCCACCAACCAGTAGCAACAACAGCGCTTTCTTCACGTCCTCATGCCCGTAGATCTCGGGCGCGATACTGATAGCCAGTTTATCGTAGAAATCTTCCTCGGCGACCTGTTTGATCTCATCTTCCGTGAGTTCCTCCACACCAAGATCATCATCTTCAGTCTTGTTCATCTTAACAATTCTCTGAAAACATTAATGACCACGGCTCATCCTAGGTCGGAATGTTCGGGAGAGGTGAGAAACAGCATGTTTGTGTTAATGTCCACGGCTCATCCTAGGTCGGAATGTTCGGGAGAGGTGAGAAACAGTATGTTTGTGTTAATGTCCACGGCTCATCCTAGGTCGGAATGTTCGGGAGAGGTGAGAAACAGTATGTTTGTGTTAATGTCCACGGCTCATCCTAGGTCGGAATGTTCGGGAGAGGTGAGAAACAGTATGTTTGTGTTAATGTCCACGGCTCATCCTAGGTCGGAATGTTCGGGAGAGGTGAGAAACAGTATGTTTGTGTTAATGTCCACGGCTCATCCTAGGTCGGAATGTTCGGGAGAGGTGAGAAACAGTATGTTTGTGTTAATGTCCACGGCTCATCCTAGGTCGGAATGTTCGGGAGAGGTGAGAAACAGTATGTTTGTGTTAATGTCCACGGCTCATCCTAGGTCGGAATGTTCGGGAGAGGTGAGAAACAGTATGTTTGTGTTAATGTCCGCGGCTCATCCTAGGTCGGAATGTTCGGGAGAGGTGAGAAACAGTATGTTTGTGTTAATGTCCACGGCTCATCCTAGGTCGGAATGTTCGGGAGAGGTGAGAAACAGTATGTTTTTTGGTGGTGTTGGGGGGTGGGTTGTTTGTGTTAATGTCCACGGCTCATCCTAGGTCGGAATGTTCGGGAGAGGTGAGAAACAGCATGTTTGTGTTCTTAAATGGTATTATTGAATCAATCTCACCAAACTAGGATTAAAATACACAATATGACCATTAAATACAACATTAGAATAGAATGAGTGCTTTACAATGGCCAGTGTACTTACTGGACAAGATTTTGTTGAAAATTGTATAATTTTTTTTCCATTTTAGGGAGAAGTGGGGTAAAGTCAGGGTCCTTAGGGCGACTATTCCCCCCATTCCCGCCACCCCCATGGGCTCTCAGGGTCCCTAGGGCGATTATTCCCGCCACCCCCATGGGCTCTCAGGGTGACTATTCCCGCCACCCCCATCGGCTCTCAGGGTGACTATTTCCGCCACCCCATGGGCTCTCAGGGTCCCTAGGGTGACTATTCCCGTCACTCCCATGGGCTCTCAGGGTCCCTAGGGTGACTATTCCCGCCACCCCCATGGGCTCTCAGGGTCCCTAGGGTGACTATTCCCCCACCCCCCATGGGCTCTCAGGGTCCCTAGGGTGACTATTCTCGCCACCCCCATGGGCTCTCGGGTCCCTAGGGTGACTATTCCCGTCACTCCCATGGGCTCTCAGGGTCCCTAGGGTGACTATTCCCGCCACCCCCATGAGCTCTCAGGGTCCCTAGGGTGACTATTCCTGCCACTCCCATGGGCTCTCAGGGTCCCTAGGGTGACTATTCCTGCCACCCCCATGGGCTCTCAGGGTCCCTAGGGTGACTATTCCTGCCACCCCCATGGGCTCGGATGTGCATAATATATTATGTATGCTACATACACCATGAACGTGTAATTTCTGAAGGGTTCAGTCTTGTTCAATATTTTCCAGAACAATTTTGTACTGAGTACCCAGTTTATCGCTATATTGCAAAGAAGCAATAGGCACAGCACACTGTACTATATACTCCAGAATCAATATCTCTGTGAATAGATAACGGCGTGGAACAGCGACTGCGGAGGCGATCAAGGTGCTGTATGCGGGATGGGATCAAGGTGTTGTATGCGGGAGGCAATCAAGGTGCTGTATGCGGGAGACGATCAAGGTGCTGTATGAGGGAGGCGATCAAGGTGCTGTATGCGGGAGACGATCAAGGTGCTGTATGCGGGAGGCGATCAAGGTGCTGTAAGCAGGAGGTGATCAAGGTGCTGTATGCGGGAGACGATCAAGGTGCTGTATGAGGGAGACGATAAAGGTGCTGTATGCGGGAGACGATCAAGGTGCTGTATGCGGGAGACGATCAAGGTGCTGTATGAGGGAGACGATCAAGGTGCTGTATGCGGAGACGATCAAGGTGCTGTATGAGGGAGACGATCAGGTGCTGTATGCGGGATGGGATCAAGGTGCTGTATGAGGGAGACGATCAAGGTGCTGTATGAGGGAGACGATCAGGTGCTGTATGAGGGAGACGATCAAGGTGCTGTATGAGGGAGACGATCAAGGTGCTGTATGAGGGAGACGATCAAGGTGCTGTATGCGGGAGGCGTTCAAGGTGCTGTAGGCGGGAGGCGATCAAGGTGCTGTATGAGGGAGACGATCAAGGTGCTGTATGAGGGAGGCGATCAAGTGCTGTATGAGGGAGGCGATCAGGTGCTGTATGAGGGAGACGATCAAGGTGCTGTATGCAGGAGGTGATCAAGGTGCTGTATGAGGGAGACGATCAAGGTGCTGTATGCGGGAGGTGATCAAGGTGCTGTATGAGGGAGACGATCAAGGGTGCTGTATGCAGGAGGTGATCAAGGTGCTGTATGCGGGAGACGATCAAGGCTGTATGCGGAGGCATCAAGGGCTGTATGCGGGAGCGATCAAGGTGCTGTATGAGGAGACGATCAGGTGCGTATGAGGGAGGCGATCAAGGTGCTGTATCGGGATGGGATCAAGGTGCTGTATGCGGGATGGGATCAAGGTGCTGTATGCGGGAGGCAATCAAGGTGCTGTATGCGGGATGGGATCAAGGTGCTGTATGAGGGAGACGATCAAGGTGCTGTATGCGGGAGGCATCAAGGTGCTGTATGCGGGAGGCGATCAAGGTGCTGTATGCGGAGGTGATCAAGGTGTGTATGCGGGAGGCGATCAAGGTGCTGTATGCGGGAGGCGATCAAGGTGCTGTATGCGATCAAGGTGCTGTATGCGGGAGGCGATCAAGGTGCTGTATGCGGGAGGCGATCAAGGTGCTGTATGCGGGAGGCGATCAAGGTGCTGTATGCGGGAGGCAATCAAGGTGCTGTATGCGGGAGGTGATCAAGGTGCTGTATGCGGAGGCGATCAAGGTGCTGTATGCGGGAGGTGATCAAGGTGCTGTATGCGGGAGGTGATCAAGGTGCTGTATGTGGGAGGCGATCAAGGTGTTGTATGCGGGAGGCGTTGTATGGCGTTTATGTGCAGTAAAGTCTGGGAAGTATGTAAAGTCATAGTATTAAGATTACGGGCGTTTGTATAAAACAGTTACTCACATGCGCTTCTAAGAATGTGTCAGAGAGTAGTCCCCCTTGGTTAGCGAATCCTTGTTTCACCGTTGGTAAGAAGATACCCGCCACGCTGATATGGTCTCCCGGCTGCGCTAAACGCGTAGTCTCGCCGCGACAGAACACCGTCATACTGCGGGGAATGTTACCCACAGGCACTTGATCACTCTGAAAAATGTACGATTGGTAATTTAGATATTACGGGTAAACAATCACAATTTGGGTAACATGACGTGAAAGAGGACTAAGCAGTTTTTATTCATATATTCAAGGTTCATTCTAGGTCATAATATTTGGGAGAAGTGAGAGATTGCACGCTTAAGTTGTGCTATTTAATAAATTTCAACAAAATAGGGATAAAAGTCACAATTTGACAATTTTGAATAGAAGGAGTGTGTTATAATGGGCCAGTTTATGTTACTGGACAATATTTGTATGAAAATAATTTTTTTTTAGGGAGAAGTGGGTTCGGTTCCTCAGGGGACGAAGACTGGGTCCCCAGGGCGACAATTCGCCCTGTATATTATTCTTTGTTTGTTTGATTTAAAGTCGCCATTACAACGTAGGTCATTTGGCGACTCTCCAGCTATTATTGATGAAGAAGACCATGGGTATTTCAGGCACCTGGGAAGAACCACTGACCTACAACAAGCAAGCTGGATAGCTTCCTCACATGTGGGAATCGAACCTACAATGGTGATGTGCAAGTGATATGAAGTCACATACCTCATTCTAGTGCATTCTAAAAGGTCTGTATGTATAGAAAATTGAAGAAGCTATTTCTCTTTAAAAAAATTGAAACAATCTGTTTCACCAAGATGTTTTCAAGACATTGAATCAGGATCGACTGACCAGTCTGAACCATCCAAGCTGCCCAAATTGTACGGGACAGGTTATACTTGCTACTCCGCACCATCAGATTATCTGAGTGCAGCTTTTGCCGCATAAGTTGTCCCGAGAATTCCGCTTTTTTCTGTAAAAGTCGCAAGTAGCTAACCCCTTTACATGTATGCAGTAATCGGCGTCTAATTTCTCTTCCAAACATTTCCCAGCAGCATAAATTCTTGAAACCATGCTCAATATTTATATGATCCAGGCATATATCAATCAGCTACAGAGAAGGATGCCATCTTGCAAAGGATATAATATTATACCAAGGATACCTGATTTAAACTTTTTAAACGGTTATCAACGGAAATAAACTAGGGAAAAGTTCAGATTAGCTTAACGTGCATGAAAAGGCTCTTGGAAATGAACAAACTTTGAGCCTCGTGACGGCATATAGTCGTCCTCCTGAATGGTTAGTGTTGACAAATCATCGAGGCGAGATCTACGAAAAAGTGGATCTCTGCTAAAACATGGGGAAGGTCGGTAAAATGATGATTCCTGTGAAAAATCATAACTGACTCCAACGGCACCGAGAGATACCCAGGTTATGTTGGGTCTAACAATAACAACTAACAAGTGGAAATAAGCAACAACTGCACATGCTTACATGTTCCTGCATTCTCAGCTCTTGGAATTTAACAAACTTTGAGCCTCGTGACTGGAGATAGAGTCGTCCTCCTGACCGGTTAGTGGTACAGTCCGTGCTGGGACACATCAATAGGGGCATGAATGATGGAGATGCAATCTGAAATACAAAATATACACACCACAGTTTAAATCAAAGCCGAGTACATGCATTCTGAACATCGTCTCGACGGGATGAAGATTTAATTTCAAGATTTTACTAATTTCTCCTCAAAAACGTATAGCGTGAAAGTGATGTTTAACTAGTGGTGAAAATAGCAGTCAAATATGTCGTGCAATTTTATCAGAATGGTTTCGTAACAACATAATTCTAATGAAATTCCATGACATATTTCCTGGTTTATACAATGAACAGAACTATCAGAGTAGATCACGAATGCCCACCGAAGCATATAGCCATAGCCAAACAAGTGAAAACTATATGCCTCCCTCCGGGGCCATAAACTATATGCCTCCCTCCGGGGCCATAAACTATATGCCTCCCTCCGGGGCCATAAACTATATGCCTCCCTCCGGGGCCATAAACTATATGCCTCCCTCCGGGGCCATAAACTATATGCCTCCCTCCGGGGCCATACAAATACATTAATGAAGTGTCCACTGCTATACTTATTTAACCCATTCAACACCAAGTAACTGACATGGACTGTGCATGATATTAACCCATTCAACACCAAGTAACTGACATGGACTGTGCATGATATTAACCCATTCAACACCAAGTAACTGACATGGACTGTGCATGATATTAACCCATTCAACACCAAGTAACTGACATGGACTGTGCATGATATTAACCCATTCAACACCAAGTAACTGACATGGACTGTGCATGATATTAACCCATTCAACACCAAGTAACTGACATGGACTGTGCATGATATTAACCCATTCAACACCAAGTAACTGACATGGACTGTGCATGATATTAACCCATTCAACACCAAGTAACTGACATGGACTGGTGCATGATATTAACCCATTCAACACCAAGTAACTGACATGGACTGTGCATGATATTAACCCATTCAACACCAAGTAACTGACATGGACTGGTGCATGATATTAACCCATTCAACACCAAGTAACTGACATGGACTGGTGCATGATATTTTTTTTTTTTGTATACGGGTTTTACGCCTGCATCAGCACCATTTCAGGCTATATCGCCGGCGGGCAGTTTACCTAACAACACCTTTCCTGGGCAGGCTCCAGCGGTTAACCAGTACTTGGGTGCACCAACCTCCGTAAGAAACTGCCAACTTTCTCATATAAATGAGACACGGCCTGAGCGGGGCTCGAACCCGTGACCATCAGTGATGATAGGTTACAGTGGTATACAAGTCAGCGACCTTAACCACTCGACCACGGAGGCGGACTGGTGCATGATATTAACCCATTCAACACCAAGTAACTGACATGGACTGGTGCATGATATTAACCCATTCAACACCAAGTAACTGACATGGACTGGTGCTTGATATTAACCCATTCAACACCAAGTAACTGACATGGACTGGTGCATGATATTAACCCATTCAACACCAAGTAACTGACATGGACTGTGCATGATATTAACCCATTCAACACCAAGTAACTGACATGGACTGGTGAATGATATTTTTAGACCAATAAATTAATAAGAAAATTATCTTTGAACCAGCTCATTTATCAAAATGGGTAATTTTATCTAAAAATAATAATAATTATTACTGGCAAAAAGTGCTAATCCTGATGAGACGGCTAGTCACGAGCCAGCTCATCTGGATCTACACTTTTTGTAAGTATTTGAGGCATGTAGTGTTGAAAGGGTTAAACTGTTTTTTATAAACTTTATAGCATTTATTATACACACAATGTAAAACACTATAAATGCGATTTGCATGAACTCTGTACATGCAAATGGTTAACAGCGAACACGCTACAACTGCGCTATCACGACTTCCATGTTTTTGGGGTTAACCCTTTCCTTCATATAGATTTAGGTTAATATACTATTATATCTCCATACAAACGACAGCCATTTAGCTATCAAGTAGTCACAATATCTATCCCACCTCCATAGATATTACTGGGACTACATGACATTCTGGCCTTTAAATGAGCATTGGTTTGGCTACTACATTGTCAATATATGTCGTATTGGTAATGGAATCAAGAGGTGCTTCTATGAGGGAATGGGTTAAAGTCGCATGAATAGCTTAGATCATATAGTGACTCTCCAGCTGTTACTGGTGGAGGAAGACCCTGGGTGCAATGGTAGCGTGTTCGCTTCAGGTTTAAAAGGCCCAAAGTTTGCATCCAGCTGTAGCTGTTATGATTGTGCCCGTAGGCACTTAAATTCCACATTGCCTCTTCTCTCTCCGTCGTGATATCGAGGGGCTATTAACCCATTCAACACCAAGTAACTCACATGGACTGGTCCATGATATTCATAAACCAATAAATGAATCAGAAAATCACATTTGGACAAGTTCATTTATCAAAATGGGTAATTATGTCTAAAAATAATCATATCACTGGCAAAAAGTGCAGATCCTGATGAGACGGCTCGTCATGAGCCGGCTCATCTGGATCTATACTTTTTGTAAACCTATTTAGAGGTATGTGGTGTTGAAAGGGTTAAAGTAATCTATGAAAGAGGTAACCATACAAGCAGGTTCTCTTCAATACTACATATATCATGTATGTACATATTATAAATACTTAAAGCGACATTACATCACAAAAAGCCCCCCCCCCCCCAAAGCATTTTTCACGTATAAATGCATTGCTACTACAAATTTTTCCCAATTCATTCGAACACTAACATTGAATCAATAAACAGTGTTGTTGTGGTCTACAAACTTCAAAAGTGAAAGTATGATTTCATATACTACTCAAAATTTGATACGGATCACTTTTTTTATGCTACATAATTCGTAAGTTCTAAAAATATGCTGCTATATTTTTGTTGCCAAATAATTGTACATGTATGGACCTTGTAAATCTGTGTTACGGGTTTTGGTTATTCTCCGATAGCTTGCTCGGTTAGCACGGGAAAACGGCGTCCAGTGTAAAGTGTGTGATTTGGGGACAGTAGCTTTATGGACATGTTTATTATTAGCCAGATTTCCTTGAGTACTGTAGTCATCTGTTGCAAATCGTCAACAACCATGGCAAATGTGCGAGTTAGGCGACGCCTTGACGCTGAGGAAATGAATAGGGGCATCGTGATGCTGGAAAGTGGGCTATCTCAAAGGGACGTTGCAGGCGTCCTTGGTGTGTCACAGAGTGTGGTAGCAAGAATGTGGAATCGCTTCCAAATGTTGTGCATCGACATGGCGGTGGCCGAGAAAGGGCAACTACCCAAGCCCAAGACTGATTTATCGTCCTTCAAGCAAGACGTCATCGTTTCCAGAACGCTACAGCACTGCAAAACGACTTGCAGAATGCGTTTAGCCTTCGAGTTTCCACCCAAACAATCAGAAACCGACTCCACTATGTTGGTTTGAGGGCAAGACGGCCTGCAAGGATCGTCTCCAATGGTCACGCGATCATGTGACTTGGACATTGAACGACTGGACACCTGTGCTCTTTTCAGATGAGTCAAAATTCTGCTTGGACTTCACGGATAGGCGAGCAAGGGTGTGGAGAGTGCCTATGTGAACGATTTGCACCAGTATGCGTATCTGAACATGATCGTTACGGCGGCGGCTCCATCATGGTTTCGGCGGGCATCAGCATGCAGGGGAAGACGGGCCTGCACATCCTCGATGGCACCGTTACGACAGATCGTTATGTTAATGAGGTTTTAGATGTTCGTGTTCACCCATACGCTGGTGCTGTAGGTCCAGATTTCGTGCTGATGGATGACAACGCTCGTCCATACAGGGCCCGCATCACCAACCAGTACTTGGAGGCAGAAACAATCGTCAGGATGGAGTGGCCCGCCACGTCCCCAGACCTGAACCCCATCGAACACGTCTGGGACATGCTACAGACGGCCATTAGTGCTCGGCAAGTTCAACCAACAACGGTTCCGGGGCTGAGACAGGCGTTACTGGAAGAGTGGCAGCGACTCCCACAATACAGGATTCGTGGGCTTATCACCAGCATGCGGAGGCGATGTCACACCGTTATCGATGCCTATGGACGCCATACGTAATATTGACAGAACATTCAATCTCCCTGTTTACTTTTTCAATTTTGTTACCATACCATGAACATGTCGAATAATATCCATTGTCATTTTCATTCTTGTGTCACGCTGGAGTAATCCATCCATCGTTTGGGTTTCCCTTAAGAAAATCTTTTTTAATTAATAAAATGTATTTATAACTAATTAACTCATATTTACAACATGCCACATGAAAATAGCATACACTATAAAAAGTGATCCTTATCAAATTTTGAGTAGTATATAACAGGATGGATATCCAAGCTCCTGATTTGAAGTGGGTTTGTCATCGGAGTCAATACTAAGTGTGAGATAATGCCGTTTAGAGATAATTTAACTAATGATTAGTCTACAAATGTTATAACGGTAAATATGTAACATAGATCGTGTTATTCATGATACACGCGTTGTATTCCGCATGGATGTCGACCCTATTTACATTATTTTGTTATGTCAACAAACCGCGTATACAACGTTTGTTAATTAATTGAAATATTTTGGGGGAAAATATACCATATAATAGGAAATTACATTCTGTAGACATCTGCGTTTTCACCGATGTAATGTCGCTTTAACTATGTTTATTCAAAGAAATAAATATTGTTCAAACTAAATGCTGTAAGAGCTTGTTTCGCAATCATACTATATTAAATTTGTATAAACTAACTGCCTGCTGAGAAATGTTCATGTTGCTTCGAAAATAATGTTTCAAGCTACGCAGAACAGACAAAACCCGGAGAACCTTACCGGCTGGTACGTCTCGTTGCCACAGGTATCGCAGGTATAGGTAGCGACCACCATCATTGGTTTAACTTCCGTTGCCCGGGTAACTATGCCTTTCACACTCACAAGTTTACCGATCGATTCCGCCTTTACGTCTCGGATAGCCATGTGCTTCTGAGTGCTTCGCATTTTAAAATAAACCTCGCTGAAACATAGGGAAGAAAGTTTTACTGTTTTATAGCGCAACAAGTGTATACTAACCATACTTGTAAATGTTTATCTTCAGAAAATGATGTGACATGCTTCTGAAGTAATGAATGCGATTCGGCTTCTGATTAGCCGACAGAATCATTACATATATACGATCTGCTTAATCAGTAAGTTAACCTTTTCCTTCATAGAGATTCACAGCCATTTAGCTATCATGCAGTGGATAAGCAGTCGCCATATCTATCCCACATTCATAGATATTACTGGTACTACATGAGATTTTGGCCTTTATTATGAACATTGGATTAACTACTACATTGTCAATGTATGTCGTAATGGTGTCAAGAGGTGCTTCTATGAGGGAAAGGGTTAACTCAGTCAATGTATATTGTATTGGTAATGGCGGCAAGAGGTGCTTCTATGGGGGAAAGGGTTAACTCAAGTCAATGTATGTCGTATTGGTAATGGCGTCAAGAGGTGCTTATATGAGGGAAAGGGTTTAACCTTAGTCAATGTATGTCGTATTGGTAATGGCGTCAAGAGGTGCTTCTATGAGGGAAAGGGTCAACTCAGTCAATGTATATTGTATTGGTAATGGCGTCAAGAGGTGCTTCTTTGAGGAAAACGGTTATGGCATGTTCCAATCATTGATAATATCAATGATCTACGCCGGTAAAAGAATGGTCAAAACAGGAAATACAGCATGGACGAGCCGTCTCACAAAGATGTGCCTGCGTGTCTGAAAGTATCTTCATGTGTTGTTTATCTTCAAGCAAGGCCACAGTAAGTTCTATAATTAATCTGCAAAAGTTATCCAGGTGTTAATGTTAGCAACCTACCAAATACAAATTTATTGAAGACTGTAAATAAATATCCACAAGAGATATTTCACAATTAATAATTTTAATCAAACTTGTTTTTAATTATTTCCGGACATATTTTCAATATTTTCTAAATAATTATTGAAAAATAGAAACACATTCATGATTTCTAATCATCCACACCATGAACTATCTCACTGTGCAGCACATTCCAAGTAAACATATACTGGAACTTTAATCTATACCTGTTGAAATGTGTGCATGCAGTCTACATTGGGACAAAACGATTACAGATATCAAATCACAGCACTCGCTTCTCACCAATGCATAATTAATTAATTCTGACAAATTAGTCATAAAACAATGAAAACCGTGAAAAATGGGCCTTGAAAACAATACACTTCAGGCTAAAGTATCGGGAAATCCCGGTCATGTTTGGTATTAAAATAGAGCTGGAAGTTCCCTCTATTCAAATTTGATAAGTTGTTCCCTGTATTAACCAATCAAAGCTGTTGAAACAAACACCTACGATGTAAACAATTCTTTTGTTACCAAGCATGTGGCCTGAAACGCGGTGTTTAATTGGCTACTGAGTTCTGCGCATGCTCTGTGGATATTTTCAAAACGCAGTTCCGATTGTAAAATGGATTTAGAAATCGCGAACTTGTTGAATTTAAATGCAAATGATACCTCAGATTTAGGCGATGTAGTGACAGAATATTTTTCAAACTCTTGGGAAGAGGATATTGAATCAGGAAACTCGAGTGATGAGGGCAGTTACTTGGATTCTGAGGACGAATTCGACCCTAAACGGACTTTGTTTTGACAAAGTTATGCAGAATGACGCTGTGATACAGAGTATGCGATGTGCACAGGCGAGAATTTCGAAACACTTGAATGGGAAAAGGCTACACAATTCAGGTGAGTTTTATTAGACATTGTTTGAGGCTTTTGCTAGGTATGTGAATGTTCGATTTATTATTTTATCAGGCTATTGTGATGGTCGAGTAGCGACCGTCCATATGGACCCGAGTAAACTGAATCATTTCGCTTTCTGGTTTCGATTTGATAATATCATTTGGTTACCACAATGGAAATTAAGAAAAAGGTAGTGGATTGGATCAGGTGTATTAGTACAGAATGTGTGTGGGTTTGCTAAAATATGTCTAACCTATTTGGTATGGAAGTGAATCAATATGGGGGAGGGCTGCAAAAAATTTACTGGGAACCGAGGTATGGAAACTATGAATGTAGGCTGGTCTATACAGCCGGTATATATGGAAGAGAGACACATAGAGGGGTGTGTGAACAATGTCGGAGGGAGGTGCCATCTGCCACAAATCTCAGGGTGAGGGTCGCCGTAAGGTTTAGTGCGAGGGAGTGATATTGATGGTAAACACGGCATCAATGCATGATGTATGTGCTGATTGAGCTTATTTACCCTCGCCTCCGGCGAACCATGTGGACTAGCGTTGTATGTTTCTGCGGAATTCTTATTTATAGTTTATCGATACATAATTATATAATGTGTACTGTATGTATGTAATGACAAACCCTGGGGACCTAGACATATTTTCCTGTGCAGTCTTTATCGACGCAAAGCGGTTAACCAATACTAAGCCAATGTGTGTGAGGTGCCTTGTTCAATATGTGGCCTGACCGAGTATCGAAACCCGGGATACACCTCTGAACCACGGATGCATCACCGAACGTATTTCATTGGGAAATTATTAATAATATTGCTCTACTTTCAGTTGTACATGCAAGTATGGTAATGGTGAACCGTGTTATAACAGTTTGTTCCAGAGGACATGATTAGACGCAGAATGGATATGAGAGAATTAACACAACGTAAGTATTGGCTTATGGAATTGTCAATTCTCTACACACAGGTTAATCGTTATAATGATATGTAAATAGTATTGTTTTACGATTGCGAAACAAGGTTTTTTGTCAATTTATATAACTAATCACTCAAGTTGGCGAGGATGAAAGCGTTTGTGTGGGAGAAAACACACTTGTCCGATCTGGTGACCATTATACCATCTTCTCGGTCCGAGGATCAAATCCGGGTTGCATTGGTGAGAAGCACAAGCATGCTGACCACTACGCTAATCGGTTGAAGAGGCACATGCCCATCCCCTTGATTTTATTAATTTCCACATTGATATTTTAGGGATTTTTCCTAAAAAATGAGGAATTGTCCCATCCTTATACAATAGCTGCTTTCAATTTGGCAACATTGGACAAAAGTGCTCAGTACATATTTCAAATTTTTATTAACAATTATGTTAATAAAAGCAGTATATATTTCAAATTCTTATTATAATATACCATTTCAATAAGTTGTCTGCAATGGGATACCTTGGTGTGACGGACAAATTGAGGGGGGGGGGGTCAGTCCTCCCAATTATTTCCCTTTTTATTCATAATTTCGGGCGTCCTATGTGTCCGTTTAATGAAATCACTGAATATATACATTTGTTTCTCAGGTTTGATGCTGACCATCCTGGCACAGTGTTTGTCAAGAATGACCCGGAAGCAGAGGAGGTGGCCTTTCGAGTACTGCTGCCAAATACAACTGTTCCAGATGGAGAGGCTCCAGGGATCTAACCCCCAGGACTCCCCCTTCAGAGGCAGCAGTACCTCTATAAATCAATAAGAGAATTTGTAAACAATCCATATAAAGATATTGTGTGTCGAAGACCAGATGTAATGCCACCAGATGATTCGGATGGCGAAGGTCTGGTCACTTGTGGTCGTGTAAGCAGGCGTGGTCGCGGGCGTGGCTGTGCATGTGATCGTGGGAAGATGACAATGAGTGCACACAGTCGCAGCCCTCATTAGACCCTGACAATATCTGGACAACACCTATGATGATGATGATAGTGCATATGAAATGTGCATGTGAATGAATCGTAAACATTGATTGTGGAGATTTATTTGAACATAAACCTGGAAAATGTTGAAAACCCTGAACATTGAATTTATTTTCTTTGTATGTTACCATGCAAATATTTTAATGAAATTTTGTGTAAATAAAGGTTGTGTATGAATATATATATGCTTCAAATTTCATTTTCATTGTACTTATAGTAATGTGCGTTGCTAAGGAGTTTGTTTTGGCAACTTTAACCTCGATTTTGGACTTTATTCATATTCTGAAGCCGTAGCTATTGCAACTCAAAAAGTCCATATCTTGTCAGTTTTTAAACCTATAACAAAAATGTAACATCATTGGAAAGCTAATGCATTGCCCTTTCAGATGAGCACATAATCTCAGCTTTTAAAAAAATACCCATGTGACTGATTTTGTAATGGAGGGTCACATAAATCTCCCTTATTAAGATTAATTTTTCTGGCTTTGGCATTATTCCATGTGTTAATGCCGATTAAAAGTCAATTTGTCCAGTGCACCCCCTTCCAGACAAATCCTCATGAGGCTGTCAATGTGTTCAGGTTATTTTGCCAACTGTAGCACCTTTGATGCGTGGGGTATCTAATTGTTCTAACAATTGTACCAGACTGGAATACTTGCTCAGTGGGATTTCTTCTTTAGCCATCCAAAATACCACCTTCATTAATGCAATAATCCCCACTAGACTCTTTAGAATCAATGTTTGCCACAGCACTGGCTAGGTCCTCCCTCCCCCTTAGGAGCTAGTAATGCCCTCTTATGATCAGCATTTTCAAGGTGCGTGCTCAGTGTTGTTGTCCTGAAGTTGTCTGTGCCAATTGCCATTGAATTTTTCATCCCTAGATCCCTGCACAACTTGCAATACATGGTTGATGTTGTGGAATTGTACTGGAGCCACGGATTGGCATTTAACCATTTAGCTTGGAATTTAGGTTTTGAAGTTGTGATGGAAGGTTCTGAACTAGCTGCAGAAGCTGGACTGTCCACAGACTCATTGTTATTTACATCTGTAGGAGCTTTCATGAATTGAAAGAGGCTCTGGCAGCCCGCAATCGGCTTTAACCTTTTCTTAGGTGGCATTGTGAAAAGCGTCGGTGGAAACGGGAAATTAAAACGTAATACCGAAAGTCAAACGCTCCGTATCATAAGACGCTCGGCGGCTCTATATATTGCATTAATAAAACGTTCAGCAGACATGGTAGGGGAGGTAATCCAGACTAAACCGTCCAGTGAGCTCGATCAATTATCGAGACGAATAAGAAACGTCGTTACCGGCACATTATTTGCTATGTTTGAACAGTAGAAATTCGACGATCTTTATGCGATTTTTCTAACACAATTGGTTACATTCAATGCAACACGGGTTCGATCCTCGGACCGGGAAGAATGTGAGATGGTACGGGGGTCGCCAGATCAGACAGGTGGGTTTTCTCTCGGTACTCCGGTTTCCTTCCACACGAATGACCACATATACACTTTCATCTGCGCCAACGAAAGTGAAAACTTGCTTCGCAATCATTGTACAATAAATAAAGCTTAAACTAAATCACAGCAGCCATGGTGGTAGAGTACTGCAACTAGAGCCGAGAATGCTTAAAATACTTACAATCTTCTCAAGAGTTCCGACGGGTATTTGTTTCTTGGGTCTCGCGTTATTCCACCCCCATCCGGATGGTTCCTCTGCTCAAGCAGGAGCCGGTGCTCAATGTAAACATCCAGGGCATCTTTGTGTATCACCTGAGTGGTAAGAGAAACAGCATCTACAGTGCACAATGTACTACACACAGCCTCCATGGTGTAACGTATACATCTACAGTGCACAATGTACTACACACAGCCTCCATGGTGGACAGATACATCTACAGTGTACAATGTACTACACACAGCCTCCATGGTGTAACGTATACATCTACAGTGCACAATGTACTACACACAGCCTCCATGGTGTAACGTATACATCTACA
>CM026389.1:13628758-13693539 GCA_014843695.1 Archivesica marissinica | reverse complement strand
CCTCGTGGATGGCCGTTCTATATATAGTTATTGTAGTATCGTACCTTAGAGATAGTTTGTTGTTGCATGACCTCGTGGATGGCCGTTCTATATATAGTTATTGTAGTATCGTACCTTAGCAATAGTTTGTTGTTGCATGACCTCGTGGATGGCCGTTCTATATATAGTTATTGTAGTATCGTACCTTAGCGATAGATAGTTTGTTGTTCCATGACCTCGTGGATGGCCGTTCTATATATAGTTATTGTAGTATCGTACCTTAGCGATAGATAGTTTGTTGTTGCATGACCTCGTGGATGGCCGTTCTATATATAGTTATTGTAGTATCGTACCTTAGCGATAGATAGTTTGTTGTTGCATGACCTCGTGGATGGCCGTTCTATATATAGTCAAACTTGTATTAAGAGACCGCCCAAGGGAATGGACAAAAGCGGTCTCTTAATGAAACGGTCTCTTAATACAAAGTGACTGAACGGAAAATTTCCCAGAGTCGGAGACATGTACTAGACTTTTGTTTGGGTGGACACTACAGTGTCTATATAGATATCAACATCATATACATGTATATATGTTACATATATGTCATCATAAAATAAAGAAAACATTTTATAGTAATATTTGCTTGTATTTTTCTTGTTGATTGCTGCTAATTGTGACACCTGCACGATATGGATACTGTAGATCAAACACCTTATTGATTGCTGCTAATTGGGACACCTGCATGGGTAATTTGTCAGTATGCGGCTTCTTTATAGATCACTTATTAGTGTTTCCCCCAGACTGAAAAAAGGGCAGGGAGCTGGTACAAAAAAGGGCATTTGTATGTTGCCTGTACTCAAAAGGGCAAAATTGACATGGTCTTATTTATGTTATTACGAGTATGAAACATTTTGAGGACGAATCAATTTTCGAGTACGAAACATTTTGAGGACGAATCAATTTTGTAACCTATTGCGTATTTATATTCAAAATATATTATAAGGCGTGACAATGGTGTGATATCCGAGATTATCAATTATCTAAACAAAAATGTAATCCAGAAAATTACAACAATAATGCATTTACATTCATTTAAATCAAATCATACATATAAAATTGACATCCATTAGCATAATTTCCGACCGGTGCAATGGAACAATCCATATGCTGTGACCCAATAAAACTAAAAATGCGACACTATAAGAACAAATTGTCGACTATTTGAATCAATTAACGCTTACTTATGAGATTTGCACACATGGGACAATATGTATGTGACTTCACTATAAAGATCTTGTAACTGGACATTGTGCGCCGATAATCCCCTACATTTGTTTTTACAACAATGACTCAAACGGAAATTGGGGCATAAATGTGCGAAAATTGACTGATTGGCACGGCACGTATCATGATTACTTATCAAATTTATTGCCTCTTCAATATACATAACCAGCAGATGACACATTTAATAGTCTCTTGATTTATGTTTTGAATTTCTAATTTCAACACTACTTATGGTCGCTTAATGAAAAACATTAGGTAATTACGGCCGAAAATAGGTGGTCGTTGGTCGCGTAAGACAAAAGTCGCTTAATGCAATAGATTTATAGTGTGAAATCGCTCGGGGGGATTTCAAAATGGTCACATAAGACAAAGGTCGCTTAATACACGTGGTCGCTTGAGCAATTTTGACTGTATAGTTATTGTAGTATCGTACCTTAGCGATAGAGATAGTTTGTTGTTCCATGACCTCGTGGATGGCCGTTCTATATATAGTTATTGTAGTATCGTACCTTAGCGATAGAGATAGTTTGTTGTTGCATGACCTCGTGGATGGCCGTTCTATATATAGTTATTGTAGTATCGTACCTTAGCGATAGAGATAGTTTGTTGTTCCATGACCTCGTGGATGGCCGTTCTGTCGGTGTCCATCATTTTATCAAACTCGTCGATACAACACACGCCCTCGTCAGCCAACACCAGAGCTCCGCCCTCTAACATCATCTCACCGGTGAGTGGGTCCTTCATCACAGCCGCGGTCAGACCAACACCCGAGGAACCTCGTCCCGTCGTGTACTGACCTACACATAAATCAACGGTTTATTTGAAACAATCTTTTATCATGTATTTTAGTTGCTGTTGAACCCAGCGACCTCAGTCCTTCAATACCGACCCAGCGACCTCAGTCCTTCTATACCGACCCAGCGACCTCAGTCCTTCTATACCGACCCAGCGACCTCAGTCCTTCTATACCGACCCAGCGACCTCAGTCCTTCTATACCGACCCAGCGACCTCAGTCCTTCTATACCGACCCAGCGACCTACCACATGTTTGCCTCATCATAGAGTACACAAAAATGTTATTATATATATTGCTGTACTGGATTGTATGCAGTAGTAGTAGTACTATTTCACAACGTTGAGACAGACTTGTCACTAAGGTGTCACGATATCAGCAACACATATCGCTGAACAAGTTTGAACAAGTCAGCATTCGGAAGTCAATCGAAAATGACGGGACTTGGATTGAGTATCGAATTGGCGGCATGGAATCGTTGCAGCCCTAGTAAATAAATACCGCTCAATACCGGTATTCCCTTTTAATATCGCGGATCTTAATATTGCAATATACCGGTATACCACGACACCCCTACCAGGACTCGACAACTTTTTCAAGAGGTAGCCAGCAGGACCAGATTTGAAAATAAGGTGGTCCTTGCCAAATCTAGGTAGTCCTCATTTTCATACCTCAAAAACTTTGATGTCGGCATTGCATTCCAATGCCACTCGATTGTTGAATTGGTTATTTGTTACAATAAAAGACGGAAACTTCAAACCTACCCCAGTTTTCACTAATTTCACTATTCCAATTCATGTCCCATATAAATAATATTTTTTAAAGAAATCACCAACTATATTTTACTGGCGACGTTTTGGAGAAGTCATTTCTCCCTCCAGATGGTTTAGGGAGAAGTGAGAACATTTAGGGAGAAGTGAGGAGACTTTTCACCGACTGCAAATAGTGAAACCGTACATTTGGATTTAGTCGAGGTTTGCAGGATATAAGAAGTATTGTATGTAGCATTGGGTTTGTGTAATGTTGATCCTAAACGGAACTGGCGTACATCAATGCAACATTTACAGTAATACATTATTTGTTACATCTTTCATTTTTAGAATTATAAAATTACGTGTATGAATGCATTTTAAGGAAGTATGTTATATATTTGTTGAAATTTTAGAATTGAATTTCTTACATGAATCATTAAATCCCAAGACAATATTTGCAGAACAATTAACAGTATTTACAATGCTGTCATTACTTCCGGTAAACAAACTTTGCATGATTCTACGACTGGCTATCAATTCTATATACACGGCATGGCATACATGTAGGCACTGAAATAATTGGTAAGCCAATCGGATAAATTTAGACATGACCACAGAATGTTACCTTGACCCAAGTAATTTTCCATAAATAGCTTTGGAACTTTCCAATTTCCAGTGAATTGATTATTATATTAGTAAATTTTCGCACATATTTTCGACAATAGCTAAATTGGCAATTATCTAAGTTACCTGTATTTGAATACTGATTGTTATAAATTGGTTTCTTGTGTCATACAACATCAATGCAATTGGTAAATCTTTAATTTACGCTATTTTGTAAACTTCATCCTGACAATTTGAGGTAGCCCGGTGGGATACCCAGCTTGGGAACCTTAGTTAGGTAGCCTCGGCCACCGTTAGTGTCGAGGCCTGCTTACTTGTCACAAACACACAGCTTCCCAGCATGAATGACCTTGACACCCCGAGTGCAAGTCGCAACTACAACAGCGAGAGGCAACGACCGGCCACCTATGTTCAAGAGTAGAGACACTGATGTAATGGATGTGTACAGTGTCCCATAACCGAAGGTTTATGCGATCGATCTAGCCAGAACCAGTCCAACAGTTCAATTGCAAAACTTACATCGTGGGGCAAGTCTGTCTATAAACGAGAGCAGCTGAGATTTGGCTACACCAGGGTCTCCCATCAGACACACGTTGATATTGCCTGAAACACAAGGGTTTATGTATAAGCTAATTGTACACATATTTCTTTGTCTTCTTCGAGAATGGAAGTAAACCGTTTTACATTGTTATTCTATTTGTGGATGGAAATTTATGACATATTATCGCAAGAAATAACCATGCACTAAACCAACTTTTAAACAAAATTCCTAAACAGTTTACCCGGCCTACTCACGACTTAAAAACAACCATCTGCCGTATATATATATATATGTGTGTGTATGCCACTAACTGTACCTCTAATCTTCATTCCCTGTGGTGATTTATCCACTCCACCAACCAGTAGCAACAACAGCGCTTTCTTCACGTCCTCATGCCCGTAGATCTCGGGCGCGATACTGATAGCCAGTTTATCGTAGAAATCTTCCTCGGCGACCTGTTTGATCTCATCTTCAGTGAGTTCCTCCACACCAAGATCATCATCTTCAGTCTTGTTCATCTTAACAATTCTCTGAAAACATTAATGACCACGGCTCATCCTAGGTCGGAATGTTCGAGAGAGGTGAGAAACAGTATGTTTGTGTTAATGTCCACGGCTCATCCTAGGTCGGAATGTTCGGGAGAGGTGAGAAACAGCATGTTTGCGTTCTTAAATGGTATTATTGAATCAATCTCACCATACTAGGATTAAAATACACAATATGACCATTAAATACAACATTAGAATAGAATGAGTGCTTTACAATGGCCAGTGTACTTACTGGACAAGATTTTGTTGAAAATTGTATAATTTTTTTTTCCATTTTAGGGAGAAGTGGGGTAAAGTCAGGGTCCTTAGGGCGACTATTCCCCCCATTCCCGCCACCCCCATGGGCTCTCAGGGTCCCTAGGGCGATTATTCCCGCCACCCCCATGGGCTCTCAGGGTGACTATTCCCGCCACCCCCATCGGCTCTCAGGGTGACTATTTCCGCCACCCCATGGGCTCTCAGGGTCCCTAGGGTGACTATTCCCGTCACTCCCATGGGCTCTCAGGGTCCCTAGGGTCCCTATTCTCGCCACCACCATGGGCTCTCAGGGTCCCTAGGGTGACTATTCCCGCCACCGCCATGAGCTCTCAGGGTCCCTAGGGTGACTATTCCTGCCACCCCCATGGGCTCTCAGGGTCCCTAGGGTGACTATTCCTGCCACCCCCATGGGCTCGGATGTGCATCATATATTATGTATGCTACATACACCATGAACGTGTAATTTCTGAAGGGTTCAGTCTTGTTCAATATTTTCCAGAGCAATTTTGTACTGAGTACCCAGTTTATCGCTATATTGCAAAGAAGCAATAGGCACACTGTACTATATACTCCAGAATCAATATCTCTGTGAATAGATAATGGCGTGGAACGGCGACTGCGGAGGCGATCAAGGTGCTGTATGCGGGAGGCGATCAAGGTGCTGTATGCGGGAGGCAATCAAGGTGCTGTATGCGGGAGGCATTCAAGGTGTTGTATGCGGGAGACGATCAAGGTGCTGTATGAGGGAGGCGATCAAGGTGCTGTATGCAGGAGGCAATCAAGGTGCTGTATGCGGGAGGCGATCAAGGTGCTGTATGCGGGAGGCGATCAAGGTGCTGTATGCGGGAGGTGATCACGGTGCTGTATGCGGGAGGCGATCAAGGTGCTGTATGCGGGAGGCGTTGTATGGCGTTTATGTGCAGTAAAGTCTGGGAAGTATGTAAAGTCATAGTATTAAGATTAATGGCGTTTGTATAAAACAGTTACTCACATGTGCTTCTAAGAATGTGTCAGAGAGTAGTCCCCCTTGGTTAGCGAATCCTTGTTTCACCGTTGGTAAGAAGATACCCGCCACGCTGATATGGTCTCCCGGCTGCGCTAAACGCGTAGTCTCGCCGCGACAGAACACCGTCATACTGCGGGGAATGTTACCCACAGGCACTTGATCACTCTGAAAAATGTACGATTGGTAATTTAGATATTACGGGTAAACAATCACAATTTGGGTAACATGACGTGAAAGAGGACTAAACAGTTTTTATTCATATATTCAAGGTTCATTCTAGGTCATAATTTTTGGGAGAAGTGAGAGATTGCACGCTTAAGTTGTGCTATTTAATAAATTTCAACAAAATAGGTTAAATGTCACAATTTGACAATTTTGAATAGAAGGAGTGTGTTATAATGGGCCAGTGTATCTTACTGGACAATATTTGTATGAAAACAAAAAAAACAAAATATTCTTAGGGAGAAGTGGGTTCACCAGGGGACGAAGACTGGGTCCCCAGGACGACGATTTCGCCCCAGTCGCCCTGTATATTATTCTTTGTTTGATTTAAAGTCGCCATTACAACGCAAGTCATTTGCTATTATTGATGAAGGAAGACCATGGGTATTTCAGGCATATTTATAGCTTCCTCACATGTGGGAATCGAACCTACAATGGTGATGTGCAAGTGATATGAAGTCACATCCTTCATTCTAGTGCATTCTAAAAGGTCTGTATATATAGAAAATTGAAGAAGCTATTTCTCTTAAAAAAATTGAAACAATCTGTTTCACCAAGATGTTTTCATTGAATCAGGATCGACTGACCAGTCTGAACCATCCAAGCTGCCCAAATCGTACGGGACAGGTTATACTTGCTACTCCGCACCTTCAGATTATCTGAGTGCAGGTTTTGCCGCATAAGTTGTCCCGAGAATTACGCTTTTTTCTGTAAAAGTCGCAAGTAGCTAACCCCTTTACATGTATGCAAGTAGCTAACCCCTTCACATGTATGCAAGTAGCTAACCCCCCTTACATGTATGCAAGTAGCTAACCCCCTTACATGTATGCAAGTAGCTAACCCCCTTACATGTATGCAAGTAGCTAACCCCCTTACATGTATGCAAGTAGCTAACCCCCTTTACATGTAATGCAAGTAGCTAACCCCTTTACATGTATGCAAGTAGCTAACCCCCCTTACATGTATGCAAGTAGCTAACCCCTTTACATGTATGCAAGTAGCTAACCCCCTTACATGTATGCAAGTAGCTAACCCCCTTACATGTATGCAAGTAGCTAACCCCCTTTACATGTATGCAAGTAGCTAACCCCCTTACATGTATGTATGCAAGTAGCTAACCCCCTTACATGTATGCAAGTAGCTAACCCCCTTACATGTATGCAAGTAGCTAACCCCTTTACATGTATGCAAGTAGCTAACCCCTTTACATGTATGCAAGTAGCTAACCCCTTTACATGTATGCAAGTAGCTAACCCCCTTTACATGTATGCAAGTAGCTAACCCCTTTACATGTATGCAAGTAGCTAACCCCCTTTACATGTATGCAAGTAGCTAACCCCCTTTACATGTATGCAAGTAGCTAACCCCCTTTACATGTATGCAATTAGCTAACCCCCTTACATGTATGCAAGTAGCTAACCCCCTTTACATGTATGCAAGTAGCTAACCCCCTTTACATGTATGCAAGTAGCTAACCCCCTTTACATGTATGCAAGTAGCTAACCCCCTTTACATGTATGCAATTAGCTAACCCCCTTACATGTATGCAAGTAGCTAACCCCCTTACATGTATGCAAGTAGCTAACCCCCTTACATGTATGCAAGTAGCTAACCCCTTTACATGTATGCAAGTAGCTAACCGCTTTACATGTATGCAAGTAGCTAACCCCCTTTACATGTATGCAAGTAGCTAACCCCTTTACATGTATGCAAATAGCTAACCCCCTTTACATGTATGCAAGTAGCTAACCCCTTTACATGTATGCAAGTAGCTAACCCCCTTACATGTATGCAAGTAGCTAACCCCCTTTACATGTATGCACGTAGCTAACCCCCTTACATGTATGCAAGTAGCTAACCCCCTTACATGTATGCAAGTAGCTAACCCCTTTACATGTATGCAAGTAGCTAACCCCCTTTACATGTATGCAAGTAGCTAACCCCCTTTACATGTATGCAAGTAGCTAACCCCCTTACATGTATGCAAGTAGCTAACCCCTTTACATGTATGCAAGTAGCTAACCCCTTTACATGTATGCAAGTAGCTAACCCCCTTTACATGTATGCAAGTAGCTAACCCCCTTTACATGTATGCAAGTAGCTAACCCCTTTACATGTATGCGGTAATCGGCATCTAATTTCTCTTCCAAACATTTCCCAGCAGCATGAATTCTTGAAACCATGCTCAATATTTATATGATCCACAATATATGAACCACGCATATATCAGCTACACAGAAGGATGCCATCTTGCAAAGGATATAATATTATACAAACGATACCGGATTTAAACTTTTTAATATTATACCAAGGATACCTGATTTAAACTATATAATATTATACCAAGGATACCTGATTTAAACTATATAATATTATACCAAGGATACCTGATTTAAACTATATAATATTATACCAAGGATACCTGATTTAAACTATATAATATTATACCAAGGATACCTGATTTAAACTTTTTAAACGGTTATCAACGGAAATAAACTAGGGAAAAGTTCAGAGCATAACGTGCATGAAAAGGCTCTTGGAAATGAACAAACTTTGAGCCTCGTGACGGCATATAGTCGTCCTACTGAACAGTTAGTGTTGACAAATCATCGAAGCGAGATCGACGAAAAAGTGGATCTCTGCTAAAACATGGGGGAAGGTCGGTAAAATGATAATTCCTGTGAAAAATCATAACTGACTCCAACGGCACCGACAGATACCCAGGTTATGTCGGGTCTAACAATAACAACTAACAAGTGGCAATAACTGCACATGCTTACATGTTCCTGCATTCTCAGCTCTTGGAATTTAACAAACTTTGAGCCTCTTGACTGGAGATAAAGTCGTCCTCCTGACCGGTTAGTGGTACAGTCCGTGCTGGGACACATCAATAGGGGCATGAATGATGGAGATGCAATCTGAAATACAAAATATACACACCACAGTTTAAATCAAAGCCGAGTACATGCATTCTGAACATCGTCTCGACAGGATGAAGATTTAATTTCAAGATTTTACTAATTTCTCCTCAAAAACGTATAGCGTGAAAGTGATGTTTAACTAGTGGTGAAAATAGCGGTCAAATATGTCGTGCAATTTTATCAGAATGGTTTCGTAACAACATAATTCTAATGAAATTCCATGACATATTTCCTGGTTTATACAATGAACAGAACTATCAGAGTAGGTGATGAATGAATGCCCACCGAAGCATATAGCCATAGCCAAAAAAGTAATGTGAAAAATATATGCCTCCCTCCGGGGCCATAAAAATACATTAATGAGGTGTCGACTGCTATACTTATTTAACCCATTCAACACCAAGTAACTAACATGGACTGTGTATGATATTAACCCATTCAACACCAAGTAACTGACATGGACTGGTTCATGATATTAACCCATTCAACACCAAGTAACTGACATGGACTGTGCATGATATTAACCCATTCAACACCAAGTAACTGACATGGACTGTGCATGATATTAACCCATTCAACACCAAGTAACTGACATGGACTGTGCATGATATTAACCCATTCAACACCAAGTAACTGACATGGACTGGTGCATGATATTAACCCATTCAACACCAAGTAACTGACATGGACTGGTGCATGATATTAACCCATTCAACACCAAGTAACTGACATGGACTGGTGCATGATATTAACCCATTCAACACCAAGTAACTGACATGGACTGGTGCATGATATTAACCCATTCAACACCAAGTAACTGACATTGACTGTGCATGATATTAACCCATTCAACACCAAGTAACTGACATGGACTGGTGCATGATATTAACCCATTCAACACCAAGTAACTGACATGGACTGGTCCATGATATTAACCCATTCAACACCAAGTAACTGACATGGACTGTGCATGATATTAACCCATTCAACACCAAGTAACTGACATGGACTGGTGCATGATATTAACCCATTCAACACCAAGTAACTGACATGGACTGTGCATGATATTAACCCATTCAACACCAAGTAACTGACATGGACTGGTGCATGATATTAACCCATTCAACACCAAGTAACTGACATGGACTGGTGCATGATATTAACCCATTCAACACCAAGTAACTGACATGGACTGGTGCTTGATATTAACCCATTCAACACCAAGTAACTGACATGGACTGGTGCATGATATTAACCCATTCAACACCAAGTAACTGACATGGACTGTGCATGATATTAACCCATTCAACACCAAGTAACTGACATGGACTGGTGAATGATATTTTTAGACCAATAAATTAATAAGAAAATTATCTTTGAACCAGCTCATTTATCAAAATGGGTAATTTTATCTAAAAATAATAATAATTATTACTGGCAAAAAGTGCTAATCCTGATGAGACGGCTAGTCACGAGCCAGCTCATCTGGATCTACACTTTTTGTAAGTATTTGAGGCATGTAGTGTTGAAAGGGTTAAACTGTTTTTTATAAACTTTATAGCATTTATTATACACACAATGTAAAACACTATAAATGCGATTTGCATGAACTCTGTACATGCAAATGGTTAACAGCGAACACGCTACAACTGCGCTATCACGACTTCCATGTTTTTGGGGTTAACCCTTTCCTTCATATAGATTTAGGTTAATATACTATTATATCTCCATACAAACGACAGCCATTTAGCTATCAAGTAGTCACAATATCTATCCCACCTCCATAGATATTACTGGGACTACATGACATTCTGGCCTTTAAATGAGCATTGGTTTGGCTACTACATTGTCAATGTATGTCGTATTGGTAATGGAATCAAGAGGTGCTTCTATGAGGGAATGGGTTAGTCGCATGAACAGCTTAGATCATATAGTGACTCTCCAGCTGTTACTGGTGCAATGGTAGCGTGTTCGCTTCAGGTTTAAAAGGCCCAAAGTTTGCATCCAGCTGTAGCTGTTACGAGTGTGCCCGTAGGCACTTAAATTCCACATTGCCTCTTCTCTCTCTGTCGTGATATCGAGGGGCTATTAACCCATTCAACACCAAGTAACTCACATGGACTGGTCCATGATATTCATAAACCAATAAATGAATCAGAAAATCACATTTGGACAAGTTCATTTATCAAAATGGGTAATTATGTCTAAAAATAATCATATCACTGGCAAAAAGTGCAGATCCTGATGAGACGGCTCGTCATGAGCCGGCTCATCTGGATCTATACTTTTTGTAAACCTATTTAGAGGTATGTGGTGTTGAAAGGGTTAAAGTAATCTATGAAAGAGGTAACCATACAAGCAGGTTCTCTTCAATACTACATATATCATGTATGTACATATTATAAATACATAAAGCGACATTACATCACAAAAAGCCCCCCCCCCAAAGCATTTTTCACGTATAAATGCATTGCTACTACAAATTTTTCCCAATTCATTCGAACACTAACATTGAATCAATAAACAGTGTTGTTGTGGTCTACAAACTTCAAAAGTGAAAGTATGATTTCATATACTACTCAAAATTTGATACGGATCACTTTTTTTATGCTACATAATTCGTAAGTTCTAAAAATATGCTGCTATATTTTTGTTGCCAAATAATTGTACATGTATGGACCTTGTAAACCTGTATTAATTGTACATGTATGGACCTTGTAAACCTGTATTAATTGTACATGTATGGACCTTGTAAATCTGTATTAATTGTACATGTATGGACCTTGTAAATCTGTATTAATTGTACATGTATGGACCTTGTAAATCTGTATTAATTGTACATGTATGGACCTTGTAAATCTGTATTAATTGTACATGTATGGACCTTGTAAATCTGTATTAATTGTACATGTATGGACCTTGTAAATCTGTGTTACGGGTTTTGGTTATTCTCCGATAGCTTGCTCGGTTAGCACGGGAAAACGGCGTCCAGTGTAAAGTGTGTGATTTGGGGACAGTAGCTTTATGGACATGTTTATTATTAGCCAGATTTCCTTGAGTACTGTAGTCATCTGTTGCAAATCGTCAACAACCATGGCAAATGTGCGAGTTAGGCGACGCCTTGACGCTGAGGAAATGAATAGGGGCATCGTGATGCTGGAAAGTGGGCTATCTCAAAGGGACGTTGCAGGCGTCCTTGGTGTGTCACAGAGTGTGGTAGCAAGAATGTGGAATCGCTTCCAAATGTTGTGCATCGACATGGCGGTGGCCGAGAAAGGGCAACTACCCAAGCCCAAGACTGATTTATCGTCCTTCAAGCAAGACGTCATCGTTTCCAGAACGCTACAGCACTGCAAAACGACTTGCAGAATGCGTTTAGCCTTCGAGTTTCCACCCAAACAATCAGAAACCGACTCCACTATGTTGGTTTGAGGGCAAGACGGCCTGCAAGGATCGTCTCCAATGGTCACGCGATCATGTGACTTGGACATTGAACGACTGGACACCTGTGCTCTTTTCAGATGAGTCAAAATTCTGCTTGGACTTCACGGATAGGCGAGCAAGGGTGTGGAGAGTGCCTATGTGAACGATTTGCACCAGTATGCGTATCTGAACATGATCGTTACGGCGGCGGCTCCATCATGGTTTCGGCGGGCATCAGCATGCAGGGGAAGACGGGCCTGCACATCCTCGATGGCACCGTTACGACAGATCGTTATGTTAATGAGGTTTTAGATGTTCGTGTTCACCCATACGCTGGTGCTGTAGGTCCAGATTTCGTGCTGATGGATGACAACGCTCGTCCATACAGGGCCCGCATCACCAACCAGTACTTGGAGGCAGAAACAATCGTCAGGATGGAGTGGCCCGCCAAGTCCCCAGACCTGAACCCCATCGAACACGTCTGGGACATGCTACAGACGGCCATTAGTGCTCGGCAAGTTCAACCAACAACGGTTCCGGGGCTGAGACAGGCGTTACTGGAAGAGTGGCAGCGACTCCCACAATACAGGATTCGTGGGCTTATCACCAGCATGCGGAGGCGATGTCACACCGTTATCGATGCCTATGGACGCCATACGTAATATTGACAGAACATTCAATCTCCCTGTTTACTTTTTCAATTTTGTTACCATACCATGAACATGTCGAATAATATCCATTGTCATTTTCATTCTTGTGTCACGCTGGAGTAATCCATCCATCGTTTGGGTTTCCCTTAAGAAAATCTTTTTTAATTAATAAAATGTATTTATAACTAATTAACTCATATTTACAACATGCCACATGAAAATAGCATACACTATAAAAAGTGATCCTTATCAAATTTTGAGTAGTATATAACAGGATGGATATCCAAGCTCCTGATTTGAAGTGGGTCAATACTAAGCGCGAGATAATGTCGTTTAGAGATAATTTAACTAATGTACAAATGTTATAACGGTAAATATGTAACATAGATCGTGTTATTCATGATACACGCGTTGTATTCCGCATGGATGTCGACCCTATTTACATTATTTTGTTATGTCAACAAACCGCGTATACAACGTTTGTTAATTAATTGAAATATTTTGGGGGGAAATATACCATATAATAGGAAATTACATTCTGTAGACATCTGCGTTTTCACCGATGTAATGTCGCTTTAACTATGTTTATTCAAAGAAATATATATTGTTCAAACTAAATGCTGTAAGAGCTTGTTTCGCAATCATACTATATTAAATTTGTATAAACTAACTGCCTGCTGAGAATTGTTCATGTTGCTTCGAAAATAATGTTTCAAGCTACGCAGAACAGACAAAACCCGGAGAACCTTACCGGCTGGTACGTCTCGTTGCCACAGGTATCGCAGGTATAGGTAGCGACCACCATCATTGGTTTAACTTCCGTTGCCCGGGTAACTATGCCTTTCACACTCACAAGTTTACCGATCGATTCCGCCTTTACGTCTCGGATAGCCATGTGCTTCTGAGTGCTTCGCAGTTTAAAATAAACCTCGCTGAAACATAGGGAAGAAAGTTTTACTATTTTATAGCGCAACAAGTGTATACTAACCATACTTGTAAATGTTTATCTTCAGAAAATGATGTGACATGCTTCTGAAGTAATGAATGCGATTCGGCTTCTGATTAGCCGACAGAATCATTACATATATACGATCTGCTTAATCAGTAAGTTAACCTTTTCCTTCATAGAGATTCACAGCCATTTAGCTATCATGCAGTGGATAAGCAGTCACCATATATATCCCACATTCATAGATATTACTGGTACTACATGAGATTTTGGCCTTTATTATGAACATTGGATTAACTACTACATTGTCAATGTATGTCGTAATGTTGTCAAGAGGTGCTTCTATGAGGGAAAGGGTTAACTCAGTCAATGTATGTCGTATTGGTAATGGCGTTTCTATGAGGGAAAGGGTTAACTCAGTCAATGTATATTGTATTGGTAATGGCGTCAAGAGGTGCTTCTATGGGGGAAAGGGTTAACTCAGTCAATGTATGTCGTATTGGTAATGGCGTCAAGAGGTGCTTATATGAGGGAAAGGGTTTAACCTTAGTCAATGTATGTCGTATTGGTAATGGCGTCAAGAGGTGCTTCTATGGGGGAAAGGGTTATCTCAGTCAATGTATGTCGTATTGGTAATGGCGTCAAGAGGTGCTTATATGAGGGAAAGGGTTTAACCTTAGTCAATGTATGTCGTATTGGTAATGGCGTCAAGAGGTGCTTCTATGAGGGAAAGGGTCAACTCAGTCAATGTATATTGTATTGGTAATGGTGTCAAGAGGTGCTTCTTTGAGGGAAAGGGTTATGGCATGTTCCAATCATTGATAATATCAATGATCTACGCCGGTAAAAGAATTGTCAAAACAGGAAATACAGCATGGACGAGCCGTCTCACAAAGATGTGCCTGCGTGTCTGAAAGTATCTTTATGTGTTGTTTATCTTCAAGCAAGGCCACAGTAAGTTCTATAATTAATCTGCAAAAGTTATCCAGGTGTTAATGTTAGCAACCTACCAAATACAAATTTATTGAAGACTTTGTAAATAAATATCCACAGGAGATATTTCACAATTAATAATTTTAATCAAACTTGTTTTTAATTATTTCCGGACATATTTTCAATATTTTTCTAAATAATTATTGAAAAATAGAAACACATTCATGATTTCTAATCATCCACACCATGAACTATCTCACTGTGCAGCACATTCCAAGTAAACATATACTGGAACTTTAATCTATACCTGTTGAAATGTGTGCATGCAGTCTACATTGTGACAAAACGATTACAGATATCAAATCACAGCACTCGCTTCTCACCAATGCAGGGATAATTTTTGTTGACCAGATGTATGGAAGAAAATACCCTATTGTCAAAAATGAATGGGATATTTTGGAAAGCAATGGGATATTTTCCGTTTAAAGCAGTTTTTAATCGTTTTCAATGCAGTTTATTCTGCTTTCCCATCTATTATAGACTATATATGTGACCCTCCATTACAAAACCAGTCGGAAGTCGCTAAATCCAATTTCAAGATATTGACCAATAATCATGATACCTAAAATCACCATATTTTGGATTTCAGCATATAAATATTAAGAAATATGTATACTGCAACTACGGCAAGGTTATTTTGTTGAAAGGTATTACAAAAATGCATAAAAAACCTTATTTTGTGAAAGCACTAATTAATTAATTCTGACAAATTAGTCATAAAACAATGAAAACCGTGAAAAATGGGCCTTGAAAACAATACACTTCAGGCTAAAGTATCGGGAAATCCCGGTCATGTTTGGTATTAAAATAGAGCTGGAAGTTCCCTCTATTCAAATTTGATAAAGATATAACGTCATAACCCTGTATTAACCAATCAAAGCTGTTGAAACAAACACCTACGATGTAAACAATTCTTTTGTTACCAAGCATGTGGCCTGAAACGCGGTGTTTAATTGGCTACTGAGTTCTGCGCATGCTCTGTGGATATTTTCAAAACGCAGTTCCGATTGTAAAATGGATACATAAATCGCGAACTTGTTGAATTTAAATGCAAATGATACCTCAGAATTAGGCGATGTAGTGACAGAATATTTTTCAAACTCTTGGGAAGAGGATATTGAATCAGGAAACTCGAGTGATGAAGGCAGTTCCTTGGATTCTGAGGACGAATTCGACCCTAAACAAACTTTGTTTTGACAAAGTTATGCAGAATGACGCTGTGATACAGAGTATGCGATGTGCACAGGCGAGAATTTCGAAACACTTGAATGGGAAAAGGCTACACAATTCAGGTGAGTTTTATTAGACATTATTTGAGGCTTTTGCTAGATATGTGAATGTTCCATTTATTATTTTAACATGCTAGTGTGATGGTCGAGTAGTGGTCCCTATGGACCCGAGTAACCTGAATCATTTCGCTTCCTGGTTTCGATTTGATAATACCATTTGGTTACCACAATGGAAATTAAGAAAAAGGTAGTGGATTGGATCAGGTGTATTAGTACAGAATGTATGTGGGTTTGTTAAAACATGTCTAACCTATTTGGTATGGAAGTGAATCAGTATGGGGGAGGGCTGCAAAAAGTGTAATGTGAACCGGGGTATGGAAACTATGAATGTAGGCTGGTCTATTATATACAGCCGGTATATATGGAAGAGAGACACATAGAGGGGGGTGTGAACAATGTCGGAGGGAGGTGCCATCTGCCACAAATCTCAGGGCGAGGGTCGCCGTAAGGTTTAGTGCAAGGGAGTGATATTGATGGTAAACACTGCATCAATGCATGATGTATGTGCTGATTGAGCTTATTTACCCTCGCCTCCGGCGAACCATGTGGACTAGCGTTGTATGTTTCTGCGGAATTCTTATTTATAGTTTATTGATACATAATTATATAATGTGTATCGGTATGTATGTTCCGCTAATGACAAACCCTGGGGACCTAGACATATGTTCCTGTGCAGTCTTTATCGACGCAAAGCCAATGTGTGTGAGGTGCCTTGTTCAATATGTGGCCTGACTGAGTATCGAACCCGGGATACACCTCTGAACCACGGATGCATCACCGAACGTATTTCATTGGAAATTATTAATAATATTGCTCTACTTTCAGTTGTACATGCAAGTATGGTAATGGTGAACCGTGTTATCAACAGTTTGTTCCAGAGGACATGATTAGACGCAGAATGAATATGAGAGAATTAACACAACGTAAGTATTGGCTTATGGAATTGTCAATTTTCTACACACAGGTTATTCGTTATAATGATATGTAAATAGTATTGTTTTACGGTTGCGAAACAAGGTTTTTTGTCAATTTATAACTAATCACTCAAGTTGGCGAGGATGAAAGCGTTTGTGTGGGAGAAAACACACTTGTCCGATCTGGTGACCATTATACCATCTTCTCGGTCCGAGGATCAAACACGGGTCGCATTGGTGGGAAGCACGAGCATGCTGACCACTACGCTAATCAGTTGAAGAGGCACATGCCCATCCCCTTGATTTTTTGATTTCCTCATTGATATTTTAGGGATTTTACCTAAAAAATGAGGAATTGTCCCATCCTTATACATTAGCTGCTTTCAATTTGGCAACATTGGACAAAAGTGCTCAGTATATATTTCCAATTCGTATTAACAATTATGTTAATAAAAGCAGTATATATTTCCAATTCTTATTAACAATTATGTTAATATACCATTTCAATAAGTTGTCTGCAATGGGATACCTTGGTGCGACAGAAAAAATGAGGGGGGGTGTCACTCCTCCCAATTATTTCCCTTTTTATTCATAATTTCGGACGTCCTATATGTCGATGTTCGTTTAATGAAATCACTGAATATATATACATTTGTTTATCAGGTTTGATGCTGACCATCCTGGCACAGTGTTTGTCAAGAATGACCCGAACGCAAAGGAGGTGGCCTTTCGAGTACTGCTGCCAGATACAACATTTCCGGATGGAGAGGCTCCAGGGATCTAACCCCCAGAACTCCCCCTTCAGAGGCAGCAGTACCTCTATAAATCAATAAGAGAATTTGTAAACAATCCATATAAAGATATTGTGTGTCGAAGACCAGATGTAATGCCACCAGATGATTCGGATGGCGAAGGTCTGGTTACTTGTGGTCGTGGTCGCGGGCGTGGCTGTGCGTGTGATCGTGGGAAGATGTCAATGAGTGCACACAGTCGTAGTCCTCATTAGACTCTGACAATATCTGGACAACACCTATGATGATGATGATAGTGCATATGAAATGTACATGTGAATGAATCGTAAACATTGATTGTGGAGATTTGTTTGAACATAAACCTGGAAAATGTTGAAAACCCTGAACATTTGAATTTTGTTTGTTTGTATGTTACCATGTAAATATTTTGATGAAATTGTGTGTAAATAAAGGTTGTGCATGAATATATATATGCTACAAATTTCATTTTCATTGTACATATAGTAATGTGCGTTGCTAAGGAGTTTGTTTTGGCAACGTTAACCTCGATTTTGGGACTTTATTCATATTTCTGAAGCCGTAGCTATTGCAACTCAAAAAGTCCATATCTTTGTCAGTTTTTAACCTATAACAAAAATGTATACATCATTGGAAAGCTAATGCATTGCCCTTTCAGATGAGCACATAATCTCAGCTTTTAAAAAAATACCCATGTGACTGATTTTGTAATGGAGGGTCACATATAATCTCCCTTAATTAAGATTAATTTTTCTGGCTTTGGCATTATTCCATGTGTTTAATGCCGATTTAAAGTCAATTTGTCCAGTGCACCCCCTTCCAGACAAATCCTCATGAGGCTGTCAATGTGTTCAGGTTATTTTGCCAACTGTAGCACCTTTGATGCGTGGGGTATCTAATTGTTCTAACAATTGTACCAGACTGGAATACTTGCTCAGTAGGATTTCTTCTTTAGCCATCCAAAATACCACCTTCATTAATGCAATAATCCCACTAGACTCTTTAGAATCAATGTTTGCCACATCACTGGCTAGGTCCTCCCTCCCCTTAGGAGCTAGTAATGCCCTCTTATGATCAACATTTTCAAGGTGCCTGCTCAGTGTTGTTGTCCTGAAGTTGTCTGTGCCAATTGCCATTGAATTTTTCATCCCTAGATCCCTGCACAACTGGCAATACATGGTTGATGTTGTGGAATTGTATTGGAGCCACGGATTGTCATTTAACCATTTAGCTTGGAATTTAGGTTTTGAAGTTGTGATGGAAGGTTCTGAACTAGCTGCAGAAGCTGGACTGTCCACGGACTCATTGTTATTTACATCTGTAGGAGCTTTCATGAATTGAAAGAGGCTCTGGCAGCCCGCAATCGGCTTTAACCTTTTCTTAGGTGGCATTGTGAAAAGCGTCAGTGGAAACGGGAAATTAAAACGTAAAACTGAAAGTCAAACGCTCCGTATCATAAGACGCTCGGCGGCTCTATATATTGCATTAATAAAACGTTCAGCAGACCTGGTAGGGGAGGTAATCCAGACTAAAGCGTCCAGTGAGCTCGATCAATTATCGAGACGAATAAGAAACGTCGTTACCGGCACATTATTTGCTATGTTTGAACAGTAGAAATTCGACAATCTTTATGCGATTTTTCTAACACAATTGGTTAAATTGTATGCGATTTCCGGCCACATTATGCGAGAATATCGCGGCCAAAAATTATCCCTGCAATGCAACACGGGTACGATCCTCGGACCGGGAAGAATGTGAGATGGTACGGTGGTCGCCAGATCAGACAGGTGGGTTTTCTCTGGGTACTCCGGTTTCCTTCCACACGAATGACCACATATACACTTTCATCCGCGCCAACGCAAGTGAAAACTTGCTTCGCAATCATTGTAAAATAAATAAAGTTTAAACTAAATCACAGCAGCCATGGTGGTAGAGTATACTGCAACTAGAGCCGAGAATGCTTAAAATACTTACAATCTTCTCAAGAGTTCCGACGGGTATTTGTTTCTTGGGTCTCGCGTTATTCCACCCCCGTCCGGATGGTTCCTCTGCTCAAGCAGGAGCCGGTGCTCAATGTAAACATCCAGGGCATCTTTGTGTATCACCTGAGTGGTAAGAGAAACAGCATCTACAGTGCACAATGTACTACACACAGCCTCCATGGTGTAACGTATACATCTACAGTGCACAATGTACTCACACAGCCTCCATGGTGTAACGTATACATCTACAGTGCACAATGTACTACACACAGCCTCCATGGTGTAACGTATACATCTACAGTGCACAATGTACTCACACAGCCTCCATGGTGTAACGTATACATCTACAGTGTACAATGTACTACACACAGCCTCCATGGTGTAACGTATACATCTACAGTGCACAATGTACTACACACAGCCTCCGTGGTGTAACGGATACATCTACAGTGCACAATGTACTACACACAGCCTCCGTGGTGTAACGTATACATCTACAGTGCACACTGTACTACACACAGCCTCCATGGTGTAACGTATACATCTACAGTGCACAATGTACTACACACAGCCTCCGTGGTGTAACGTATACATCTACAGTGCACAGTGTACTACACACAGCCTCCATGGTGTAACGGATACATCTACAGTGCACAATGTACTACACACAGCCTCCATGGTGTAACGTATACATCTACAGTGCACAATGTACTACACACAGCCTCCATGGTGTAACGGATACATCTACAGTGCACAATGTACTACACACAGCCTCCATGGTGTAACGTATACATCTACAGTGCACAATGTACTACACACAGCCTCCATGGTGTAACGTATACATCTACAGTGCACAATGTACTACACACAGCCTCCATGGTGTAACGTATACATCTACAGTGCACAATGTACTACACACAGCCTCCATGGTGTAACGTATACATCTACAGTGCACAATGTACTACACACAGCCTCCATGGTGTACAGATACATCTACAGTGCACAATGTACTACACACAGCCTCCATGGTGTAACGTATACATCTACAGTGCACAATGTACTACACACAGCCTCCATGGTGTAACGTATACATCTACAGTGACAATGTACTACACACAGCCTCCATGGTGTAACGGATACATCTACAGTGCACAATGTACTACACACAGCCTCCATGGTGTAACGTATACATCTACAGTGCACAATGTACTACACACAGCCTCCATGGTGTAACGTATACATCTACAGTGCACAATGTACTACACACAGCCTCCATGGTGTAACGTATACATCTACAGTGCACAATGTACTACACACAGCCTCCATGGTGTAACATCTACAGTGCACAATGTACTACACACAGCCTCCATGGTGTAACGTATACATCTACAGTGCACAATGTACTACACACAGCCTCCATGGTGTAACGTATACATCTACAGTGCACAATGTACTACACACAGCCTCCATGGTGTAACGTATACATCTACAGTGCACAATGTACTACACACAGCCTCCATGGTGTAACGTATACATCTACAGTGCACAATGTACTACACACAGCCTCCATGGTGTAACGTATACATCTACAGTGCACAATGTACTACACACAGCCTCCATGGTGTAACGTATACATCTACAGTGCACAATGTACTACACACAGCCTCCATGGTGTAACGTATACATCTACAGTGCACAATGTACTACACACAGCCTCCATGGTGTAACGTATACATCTACAGTGCACAATGTACTACACACAGCCTCCATGGTGTAACGTATACATCTACAGTGCACAATGTACTACACACAGCCTCCATGGTGTAACGTATACATCTACAGTGCACAATGTACTACACACAGCCTCCATGGTGTAACGTATACATCTACAGTGCACAATGTACTACACACAGCCTCCATGGTGTACAGATACATCTACAGTGTACAATGTACTACACACAGCCTCCATGGTGTAACGTATACATCTACAGTGCACAATGTACTACACACAGCCTCCATGGTGTAACGTATACATCTACAGTGCACAATGTACTACACACAGCCTCCATGGTGTACAGATACATCTACAGTGTACAATGTACTACACACAGCCTCCATGGTGTAACGGATACATCTACAGTGCACAATGTACTACACACAGCCTCCATGGTGTAACGTATACATCTACAGTGCACAATGTACTACACACAGCCTCCATGGTGTAACGTATACATCTACAGTGCACAATGTACTACACACAGCCTCCATGGTGTAACGTATACATCTACAGT
Source organism: Archivesica marissinica (assembly GCA_014843695.1). Classification (NCBI taxonomy): domain Eukaryota; kingdom Metazoa; phylum Mollusca; class Bivalvia; order Venerida; family Vesicomyidae; genus Archivesica; species Archivesica marissinica. Next base: position 13,671,350 of record CM026389.1, on the reverse strand, counting down.
GCACAATGTACTACACACAGCCTCCGTGGTGTAACGTATACATCTACAGTGCACAATGTACTACACACAGCCTCCATGGTGTAACGTATACATCTACAGTGTACAATGTACTACACACAGCCTCCATGGTGTAACGTATACATCTACAGTGCACAATGTACTACACACAACCTCCGTGGTGTAACGTATACATCTACAGTGCACAATGTACTACACACAGCCTCCATGGTGTAACGTATACATCTACAGTGTACAATGTACTACACACAGCCTCCATGGTGTAACAGATACTGTGTCCACCTCATCATCGAGAGCGATTGCGAGTTTGAACCCCCGACAGTACGACGGTCGTGGTGTGTAAGATTTTTAAATATCACATTTCCCATTCTCTCATCGTCATGGCGATGGATTGCACGAGGAATGAGATGTCGTGAATGATGAAACCAATAGAGCTATACTAAATTTGGACAGATCGGTACACTTTGTGCTCATAATCTGTTCTCCACAGTTTGATGCCCGAACTGTAAACCTGTTCTGTATTATTATTGAAGTGTACAGACAAACTGTTCTTTTGGCAGAACAAAACCGATTTGAATTTTGATCCTAAATTTATCATCATCTTTTTATTTAGTAATGTTTCTGAAACACAGAAGTTTATCAATATTGTATATCAGCTTATGAATATGCAGGGAATAAGCAGTCACATTTCTCTTTAGAAGATTTAGGGTAAGCTGACCATGGAATAAAAGTCAATGCACAATATGGAATATCTTGTCCACATCCCAGACAGTTAAGGGAGACTACTTTACACCAGCTGCAAGTGGAAGTCGTGATAGTGCAGTGGGTGCACATTCGCTTCAGGTGCGACAGGTCTGGAGTTCGAGCACCTCTGGAGCTGTTACGATTGTGCAAGGCAAGGCATTTATATTCCACGTTCTCTCCCTCGTGGCGATGGATTCCATCAGGAATGAGGTCTCGGAAGTGATTAATATAAGTTGTAAGAACTTGTTTCGCAATCGAGCTAAAATAAATTTGTATAAACACCAGTTGCCATCAAGCTTCAACCATGTCCACAAATAGCGGGGGATAATAAACCTCTTCAAAACCATACTATAGGGAGACATATGGCCCGCTAGCTTGAGCCCTGATAATATGTTATTGTCTCATCAAATTGTACACATTTAATTCGTCCACACATAATGGTTGGTAATGTTTTTCATTTAATACAATTGACGGGGAGGCACATGGATGAGTGGGTCCAGTGGGAACAAGATCTTGGGAGGAATAGTGGGTGGGTCCAGTGGGGACAAGATCTTGGGAGTAAGAGTGGGTGGTTCCAGTGGGGACAAGATCTTGGGGGTAAGAGTGGGTCCAAGATCTTGGGGGTAAGAGTGGGTCCAGTGGGGAACAAGATCTTGGGGGTAAGAGTGGGTCCAGTGGGAACAAGATCTTGGGGGTAAGAGTGGGTCCAAGATCTTGGGGGTAAGAGTGGGTCCAGTGGGGAACAAGATCTTGGGGGTAAGAGTGGGTCCAGTGGGAACAAGATCTTGGGAGTAAGAGTGGGTCCAGTGGGGACAAGATCTTGGGAGTTGAATAATTATGGCCATATATACATACCTCGCGTTCCCTGTAATCGGGTAAAATCTCTTGTATAATTTCACCAAACAGGCTGATGTACCGCCTTGTATTCTCAACGACAGCATCAGCAAGATCCGGGTCGTGATCGTATATACTTTCCAGGTCGATACACAGGCCGACTTGTTCCCTGTGTGCAAGCTTCACCTGGATAACAATAACAAATATAGCAGTTGGCAGATATATACCACTAATGCTTAGATAGGATATCACGGTATGAGTTGGGTGACTGGCAGTCACAGTCCATTAGCACTCAACCGATCGCATGACAACCATGGTCATTGTCAAGGCACAGGATATATCAGGGAAATTGCGTAAATGAAACCCATTCCGGGAGCCTCAGAAGTGAAGTTTGAACGTGTCAATAAAACGAGTGTTGTATTGATTATGATTATCAGTTTTATCACACTAGAGGGAAGGTGGATAAACTCGAGCTATGATAGAGGGAAGGTGGATAGACTCCCCTGAGCTCCAGCTATGATAGAGGGAAGGTGGATAGCCTCCCTTGAGCTCCAGCTATGATAGAGGGAAGGTGGATAGCCTCCCTTGAGCTCCAGCTATGATAGAGGGAAGGTGGATAGACTACCATGAGCTCCAGCTATGATAGAGGTTAGGTGGATAGCCTCCCCTGAGCTCCAGCTATGATAGAGGGAAGGTGGATAGCCTCCCGTGAGCTCCAGCTATGATAGAGGGAAGGTGGATAGCCTCCCCTGAGCTCCAGCTATATGGAAGGTGGATAGACTCCCCTGAGCTCCAGCTATGATAGAGGGAAGGTGGATAGACTCCCCTGAGCTCCAGCTATATGGAAGGTGGATAGACTCCCCTGAGCTCCAGCTATGATAGAGGGAAGGTGGATAGACTCCCCTGAGCTCCAGCTATGATAGAGGGAAGGTGGATAGACTCCCCTGAGCTCCAGCTATGATAGAGGGAAGGTGGATAGACTCCCATGAGCTCCAGCTATGATAGAGGGAAGGTGGATAGACTCCCCTGAGCTCCAGCTATGATAGAGGGAAGGTGGATAGACTCCCCTGAGCTCCAGCTATGATAGAGGGAAGGTGGATAGACTCCCCTGAGCTCCAGCTATGATAGAGGGAAGGTGGATAGACTCCCATGAGCTCCAGCTATGATAGAGGGAAGGTGGATAGCCTCCCGTGAGCTTCAGCTATGATAGAGGGAAGGTGGATAGACTCCCATGAGCTTCAGCTATGATAGAGGGAAGGTGGATAGACTCCCATGAGCTTCAGCTATGATAGAGGGAAGGTGGATAGACTCCCATGAGCTTCAGCTATGATAGAGGGAAGGTGGATAGACTCCCCTGAGCTCCAGCTATGATAGAGGGTAGGTGGATAGACTCCCATGAGCTTCAGCTATGATAGAGGGAAGGTGGATAGACTCCCATGAGCTTCAGCTATGATAGAGGGAAGGTGGATAGACTCCCATGAGCTCCAGCTATGATAGAGGGAAGGTGGATAGACTCCCATGAGCTCCAGCTATGATAGAGGGAAGGTGGATAGACTCCCATGAGCTCCAGCTATGATAGAGGGAAGGTGGATAGACTCCCATGAGCTCCAGCTATGATAGAGGGAAGGTGGATAGACTCCCATGAGCTCCAGCTATGATAGAGGGAAGGTGGATAGCCTCCCGTGAGCTTCAGCTATGATAGAGGGATGGTGGATAGACTCCCATGAGCTTCAGCTATGATAGAGGGAAGGTGGATAGACTCCCATGAGCTTCAGCTATGATAGAGGGAAGGTGGATAGACTCCCCTGAGCTCCAGCTATGATAGAGGGTAGGTGGATAGACTCCCATGAGCTTCAGCTATGATAGAGGGAAGGTGGATAGACTCCCATGAGCTTCAGCTATGATAGAGGGAAGGTGGATAGACTCCCATGAGCTCCAGCTATGATAGAGGGAAGGTGGATAGCCTCCCGTGAGCTTCAGCTATGATAGAGGGAAGGTGGATAGACTCCCATGAGCTTCAGCTATGATAGAGGGATGGTGGATAGACTCCCATGAGCTTCAGCTATGATAGAGGGAAGGTGGATAGACTCCCATGAGCTTCAGCTATGATAGAGGGAAGGTGGATAGACTCCCATGAGCTCCAGCTATGATAGAGGGTAGGTGGATAGACTCCCATGAGCTTCAGCTATGATAGAGGGAAGGTGGATAGACTCCCATGAGCTTCAGCTATGATAGAGGGAAGGTGGATAGACTCCCATGAGCTCCAGCTATGGTAGAGGGAAGGTGGATAGACTCCCATGAGCTCCAGCTATGATAGAGGGAAGGTGGATAGACTCCCATGAGCTCCAGCTATGATAGAGGGAAGGTGGATAGACTCCCATGAGCTCCAGCTATGATAGAGGGAAGGTGGATAGACTCCCATGAGCTTCAGCTATGATAGAGGGAAGGTGGATAGACTCCCATGAGCTCCAGCTATGATAGAGGGAAGGTGGATAGACTCCCATGAGCTCCAGCTATGATAGAGGGAAGGTGGATAGACTCCCCTGAGCTCCAGCTATGATAGAGGGAAGGTGGATAGACTCCCATGAGCTCCAGCTATGATAGAGGGAAGGTGGATAGACTCCCCTGAGCTCCAGCTATGATAGAGGAAAGGTGGATAGCCTCCCATGAGCTCCAGCTATGATAGAGGGAAGGTGGATAGACTCCCCTGAGCTCCAGCTGTGATAGAGGGAAGGTGGATAGCCTCCCCTGAGCTTCAGCTATGATAGAGGATAGGTGGATAGCCTCCCCTGAGCTCCAGCTATGATAGAGGGAAGGTGGATAGCCTCCTGTGAGCTCCAGCTATGATAGAGGGAAGGTGGATAGACTCCCGTGGGCTTCAGCTATGATAGAGGGAAGGTGGATAGCCTCCCATGAGCTTCAGCTATGATATCCTTCTATCGAGATATTCACAAGACTCCAAATTCTTTCATGTGCATTATGAAAAAGCCACACGCATGGTTCCAGCTGACGGGCGCTAAACTATGTGATTTGGAAAAAATATTTGGCGCAACATGTATTGTCAAACACATGGCGTCAAATATTTATCTGAGAATTATATGATCATGAGTATATGGCTTTTAGTTGGCTCCAAGTCTTTCAAATCGGCTCCAGTTTTGTTTCAATTGGTGACAGAAGTGGCGCAGACAAAAATTGGAGACAGCAGGAAGCCTGCCACACGGGATCAGACCGACATATGAATTAGCCGTCGTGTGTTCAAAACAAAGTGTGCCTTAAACTTACCAACTGTTGGCCATACACAAAATCTTTGCCACCAGCAGGACTATCTACATAGAACTCTTGAAGAAATGTTTTGATTTTGTCTGAAAAAGAGAAACAAGAATACAGTAGAAAAATGCATATTCGCTGTAAATCGAAAGGCGGAAGTCGTGATTACGCAGTGATAGCGCGTTCGCGTCAGGTGCGAAAGGCCTGGAGCTTGAGCCCTGCTGGAGCCATTACGATTGTGCCCGTAGGCAAGGCATTTAAATTACACATGCCTCCTCTCTCCGGGTCCCTCGTGGCATGGATACCATCAGTAATGACGTCTCGAGAGTGATTAATACAAGTTGCAAAAACTTGTTTCGCAACCGAGCTAAAATAAATTTGTATAAAATGTATCAACTAAATTCTGTAATAATGAATTGGTCTCTATATAAAGGCCTATATTAGGCCTAAAATGTTTGATTCAAAGCAGTTTTTACTAATAAACGTAGATCTATGAAATGTCATTGGTCAGAACATGTTCCTAACAAGGTGTTATCAATAGAAACAATAGCGATGTATTAATGAATTAGGCTGCCGATTCATTGTCCACACATGCATACTCTGAAATACACCCCAGCCCCAAATTGTTTAAAATATTAAATGCAATGCAACATCAATGAAATATTATTTCTTGTCAAAACAAGCAAGATGTTTATTTCGTCTTCTTGATAATCTCTTCTGGAAGATGGACGAGTATCTCAGAGCTATGACATCACGATACACCAACCTCCTGGAAGATGGACGAGTATCTCAGAGCTATGACATCACGATACACCAACCTCCTGGAAGATGGACGAGTATCTCAGAGCTATGACATCACGATACACCAACCTCCTGGAAGATGGATGAGTATCTCAGAGCTATGACATCACGATACACCAACCTCCTGGAAGATGGACGAGTATCTCAGAGCTATGACATCACGATACACCAACCTCCGTAGATGGTCAATTAATATGTCAAATGTTGTTCAGATCAAATCTTTGACTCTTAAATATCGCAGGATGGATGCCTCTTGACACAAAACAAATCTTCATGAACTCAAATATCTATTATATAGTCAATAAATTTGCAAACATTCAAACACAATGCAGTGGGAATGATTTTGTCAAAAAGGTCATCTTTAAAGTTAGGTTTTTACACTAGAAATAATATTTGAATGGCACGACAATTTCGTCTAATGATTTCTATTTTGGCTTTTCGCAATAACCAAAAAATTCAAAATGGACAAAATGGAATGGTGAAACTCTCAAATGAAATTTAAATGTTGATTTCTTGTAATTTACATAATATTGTGTCAAGAGACGTTTTAGACCGTGCAGAATTCAAACAATGGGATGTGTGTTCATCTTGTTAGCAATTTTAATTTATAAAATGACTTTTTAGAATATAAAATATGCGACGCGTAATTGGGGTTTAGCGGTTAGACTTTGAAAATTGATGGGATAGTAAAATGTCACATTTTTCCAGTCTAAATATTTGGACTAACACATTGCTTAACCACTTAGGTCGGCTAAGCTGCCCAGGAATACATGTCTACGTCACTGCAAGGGGTTTGACATTAATGGAACATATAGTCATTTCTTAACATACCGCTGGTCTTGACATACCGAGGCATCCACAATTTTTCAGAACGAGGTAAAATAACGCCACCTATCATTCTTTCCATTGGATCAGTGTTGACCCAGAAAGGTAAACATGTGTTGCTAAACAAGAGTAATTTACCGATACAAGATGCTTAGTGAATATCAAGATCTATGCAATATTACCCCACCGCTTTTTTATCTGATAAAATGCTCCAAATGTCCATAATATATATATTTATGTTCATTCCAACTTTGTAAAATGGCGGTCTGCTATCTGGTATTTATGAATGAAACTGTTTTGATCACGTGTTTAGGTTACTACGTAATTCCCGTATTACCAAATATGGGCATACTTTTAAGGTCCGAGACGCGCTTTTTCTACTGAATGATTATTTTTCAAAACAGATTTCCCACCAAAGTTAGTATCTTTTATTAAAAACAAGTTGATGTTCATATCTATGGAACTTTCTCCCGTGATGTACATCTATTGACATATGGTGATATAGCCAGATTCCCGCATTTTATTATTCATAAAAAGTAGGCCCATCGTGGGCCTAAAGCTATTTGTTGTTTTCTGGTGGGAGATTAAAAAGATATTCATGTTTTATGTTAAATTGATAAATTTACTGCTAGACTTACATATAATACAGATTAAGGTCTATATCAAATACTCACATACTTTTATTATGACTACCTTTGTGTAAACACCCAAATCAGGGCCTCGGTCATTTGCCGCGGTATACTCGGAACTACTGACTACGTAACTGCTGACACGATGATGCCAAAAGCATGATAAACACAAGTGATTCCCAATAGTATTTCTTCTTTGTGTATTTGTAATGTTGAAGCGGAGAAGTCATAGTATGAAGCAACAGGAGTTTTAAATTCAGGTATATAATAGTATATCTGTAGTTTGGTTTTAATGGCTAGTACCGCGATATACCCATAATGCATCCTACATACATATCAATTTGACCGCCCAATGAAATGATGGTTTGGGATAGAGGCAGTAATCCCACAAAACAGTAGCAACCACCATGCATCTTTACTGCGCATTATTGCGCAAATCGGTGTTCCGATAAAAAACTGACCCCAAAATATGTCCTGTGTATTACAGTCTTGTATGAACAGAGCAAAGGCTTTCCGATTGAAATATTTGCATAAGTGGGAGGAGATATGACCAAATATGGCGTATATGCCCATTTGGCCTGTTACGCAGTATATATTTACAGTTCAAAACCGAAAGTGAAAATTTCAAATATCATAAATTTGTCCAAAACGGCCATATACGCTAATGAAATTGGTATTTTATGATAGATATATCAGTATTCTTTTCATTCTGGGCACTTCCAAGAATGTAATTTGACGTATATCCTGTTTATTTGGCTCGCATCCGAGTGACCTGACAAAAGTCTCACCGGACAAGGGAAGTAATCGAACTTAGGGTCTAAAAATATTGCAAAGTGTGTCCTTCTCTCAAGCTCGATTGAGGTATAAATAGATACAGTATTGTGGTTTGGAGTAAATGCAAATATGCATTTGCGCTGTCTGAAGATTAATTAGCTTGTATTTGCAATTTTCTAAAATCAAAATGGCTGTTCGTACACCGTTCATTCGTACTCGGTTACCGTACACCGTTCATTCGTACTCAGTTACGAGTCGGTATATTAAAAATATATTAATTTATAAGTGTGTTGTAAGTACTGTGTGCATAAAATTGTTACAGAACAGGTGAGAAATGTTTATAGAAGAAAATAACACTGACTACTATGCAGAATAGCGTTTCATGATCAAGTAATAAGCTGGTGTCAACTTTTTTAAGAAATTGAAAATAAAGCCTTTTCCGACTGCAAGTTTTCATCATTTACAAGTCCATTAATTTCAAAATTTGTGGTGTAACAAAGTTAAGCTATATATTTTTGCAAATGGTTTGATGAGATCTACCAGAAAATGTATAGTTTTACATGTATTATAGCTGTTAATAAAATCATTGAATGTTGCTAAAAACAGGTGGCAGTACACTAAAGCTGAACAATAGAAAACTTTTCAATTAAAGATCAAATTTAGCCCTAACCCTTACTGCCAATTGTCCCAAGATTACTGCCAAGTGTATATTTCGTTACTGCCTCTATCGTTAACGAACGTGTTTACGTTACCCCACCCACCTAAATCAGTAGTTTCTACACATATATCGATGAATTGCTTCCTGTAATCAGAAATGAAAGCAACATTTAGATCTATAACATTACCTTTCTCTGCAACATAATCTCTTGGTGGCATATTGAGGATTAGATGATACTATCTGTTCGTGCACTATGTTGTTTATAAAATGATGGACAATGGTGTACTTAAATTGGCGCGAAAATATACCACGTGATGTCTCAGCATATCAAACACATTATAAGGTAACCGCGAAAAATAAGGGAACCAATCGGTAGCAATACGTTATTGCCGAAGGCCTCGTGTGTAACAGAAGTCTAAGCAACACACGGAAACACGGTTTGGACACCGTCTTGACCCAGATTCTTATAAGCAGGTAAACAAACATTAAAACCGTTCGTTATAAAATCATCGGTTTAGCGTATTTTGGCAATATACTACCTTCGACATACTCTGATTACTTTGCTATGTTGTTTTATAACCGTATGCTATCCATATTTATATAACTACTGATAACAGAAGTGAATATTCGAGAGTAAACACGAATTCACGTACTAGTTTCGTCTAAAAACCCTTTCGTCTAACGATGATTTCGGGTAGTAACTTATTCATCCACATATACTAGTTACTCCCAGCACACACTACTGAGTATGACAGGGTGGCGCTTGTCATGGACCGTTGATAAACATCTCATTTGAGACACCGAATGTTGAAAATAACCACATACTAAGGTCAAAAACAGTCCCGAGTGGTACAGTGGCCAGCAGCTCAGCAAAAATGGTAAAGGCTGGGGCTGGACTGTACATAGTATCTTATACTAATCTACCTACCCTACCACATGCCCTACCCTACCATACCCTACCTTACCTACCTAACTATCCACCTGCCTACCTACCCGTATATACCCTTATCTACCTACCTTTATCTACCAACCATTATCTACTTATCTACCTACCTTTATCTATCTTCCTTTAATGTCGAACCCCTTACGGGGATGTAGACATGTTGCGCGTCAATCCCCGCAAAGAAGTTAAAAGTATGAATAGTTAAAACACAGGAACTTGAAATTTAATCCATAAGCCACCATCCTTGACCTGTTCTTGACAAACAACCCCTCCAGAGTAAACAGAGCCCAAGTTATCCCAGGTATCAGTGACCATGATGCAGTCCTGGTTGTTATTAATACCTCCGCCCGAATGAAAACTCAAAAGCCCCGCAAAATCCACCTATATAAGAAAGCAGATTGGGATGGTCTCCGGTCACATATTACCAATCTACATGAATCCCTCTCCAAATCCAAAAAATATATCAGTGATTCAGTAGCAGACCTTTGGCAATCCATTTCCAGCTCCATCGAGGAAGGGATCAATACTTTTATCCCGTCCAAAATGTCATCCACTAAAAACAAATTGCCCTGGATTAAGGTTGAACTAAAACGCCTATTCAGGAAACGGGATAAAGCATTCAGGAAATATAAGAAAAGCAAACAAACCACACACAAAGAACACTATCTTAAACTAAAACACCTCTGTAGAAAACAAACTAAAATAGAATATCAAAAATATCTAGGTGACATACTTAACGTAAATACCAGCAATTCAGATGAACAACAACAACAACCTGAACCCAAGCCAAACAATAAAAAACTATATTCACTACTAAAACACTCCAGACAAGACTCTGTTGGAATAGACTCTCTTAAAAAGCACAATAAACTACACACAGCAGACACAGACAAAGCCACAATACTAAATGAACAATTTCAATCTGTCTTCACCCCCAAGTCCCCTGTTTCTCTAAAATCCCTGGCTGAAATGAAAGTACAGGATATGGCAGATACAGGTAGAGAGACCTCACACCCAACGTTTAGCTCACACGACCCTATGCCAGATATCGACATCTCTGTTAATGGCGTTGAGAAACTCCTCAAAAACCTCAACCCCCATAAGGCTGCAGGACCAGACCAAATTAGACCAATAGTACTCAAAAACACCTGCAAAGAAATGGCCCCAATCCTATGTGAACTTTTCAAAAAGTCTCTGCAGACCAGTACCCTACCTGATATCTGGAAAATGGCAAATGTAGCCCCTATTTATAAAAAAGGCACAAAGTCCGACCCTGCAAACTACCGACCAATCTCTCTTACCTGTATCCTGTGCAAAACACTGGAACACATTGTCTCATCTAGCGTAACAAAGCACTTCACACAAGCCAACCTCTTCTATGAACTACAACATGGTTTCCGAGAAAAAAGGTCATGTCAAACCCAACTCCTCATGCTAATAGACGACATCCTCAAATCCATAAACCAGAGAAGTCAAGTTGACTTAATACTCCTTGACTTCTCAAAAGCCTTTGATATGGTCAACCATGAAAAGCTCCTGTATAAGCTACATTATTATGGCATAAGGGGTCAAACTCTCTCATGGATTAAAAGCTTCCTAGACAACAGGTCACAGTCCGTCGTAGTCAATGGCTCTAAGTCAAGTACCATACCAGTCTCCTCCGGTGTCCCACAGGGTTCGGTCCTCGGACCACTCCTCTTTCTCATATACATCAATGACCTCCCAGATTTTGTCAAACACTCTAAAGTCCGCCTCTTCGCCGATGACACAGCTCTTTATCTTTCTCTGACTGTTTCTTCTCATTCCAGCCTACTACAGCAAGACTTACACCAGCTTGAACAATGGGAATCCAAATGGGAAATGAAATTCAATCCATCAAAGTGCCAGGTTATTCAGATCACCAAACGCAAACTAGTCATATCCACGAAATATCGTCTGCATAATACCTTCTTAGAAACTGTTTCTTCAGCAAAATACCTGGGAGTAACAATATCAAGTGATTTAAACTTTAACAAACACATAGACAACATCAGCAAAAAAGCAAGTCAAACATTGGGTTTTCTAAGACGAAACATCAAAGTACACTCAGAAAGGTTAAAATCAACAGCATACAAGACACTGGTAAGGCCCCAGCTTGAGTATAGCTCCACGGTTTGGTCACCGTATACGGCAGTTCTCATAGACCAGCTTGAGTCTGTACAGCGCAGAGCTGCCCGCTGGGCCAAACAAGACTACGGCCGAACGTCCAGTGTCACAGAAATGTTGAACTCCCTAAATTGGAGACGCCTTGACCTTCGTCGCATCGACCAAAGATTGGTTATGTTCCACAACATCCTCCATAACCAAGTTGCCATTCAAGCTGAAAACTACCTTACCCCAAATACAAGATCTTCCAGAACATCCCATTCCCAAGCATTCCGACAGATCCAGACAGTGACTGACTACCATAAATATTCCTTCTTTCCAAGAACCATTGTCCACTGGAATGCTTTGCCCCCAGATATTGTCACCTTGTCTGGCCCACAGTTCAGTCTGGCTGCAAGTCGGATTGAACATGTTTCTCCCTAAATAAACCTGCCCTGTTCTTAACCTGTTTTTAACCAACCTAACATCATTCTTTTTATCATCTTTTATTTCATCTCTTACTAACATTCTTGTCAGTTGACGCGCGTCAAAGTCTAAGGTCCCCATCAGGGGTTTGACTAATAGGAAGATAGATAGATAGAAGATAGATAGGTCTCTTACCTATATCCTAGGACCCCCCCCTCTATTAAACAAAAATTTAATAATAGAGGGGGGTGTCCTAGGATATAGGTAAGAGACCTTTGGTGGCTTATGGATAAAATTTCAAGTTCCTGTGGTTAAAAGCATAATTTAAGAAAGTAATGCAAATAAGGTGTGGTAAAAGTTTAAAAGCAGCTGCGCAGAACAACTAGGGACTGGCATGGTCAATACTTATGGCAAACTGTCGTATTGAATTGCTCTGTGGTAGGGATATGGACAATGCCAGGAGGGAGATGGTTCCAATGGTAGATTGTTCGTGGAAAAAAGGAAAACTTGTAGTAGTCTGTAGTTGCTGTAATTAACCTATAGCTTATGGAATGGCAATGGCGAGCAGGACGAGAGAGAGGAACTAGGTAATTTTCAATGGGAATAGCAACAAGATCATTATGAATTTTATACAGAAGGGATAATCTATTGTCAATACTTCGCTGGACACCTTCATATGGTCTATCAATGTTTGGGTATGGGGCAACCAGATCTCAGAGCCATATTCAAGCTTGGCCATGGACTTAAGGGGTTCGGATTTGACCTGGAGGTTTCTACGTAGGAATCCTAATATTTGGTTTGCTTTGTTAGTTGACCTTTTTATGTGAGTGTCCCACGACAGGTTATCTGAGATATCCACGCCAAGGTATTTGGCTGAGGTGACCGACTCAAGTGGAGTTCATATTGACTGGGAATAGGATGTTTCCTTCTGGTGACATGGATAACTTGATATGTGGAGGGGTTACAGTCCATGTCCCACTCCAACTCCCACTCTTCTAATCTCTTAAGATCGTTTTGGAGTGTGACCGATTCATTTGCAGATGTCAGTGATAGATAGACTGCAGTATCATCTGCAAAGATACAGACTTTGGAACTGATGTTTTGTGGTAGGTCGTTTATATAGGCTAGGAAAAGCAGGGGTCCAAGTACCGATCCATGTGGGACTCCAGAGGAATGGCATCTGAACTACTACCATTAAGGACAACTGACTGGAGTCTATTATCTAGAAAACTCTTAATCCACCTTAATGTTTGACCTCTGACTTCATAGTCATGCATTTTTAGTAGTATTTTCTCGTGAGTGACCTTATCGAAAGTCTTACTGAAGTCTAATAGGATGAGATCTACCTGATGCTTATTGTAGACAGAGGTAACCAAGTCATTGATTAGCATTACTAATTGGGTCACGCATGACCGTTTGTCTCTAAAACCATGCTGCAAATGGTACAGAATACTATGGTTAGTGAACTGTTTTACTATCGAGGAGGAAACTAAGTATATGTTCTAGAACCTTGCATAGAATACATGTCAGTGAGATAGGCCTATAGTTGGCGGGGTGCGACTTGTCCCCTTTTTTGTAAATGGGAGCAACATTTGCTGACGGCCATTGGGCCGGCAGTGATCCTTCGTTGAGGGAGGCCATTCCAATGACATGCGTTAATATAGTTAATATGGTGCGTGTGACCTAAATGTTACTAATGTATTCAATTACTTATGTACATTGTATGTTTTATTGATGCCAAGCACCTTGTGGGGACCTTGACATGTTTTTGTGACAGGCTTAGCAGACTTAAGTCACTAACCAGTACTGAGATGCCTCACTCAATGACACTATACGTGCCCCAAACTAGTATCAAACCCGGGACCCTTTGAATCCAAATAAGACACTCTACCACTGTACCACTGGACAATGGACGACACACTAAGTAATTCTCTGAACCATATAACCCATACAGGGCCGTCGCTGGAGCTATTTTGATGATACGCACGGCCAAATATGCTTATTTGTCGAGTGATCATAGCGAGCGAGTGCGCTAGTGGGTCCGGGGCATATCTCCCGGAGCTTTTTTGAAATGAGAAAGCTATTTCCTGCATTTCAATGCATTTTGTAACATACACTTGCAGGACTAAAGTACTTACGACAATCGGTATAAAGGTATAAATTAAGGCTAGATGTATAATATGCATGATATATCGCCCTTATCAATTAAACAAGCACGTAAACTAGCACAAACTAAATTTCGGGATGCACCATATTTGCAATGAGCTCAATTATTCCACCACTCCACACACATAGCGGCGCCTATGTATCCCTACTACCCCCCCGGTGTTTTAATGCATTTTTGGAGTTTTCATTTTTTTTCATTTTCTGAGACCAATGATACGCACGTGCGTACTTGCGTATGCCCAGCGACGGGCCTGCCATATACATTCGTAGGAACAGATAATGCGTCTAACTACTGGTACATTTCAAGATTATGTGGCCCCTGGGTGTGTCATTCCTATACGAGTAATGCATATTTACGTTTGTTTACCTGTTAGTCTCGTTTTGGCGAAAGTAGGTCAAAACGGTGCGCACTATATAATAAGCCAAACCGTGTTTCCGTGTATTCCAAATGCCCTCGGGGTAGAGTATAGCTATGATATAGCTTGGAGTCAATATTCTTGATTTCCTGGCTATTGTGTGATATATAATTGATTAATGATATACATGTAGTTAATAGAGGTACTACCATTAGGCATTATTTGATTGTTCATTTCCTTAGAATTATAATTTTATCGAAAATACCCATTATAAGATAACATAATTATGATAATTGTTTATTATAGTGACTTGTGTTTCCAACATATAGATCTATTCAGTATAATGTGAAATTTAAACACCCGGCCCAACGGGCCTATAAGTCACCATATGTTAACAGTTTTAAATAGCGTGAATATGCATCATTGAACATACTTCTTACAAAAGATAATTACTGAGATCATTATACCTAAAGGTAATCGATTACATATAACCAGAGATCATATAGGAATACTAGTAGTTTATGTAGATATACTAAGTAGATAAATATTCACAGACAGATCTGTAGTCCAGTGGTTAACACGCTGGACTGGTAATCCAGGGGTCGCAGGTTCGATCCCCCGTCTGACCATAATACAATTAACAGTCTTTCAGATGGGACGATAAACCGAGGTCTCGTGTCGGTGCTGTACACCGTGCACGTAAAAGAACCAGAAGAGAGTCTGGAATGGGTCTCTGTCTGTATCATTTTACTATCCGCCAACAACTAAAAGGACTAATCTCTTCAGGAGGCGTCGTTCATATGGGTAACCGGTAGCGACGATAAATAAACGTAAAACACACACAAAAATATACATTATATGTATTATTATGTGGATATAGTAGCCTACATGATATTTAACAATGTTCGATGTATACATACATATAATTATACATTCTATGTGAATCGTACATAGTAAGATATTAAACGATTTCAATGAGTGTAAGTGTTAATACAATATATATGAGTAGTTTATAATAGTTAACAGCCTGTAGTACCTACATATAAATCATTTTTCATGTGTATCTGTGTATGAATAACACCAATAATGTAAATGCATATGTACATTTATGTTCATGTATTGTATAAGACACTTCTTCTAATACAATAAGCCTTCACAACAAATTTCGCACACTTTCTAGGTTGGCATTGAACTAAATAAACTAGTCTCTCAATATCAGATTTCCTTATGTATTCAACAGAGTTTAGTATGTCACCAAAAGTCACACTCCTAGTGTGGTTATACAGGGAATACTCGATCAGGAAATCAGTCTTAACTTCAACTTGACCACTATTGCACATCTTGCCAACACTTATAATGTAGGCCTACCCGCGAAAAAATATGGGAACCAATCGGTAGCAATACGTTATTGCCGAAGGCCTCATGTGCAACAAAAGTATAATCAACAGGCTATTATTCCAAATTGATATTGTGTGATATAAAACTGGTTTATGATAATGATTGTTCATTTCCTTAGAATTATAATTTTATCGATGATTATCGCGATTTATTCTATGAGCATGTGTAGTAGATTGGCCGTTTAGTGCAGTTGTTAAGAACTTCTGACCAACGCTACCGGGAATGATTTGAGATGATACTGCATTCGATAGATTGTACTGGTGGGTTTTCCGTTTCCAGATACTCCGAATGACCATATGTACCACATGGACATACATGTTATGCGCTACAGCTATAGTATTGGTAGAGAAAGACCCAACATGCTTTTCCAAGCATTACATACACTGACGGACACCCACGTAGAACCACAGTCCTTTTACAATATACTATTACTCTACTAATCTTGTTTTTAGTTCGACCTTAGTCTGACTGGGACCCCAAGGGAGTTGTTAAAATGTCCAGATATAGGGCCTATCGACGGACGGACGGATTTGAGGCATTTAATAATTTCTGGGCTATCCCATGATGTATTGTGGGCATCTGTCATGTACAGAAAGTTTGTCTAATCGCTCAACGGACTAGTTAGAGTAAAGATTTATAACTAATAAAGTTCAGACAATTCGTCGTTACGGTCATAACGTCAACTACTCACCAGAATACCTAATCGGCCTTGCAAGTAAATTAAGCTTACATTAGTCAATGTAGAATACGTGGTCGCTATCTAACTCACACTACATAGCTGCGATAGCACATGTTTATATATTTACTTCTTGACATATATAGATCTATCATGTTCAGCTTATTACGGTTGGGAATGCCAACACACAGAATAAGCATCAAGCGCTGTACGGTGGTGATATACAACATCCGACCTGCACAGTTTCACACACCTGTCTTATCTGTATCTGGACTGCGGGTATGTTGATTTATTTGTTTGGTTCATGCTCTAATACAATAGCATATATAGTGGCGTCCGTGGTCCAGTGGTAGAGCGTCGGATTTGGAATCGAACGGTCCCGGGTTCGATACTCGGTCAGGCCACGTATGTAGTGTCATTGAGCAAGGCACCTAACACACATTGCTTAGTACTGGTTAATCGCTTAGGTCGGCTAAGTCTGCCCAGGAAAACATGTCTAAGTCCCCGCGAGGGGTTTGACATTAAAGGAACATACATACATATATATTTAGACGAAAGAACCAGTTCTAATAATGTAAATCAGCACCGTTGATAATGCCAATCTATTATGCAATTGCTCGCGATATCATATGATTGTTACCGTGAGATTTGCAGCTTGATATATCCATATGCTCAGCATTTTTATAAGGTCAATCTATTGTGTAACTGCCCGTTCTCTAGCAGTGTGCATTTTGAAATAAAGTATATGATGATTGTTCCTTACATGTCAGTCCGAGAGTCCAGCGTGCTAACCACTGGACTCGTGGAATTTAAATGCCTTGCCTATGAGTGCAATTGTAACGGCTACAGCTGGACGCGAACTCCTTGCTTTTCATATCTGAAGCGACAGCGCTATAATTGCGCTATCACGACTTAGCGTGTATATTCGAATCCCATTGGTGGTTTCGAAGATTTCATTTGAGTAAGCTATCCAGCCGAGAAACGTGGTAATGTGGAATTTAATTACATTGCCTAAATGCACACTCGTAACGGCTACAGCTGTAGCTATATATAATACATTTCTCTTGAATGCCATTACAATTCTTGCATTCTTTTATAAAATGGAATTCGTCTTCTATTGAGTTACATATTAGGCACTTTCTTTCATAATACATGCATACAATTTACATGTAAACACTACATGTATATTATAGGAGACCAAACGGTATTTGCATATTAAGAAAGATCCGGAACAGAAAGCTAGATACTCCATCGGGCTGTTTGGATGTGGACGAATCGCAGGTTAGAAACAAGTATCAGCATAGTTACGTGATAGGGGTTTATAAATGTCCTATTTGTATCTGAGGGCTTAAACTTGTGTGTGTTCGACACATATCCATTTGTCCTCTCCTCTCGTTCCATCATGGCGATCGACTCCATAAAAAGAAGAAGTGTGTTGTGTTTTAGTCAGAGATGAACTCATATCATACTATAATCTACAATATTTTTCTTATTGAAGATTTTAGATGTTTGTGATAAGCACAACAACGAAAGAGCTAAAGATTAAATGGGAAAAACTTTGTTTCGACAGAGGCTTAGAAGTAACAGTTTAGATCCTGACGTTCTTTATAATTGTGATCTGTTCAACTGTTGTGTTGGACATTTTACAAATCTAGACAAAGATCAACAATCATGCATATTACATAGCTTAAATATATACCATGGTTTAGAATCAAGAAACAAACTCCAATCTAGTCATTAACTATTATTTAAGAATTAAATAGGTCACATGATATATCAATACTCCCAGTTAAATACTCTGGCTGCGGGGCTTGAACAATGTTGAAGCCAAGGGTTTTTGTCCATGCCGAATTTCACCAGGAATACAAAACAACATTTATGACGTTAGTCATCATTGTAGCTTATATATAGCACTTTCCCACAGGCGTGCATCTGAAGAACATATTGACCAATCGTCGCCTGGACCTGAAATGGATAGTGGAGCAAGACAGACACCGCTTGCAGCAGGTGAAGGAGGAGTTCGCACTGGACGATAGTATTCAGTTGTATATGCCGTCAGAGAGGGCACGCCTCCTGTCAGATAAAAGGTCAGGTACAAGAAGAAAACATTTTTATTGAGTATTCATATACATGTCGCAGACTATTAATGCTAGTCATATTAGACAAACCCATGGCAGACTACTATCTATCTATCTTCCTTTAATGTCGAACCCCTCGCGGAGATGTAGTCATGTTAAGACATAAGACATGCCTATAGCAAGTAACGGAAGTACTGTTGTTAATCCGTGTGGCCCAACCCGTTTGTTTCTCCGTATTCTGACAGTTCTACGAAATAATTTTCCATAGGCGAAAGCGTCACACAATATATTAGTTTTGAAACAAATCTAGAATCGTTATTAACAACCAACGGAAATGTCATCTTTTACGATATCGTACAGTTCTATATGCCATCACACATTATACTCGACATCTATCACACCAAATATTTAATTCTGAAACAAGACTAGAATATGGTTAATATCTGGCACCGGGGAATACTCCTTAGATGGTAACATACAGTCCTATATTCCGTCAGACGAGGAAGAACATTGATCAGATGACATAAAAGCAACATAAGAATGCATCCATTAAGTTCTATATGCCGTTAGACACGGAACAATCCGGTCAGACGACAGAAAACTAGCCGTCAGACTCGGAATAACTTCGGTCAAATAAATGAATGGCACGTAACGGAGGAAATCGCCATGTGTAGAACTGTATACCGCTAAGAGGCAACGACTTATGTTGGATGAAATGTTATACATGTATGTATATAGAAGCACGACCAGTGGCCGAATGATATCAGATACATACACTGATTCTGTAATATGTGACACCTTTCTGTAGATTAGTCATAGAAAGGGGAGTCGATATAACCAACATACAAAAGGAATTGCAACAAATTCATACTGGTCAATTCATGAAGAATAGGCTGAGAACGCAATGTCAAGGACAGGCATACATATTATCTGTATGTCATATACCGTTTCCCAAATCTCAAAGCTCAAGGTATAGGATTAATCCAGTCTGAAATTTGCGTTTGATTCAGCCAATCAGAAAGCTTGTGACTGAGTTTGACATTTGTGGTTGGCTTGGCGAATCAGAAAGCTTGTAAATGAGTTTGAGATTGGAGAACAGTTTTACAACCTCTTGATCTGGATCATGCTGAATGTGGGGTCAGTATGGTGTTCCAAGAGGCAACTTGATCTGGATTGTGTTGAATGTGGGGTCAGTTTGATGTTCCAAGAGGCAATATGATCTGGATCATGCTGCATGTGTGGTCAGTATGGTGTTCCAAGAGGCAACATGATCTGGATTGTGTTGAATGTGGGGTCAGTATGATGTTCCAAGAGGCAACATGATCTGGATTGTGTTGAATGTGGGGTCAGTTTGATGTTCCAAGAGGCAACTTGATCTGGATTGTGTTGAATGTGGGGTCAGTTTGATGTTCCAAGAGGCAACTTGATCTGGATTGTGTTGAATGTGGGGTCAGTTTGATGTTCCAAGAGGCAACTTGATCTGGATTGTGTTGAATGTGGGGTCAGTTTGATGTTCCAAGAGGCAACATGATCTGGATTGTGTTGAATGTGGGGTCAGTATGATGTTCCAAGAGGCAACATGATCTGGATTGTGTTGAATGTGGGGTCAGTTTGATGTTCCAAGAGGCAACTTGATCTAGATTGTGTTGAATGAGGGGTCAGTATGATGTTCCAAGAGGCAACATGATCTGGATTGTGTTGAATGTGGGGTCAGTTTGATGTTCCAAGAGCCAACATGATCTGGATTGTGCTGAATGTGGGGTCAGTATGGTGTTCCAAGGGGCAACACGATGTGGATTGTGCTGAATATGGGGTCAGTTTGATGTTCCACGAGGCAACCACACACTTCTCTATTATGTATGCCTACACAGAATACGTGTCTATGTTTACGGATGCGTTTTTAAATTTTCAGCTTGGATGCTGTTGTTGTTGTTTCTCCCACAAACACCCATACAGACTATATATGTGACAGCCTTCAACATGGTAAGGTGCTACTTGTTCCGTGGTTCCAATGAAAATTATTTAATACTTACTAAGCATAACACCAACATCATACACTCTGGTCATGTGTATAATGTGTATTTAAGACCTCCTCATACATACATATATATGAACTGTACATACATAATATACAATTACATTGACACACCACGTAACATACACGCATATATACAATTACATTGACACACCACGTAACATACATGCATATATACAATTACATTGACACACCACGTAACATACATGCATATATACAATTACATTGACACACCACGTAACATACATGCATATATACAATTACATTGACACACCACGTAACATACACGCACACATACAATTACATTGACACACCACGTAACATACATGCATATATACAATTACATTGATGTAGCATCTCGCTTTTTCCCTATCCTTTAATCTTGGACAGGTACCCCTTCCGACTAGCTCTTGTACTTATATGTTCTGAGGGGGGTGGATTCACTACAGAATAATAATTTGGAGACAACACATCTGTAGAGTTGCAACAATTCATTTATTGCAATCCATGGCATGTCGTGGTTGGAATGTTTAAAAACACTCTGAAATATATATATAAAAACAGCAATGAATAATATGTCTTATCCATCAATCCTCCTGAAAGACATATTATCTATATATTCAACTTATACATCATATGTCACAGTGGCAATTGTTAATTCTGGCATTATCATTTCACAACCAATCAATGAGTCCAGTGTCGTCAAAGACTCGGAAGCATGACTATAATCTTCTATAACGAGATATCCAACAGACATCAACATATTCAATAAACATCACATATTCAATCAAATAAATATATATGTAGCATTCAACAATTTACTTCTTCAATGTACATTTAATTACACTTTGTGCACTGAGTGCAATAACTCCCAAAACATTTGAAAGCATATTTACCTTGCTAAAAATATAAAAACTGTCCCACACAAATAAACATGTGTTCTTCCCAGTGACGAATACACGGAAACACGGTTTGGCTTATTATATAGTGCGCACCGTTTTGACCTACTTTCGCCAAAACGAGACTAACAGGTAAACAAACGTAAATATGCATTACTCGTATAGGAATGACACACCCAAGTGTCACATAATCTTGAAATTTACCAGTAGTTAGACGCAATATATGTTCCTACGAATGTATATGGGTAATATGGTTCAGAGAATTACTTAGTGTGTCGTCCATTGTCCAGTGGTACAGTGGTAGAGTGTCTTATTTGGATTCAAAGGGTCCCGGGTTTGATACTAGTTTGGGGCACATATAGTGTCATTGAGTGAGGCATCTCAGTACTGGTTAGTGATTTACGTCTGCTAAGCCTGTCAAAAAAACATGTCAAGGTCCCCACAAGGTGCTTGGCATCAATAAAACATACAATGTACATAAGTAATTGAATACATTAGTAACATTTAGGTCACACGCACCATATTAACTATATTAACGCATGACATTGGAATGGCCTCCCTCCCTTCAACGAAGGATCACTGCCGGCCCAATGGAAGTCAGCAAATGTTGCTCCCATTTACAAAAAAGGGGACAAGTCACACCCGCCAACTATAGGCCTATCTCACTGACATGTGTTCTATGCAAGGTTCTAGAACATATACTTAGTGTCCTCCTCGATAGTAAAACTATTTTTATAACAAACGGTCATGCGTGACCCAATTAGTAATGCTAATCAATGACTTGGTTACCTCTGTCTACAATAAGCATCAGGTAGATCTCATCCTATTAGACTTCAGTAAGACTTTCGATAAGGTCACTCACGAGGAAATACTACTAAAAATGCATGGCTATGGAGTCAGAGGTCAAACATTAAGGTGGATTAAGAGTTTTCTAGATAATAGACTCACTCCAGTCAGTTGTCCTTAATGGTATTAGTTCAGATGCCATTCCTCTGGAGTCCCACATGGATCGGTACTTGGACCCCTGCTTTTCCTAGCCTATATAAACGACCTCCCACAAAACATCAGTTCCAAAGTCTGTATCTTTGCAGATGATACTGCAGTCTATCTATCATCTGCAAATGAATCGGTCACACTCCAAAACGATCTTAAGAGATTAGAAGAGTGGGAGTTGGAGTGGGACATGGAATTTAACCCCTCCAAATATCAAGTTATCCACGTCTCCAGAATGAAACATCCTATTCCCAGTCAATATGAACTCCACTTGAGTCGGTCACCTCAGCCAAATACCGTGGCGTGGATATCTCAAATAACCTGTCGTGGGACACTCACATAAAAAGGTCAACTAACAAAGCAAACCAAACATTAGGATTCCTACGTAGAAACCTCCAGGTCAAATCCGAACCCCTTAAGTCCATGGCTTACCAGACACTAGTGAGACCCCAGCTTGAATATGGCTTCGAGATCTGGTTGCCCCATACCCAAACATTGATAGACCATATGAAGGTATCCAGCGAAGAGCAGCCCGTTGGATAAAGGCTGACTTCTATCGTACATCTAGTGTTACAGACATGCTACATTCCCTAAATATATGCAGACTAGATCAACGGCGTATTGACAATAGGTTATCCCTTCTGTATAAAATTCATAATGCTCTTGTTGCTATTCCCATTGAAAATTACCTAGTTCCCCTCTCCCGTCCTGCTGACCATTGCCATTCCATATGCTATAGGTTAATTACAGCAACTACAGACTACTACAAGTTTTCCTTTTTTCCACGAACAATCTACCATTGGAACCATCTCCCTCCTGACATTGTCCATCTCCCTACCACAGAGCAATTCAATACGACAATTTGCCATATTGACCATGCCAGTCCCTAGTTGTTCTGCGCAGTTGCTTTTAAACTTTTACCACAACTTATTTTCATTACTTTCTTAAATTATGCGTTTAGCTATTCATACTTTTAACTTCTTTGCGGGTTTCTACATCCCCGTAAGGGGTTCGACATTAAAGGAAGATAGATAAAGGTAGGTAGATAAAGGTAGATAGATAAGGGTAGGTGGTAGGTAGGTAAGGTAATGTAAGGTAGGGTAGGGTTAGGGTTGGGTAGGGTTAGGTAGATTAGTATAATATACTATGTACAGTCCAGCCCCAGCCTTTACCATTTTTGCTGAGCTACTGGCCACTGTACAACTCGGGACTGTTTTTGACCTTAGTATGTGGTTATTTTCAACATTCTGTGTCTCAAATGAGATGTTTATCAACGGTCCATGACAAGCCCACCCTGTCATACTCAGTAGTGTGTGCTGGGAGTAACCAGTATATGTGGATGAATAAGTTACTACCCGAAATCATCGTTAGACGAAAGGGTTTTTTAGACGAAATTAGTACGTGAATTCGTGTTTACTCTCGAATATTCACTTCTGTTATCAGTAGTTATATAAATATGGATATAATACAGTTACAAAACAACCTAGCAAAGTAAACAGAGTATGTCGATGGTAGTATATTGCCAAAATACGCTAAACCGGTGATTTTATAACGAACGGTTTTAATGTGTGTTTACCTGTTTATAAGAATCTGGGTCAAGACGGTGTCCAAACCGTGTTTCCGTGTATATATTGTGGCTCTCAACAGCTGTTCGGTCACATGACCTTCCATGTGTGACATGGGATATATTTAGAATATATCTCTGAATTATGTACATTTCAGTCAAAGGGACATAACTGATAACTCTGTTTAATTAACAAACGGAGTTCACACTGTTACATTGATACACTGCGCAACATACATGCATATATACAATTACATTGACACACCACGTAACATACATGCATATATACAATTACATTGACACACCACGTAACATACATGCATATATACAATTACATTGACACACCACGCAACATACATGCATGTATACAACTATATTGACACACCACGTAACATACATGCATATATACAACTATTGTGACACACCACGTAACATACATGCATGTATACAATTACATTGACACACCACGTAACATACATGCATATATACAATTACATTGACACACCACGTAACATACATGCATATATACAATTACATTGACACACCACGTAACATACACGCATATATACAATTACATTGACACACCACGTAACATACATGCATATATACAATTACATTGACACACCACGTAACATACACGCATATATACAATTACATTGACACACCACGTAACATACATGCATATATACAATTACATTGACACACCACGTAACATACAGTTTTTTTGGTTTGTTTTTTTGGTTGTTTTTTTGGTTTGTTTTTTTGGTTGTTTTTTTGGTTTGTATATACAATTACATTGACACACCACGTAACATACACGCATATATACAATTACATTGACACACCACGTAACATACATGCATATATACAATTACATTGACACACCACGTAACATACATGCATATATACAATTACATTGACACACCACGTAACATACACGCATGTATACAATTACATTGACACACCACGTAACATACATGCATGTATACAATTATAGTCATAAGCAACATGCTTCTACTAGATGAATGGATATACAAAGCTGAAGTTAAAACGATTTATGTCAGTTATGTCTGACTGTTTCATTGTCATTTGGAGAAAATACTGTGTTCATAAAGAATAAATTGCTACCGGGTATTTATTCCATTGCAGGAAAGTCTGTGTTTACAGAGAAGCCAGCCGGGGAATCTGTAGCCGACATCAGGGCGTGCTATGAAACGGCGGAAAGAACGGGTCTTACACTAGTGACGGGATATACCAGGTACTGACACAAAGAAGTAGCCCTAAGGTTTAAAACAACAAATAAATTGCCTATTAAATACATAGTAAAAAGTAAAAACACACAGTCTGTTCATTTATATTTCCAATCTTTCATTTCTTCTGATACCACCTTCACTGTGAAGAGGTATTCAAATGAAACTGTAAAAGAGCAAAACTCTTCCAATTATAATGTTTTCCATACCCAGTGCTCACATGTGAATAAAGTCACTGTGTTTACACACTATTCCTCCGCCAAATAATGCAGTATATCAACCTTCAGTTTGCAATGGCCGGAATTCTTATACCACATCTTTTCATCACATCAACTAGTCTGAAGTCTTCTCAAACACTCGACTACGTGGAAGTCGTGATAGTGCAGTGGATGCGCGTTCGTTTCATGAGCGAACGGTCCGTTCCGATTGTGCCCTTAGGCAAGGCATTACAATTCCGCCTGCCTATTCTCTCTCCTTCTTGGCTATGGATTCCATCAGGAATGAGGTTTCGAGCGTGATTAATATAAGTTGAAAGAACTGGATTGTGCTGAATGTGCAAATCAACAGATATGATGATAACTGTAAACGAACTTGGTGTGTCGAGTGTCGAAATCTTTCAAGTGAGGAAGCTTTCCAGCTGGCATGGTTCTATCCGTGTCTGAAATATTGCCGGAAAGGGCACCGGGTCGTTCTCCACCAATATTGGCTGGAAATTCGCCATATCACCACATAGTTGTCGTGTTGGTGCTACTATAAATCCCAATAAGAAAGAAAGAAAGAAAGAAAGAAAGAAAGAAAGAAACAAACATTAAATTAAAACATTAAAACATTAAATTAAAACATTAAAACATTAAAACATTAAAACGAACCGAATGTGTATAGTGTTTGCATGTGTTGGTTTGTAGGAGATTTGATGAAGCATTCAGAGATGTGAAGGCTGCGGTTGACAACGGTGTATTGGGAACTATACAAGCTATCAAAACGACTACTAGAGATTCACCAAAACCTTCATATACATTTCTCAAAGCTGCTGGTAACGTATAAGAGTATCATTTATTAGAATTCTATCTCCATAAATACCACCGTTTTTTATTTCCCATCAAGTCACTTGACATGGTGAGTGATCCATTGCCATATGTGGCAATTAGTTTTTGAAATGTTTAAATTGTGCTACAGGTTCGACAGACTTCAAATCAAATGCTATCGTCTGCCAGAATACCCATTCAAGTTATATGCAGTATTAAAACGACAAACATACCACCCAGACCGCAATACAATGTGTGTTATGGCCTGGATTGTAGGAGGAGGATTTTAATTTGCATATCAGGTTATGTGCTGTGTTTATAACTTGCAATGTCTGGCGAACATTTTAACACAACATTTAAGTACATGTATTCCCAAACGGTAAATGGTAAGGATGCTAATGGACCATTCACCAAGTGGCTGTGCTCCCATCAAGTTGTGTATGTGTAGTTTATTGCAGCACTGAACACTGCTATGCTTAAGGAGGCAACATGATTGGTCATAGATTGACATATTGCTTCCGTGACTAGATGGGTCAGTGGTCTAGTGGTTAACACTTTGGACTGCGAATCCAGGTTTCACAGGTTCGATCCACCTCCGACTGGATCCAAAAAGCATTAACAGTCTTTCAGATGGTACTATAAACCGATGTGTAATGTATCGGTACTATACACCTGCCGGGGGGGGGGTGGGGGTGTACATACAAGCACCAGGGATGCTTCTGGAATTGGAGCATCTTCTGTATCCTCCAAAATATAAAATTACTAACATATTTGTGAAGGCGTCGCCCCGGGTAACCATGGGGCGACGATAAAATAACGTATATAAATAATGCATACTAGTATGGATATTGACATCCTCCGTCTGATCTTAACATTAATAGTCTTTCAGATGTGACTTTAAACCGAGATCTCGTGTCGGTGCTTTACACCGTGCACGTAAAAGAACCAGAGGATACTCTGGAATGGGTCTCTGTCTGTATCATTGCAATATCCTCCAAAAATCGAAAAAGACAAATCTCTTCAGGAGGCGTCGCTCATGTGAGCAACCGGTAGCGACGATAAATAAACATAAAACACACATTCTCGGAATAGCGTCTTAATCAGAAATGGTATAGAAACTATTTTTCCGGTTAGTGGTAGATTATTTAAATTCGGATAGCTACCTGAATTGCTCATACACTATCATTTTCGGTGGAAATATTCTGCCAAAGATTTGTTTGTTTATATTCGTCTGCTGGACCAGTCATGTTACAGTTGTACCAGGCTACCGATACACGCACTGGACTGCTATTGAACCATGCTTCAACTCTGTCAATTAGCCTAGAACTATATAAATATTTTAAATACGGATGCAAATGGACAAATACGCCGAGCATAGGTTCCAGTCTCTCTCTCTCTCTCTCTCTCTCTCTCTCTCTCTCTCTCTCTCTCTCTCTCTCTCTCTCTCTCTCTCTCTCTCTCTCTCTCTCTCTAAATATATGTTGTTCTGTTCTTAGTAACTACGAATTGCAAGATATGTTTCGATTAATTGCAGACAGTACCGGATGCAACATACTCTCCGACCTCGGAGTACATGACATTGATATGATAGTGTGGCTCACAAAAGCACAAAAGCCGGAATCCATCTTTGTTAATTGCCATGTTCATGATCCTGAACTACAAGATTGCGGGGAACCAGACTCGATGGCGATTCTGATTAAATACCCAGACGGGATTCTAGTTACCATGGATGTGTTTAGAGAGAGTTGCTATGGATACGATATACGATTAGAAGTAACTGTTACATCTTACTCAGTCTATTCCTTAGATATTTGGTACCCCGCCAGTAACCACAAGCACCCACTATTTAGCTATGCACGTTTTGGTGTTGCGTCCGTTGTGTATGGGCTCGTATCCTTTTAATCACAGGAACTCGGCGTGGAGCTAGGATACAATGAAGCAGAACATTGCCCCCCCCGGAATTGATTTCCCCATCTATCTACATAACTGGAAAATTGCCATCAAAATTGTCTTATACCACATACCTGTGCTTGTGTCCCAGCTCCACGCTGAGTGTCTATGCTTGTGTCCCAGCTTCACAACGAGTGCTTGTACTTGTGTCATAGTTCCACGCCGAGTGCATGTGCTTGTGTCCCAGCTCCATGCCGAGTGTCTATGCTTGTTTCTCAGCTCCACAACGAGTGTCTGTGCTTGTGTTCTAGCTCCACAACGAGTGTCTGTGCTTGTGTCCTAGCTCCACGCCGAGTGTCTGTGCTTGTGTCCCAGCTCCACAACGAGTGTCTGTGCTTGTGTCCTAGCTCCACGCCGAGTGTCTGTGCTTGTGTCCCAGCTCCACAACAAGTGTCTGTGCTTGTGTCCTAGCTCCACGCCGAGTGCCTGTGCTTGTGTCCTAGCTCCACGCCGAGTGTCTATGCTTGTGTCCTAGCTGCACGCCGAGTGCCTGTGCTTGTGTCCTAGCTCCATGTCGAGTGAATGTGCTTGTGTCCTAGCTCCACGCCGAGTGTCTGTACTTGTGTCCCAGCTCCACAACAAGTGTCTGTGCTTATGTCCTAGCTCCACGCCGAGTGCCTGTGCTTGTGTCCTAGCTCCACGCCGAGTGTCTATGCGTGTGTCCTAGCTGCACGCCGAGTGCCTGTGCTTGTGTCCTAGCTCCATGTCGAGTAAATGTTCTTGTGTCCTAGCTCCACACCGAGTGCCTGTGCTTGTGTCCTAACTCCACGCCGAGTGCCTGTGCTTGTGTCCTAGCTCCACGCCGAGTGCTGTGCTTGTGTCCTAGTTCCACGCCGAGTGCTGTTCTTGTGTCCTAGCTCCACGCCGAGTGCTGTGCTTGTGTCCTAGCTCCACGCCGAGTGCCTGTGCTTGTGTTCTAGCTCCACGCCAAGTGCTGTTCTTGTGTCCTAACTCCACGCCGAGTGCTGTGCTTGTGTCCTAGCTCCACGCCGAGTGCTGTTCTTGTGTCCTAGCTCCACGCCGAGTGCTGTGCTTGTGTCCTAGCTCCACGCCGAGTGCCTGTGTTTGTGTCCTAGCTCCACGCCGAGTGCCTGTGCTTGTGTCCTAGCTCCACGCCGAGTGCCTGTGCTTGTGTCCTAGCTCCACACCGAGTGCCTGTGCTTGTGTCCTAGCTCCACGCTGAGTGCCTGTGCTTGTGTCCTAGCTCCACGCTGAGTGCTGTGCTTGTGTCCTAGCTCCACGCCGAGTGTCTGTGCTTGTTTCCAAGTTCCACACCGAGTGTCTGTGCTTGTGTCCTAGCTCCACAACAAGTATCTGTGCTTGTGTCCTAGCTCCACAATGAGTGCCTGTGCTTGTGTCCTAGCTCCATGCCGAGTACATGTGCTTGTGTCCTAACTCC
Organism: Archivesica marissinica; assembly: GCA_014843695.1. NCBI lineage: Eukaryota > Metazoa > Mollusca > Bivalvia > Venerida > Vesicomyidae > Archivesica > Archivesica marissinica. Next base: position 13,641,518 of record CM026389.1, on the reverse strand, counting down.
ACAATGAGTGCCTGTGCTTGTGTCCTAGCTCCACGCCGAGTGAATGGGCTTGTGCCCTAGCTCCACGCCGAGTGCCTGTGCTTGTGTCTTAGCTCCACGCCGAGTGCCTGTGCTTGTGTGCTAGCTCCACGCCGAGTGCCTGTGCTTGTGTCCTAGCTCCACGCCGAATGCCTGTGCTTGTGTCCTAGCTCCACGCCGAGTGCCTGTGTTTGTGTGCTAGCTCCACGCCGAGTGTCTATGCTTGTGTCCTAGCTCCACGCCGAGTGTCTGTGCTTGTGTCCTAGCTCCACACCGAGTGCATGTGCTTGTGTCCTAGCTCCACGCCGAGTGTCTGTGCTTGTGTCCCAGCTCCACGCCGAGTGTCTGTGCTTGTGTCCTAGCTCCACACCGAGTGCATGTGCCTGTGTCCGAGCTCCACGCCGAGTGTCTGCTTGTGTCCTAGCTCCACGCCGAGTGTCTGTACTTGTGTCCTAGTTCCACGCCGAGTGCCTGTGCTTGTGTCCTAGCTCCACGCCGAGTGCCTGTGCTTGTGTCCTAGCTCCACGCCGAGTGCCTGTGCTTGTGTCCTAGCTCCACGCCGAGTGCCTGTGCTTGTGTCCTAGCTCCACGCCGAGTGCATGTGCTTGTGTCCTAGCTCCACGCCGAGTGCCTGTGCTTGTGTCCTAGCTCCACGCTGAGTGCCTGTGCTTGTGTCCTAGCTCCACGCCGAGTGCCTGTATTTGTGTCCTAGCTCCACGCCGAGTGTCTATGCTTGTGTCCTAGCTCCACGCCGAGTGTCTATGCTTGTGTCCTAGCTCCACGCCGAGTGTCTGTACTTGTGTCCTAGCTCCACGCCGAGTGCCTGTGCTTGTGTCCTAGCTCCACGCCGAGTGCCTGTGCTTGTGTCCTAGCTCCACGCCGAGTGTCTGTGCTTGTGTCCCAGCTCCACAACAAGTGTCTGTGCTTGTGTCCTAGCTCCACGCCGAGTGCCTGTGCTTGTGTCCTAGCTCCACGCCGAGTGTCTATGCTTGTGTCCTAGCTGCACGCCGAGTGCCTGTGCTTGTGTCCTAGCTCCATGTCGAGTGAATGTGCTTGTGTCCTAGCTCCACGCCGAGTGTCTGTGCTTGTGCCCTAGCTCCATGCCGAGTGCCTGTGCTTGTGTCCTAGCTCCACGCCGAGTGTCTGTGCTTGTGTCCTAGCTCCACGCCGAGTGCCTGTGCTTGTGTCCTAGCTCCACGCCGAGTGCCTGTCCTTGTGTCCTAGCTCCACACCGAGTGTCTGTGCTTGCGTCCCAGCTCCACAACAAGTGTCTGTGCTTGTGTCCTAGCTCCACGCCGAGTGCCTGTGCTTGTGTCCTAGCTCCACGCCGAGTGTCTATGCTTGTGTCCTAGCTCCACGCCGAGTGTCTGTGCTTGTGTCCTAGCTCCACGCCGAGTGTCTGTGCTTGTGTCCTAGCTCCACGCCGAGTGTCTGTGCTTGTGTCCTAGTTCCACGCCGAGTGTCTGTGCTTATGTCCTAGCTCCACGCCGAGTGTCTGTGCTTGTGTCCTAGCTCCACACCGAGTACCTGTGCTTGTGCCCTAGCTCCACAACGAGTGTCTGTGCTTGTGTCCTAGCTCCATGCCGAGTGAATGTGCTTGTGTACTAGCTCCACGCCGAGTGTCTATGCTTGTGTCCTAGCTCCACACCGAGTGTCTGTGCTTGTGTCCTAGCTCCACACCGAGTGTCTGTGCTTGTGTACTAGCTCCACACCGAGTGCATGTGCTTGTGTCCTAGCTCCACGCCGAGTGTCTGTGCTTGTGTCCTAGCTCAACGCCGAGTGCCTGTGCTTATTTCCTAGCTCCATGCCGAGTGCCTGTGCCTATTTCCTAGCTCCATGCCGAATGCCTGTGCTTATTTCCTAGCTCCACGCCGAGTGTCTATGCTTGTGTCCTAGCTCCACGCCGAGTGTCTATGCTTGTGTCCTAGCTCCACGCCGAGTGTATGTGCGTGTGTCCTAGCTCCATGCCGAGTGAATGTGCTTGTGTCCTAGCTCCACGCCGAGTGTCTGTGCCTGTGCCCTAGCTCCATGCCGAGTGCCTGTGCTTGTGTCCTAGCTCCACGCCGAGTGTCTGTGCTTGTGTCCTAGCTCCACGCCGAGTGCCTGTGCTTGTGTCCTAGCTCCACGCCGAGTGCCTGTCCTTGTGTCCTAGCTCCACACCGAGTGTCTGTGCTTGCGTCCCAGCTCCACAACAAGTGTCTGTGCTTGTGTCCTAGCTCCACGCCGAGTGCCTGTGCTTGTGTCCTAGCTCCACGCCGAGTGTCTATGCTTGTGTCCTAGCTCCACGCCGAGTGTCTGTGCTTGTGTCCTAGCTCCACGCCGAGTGTCTGTGCTTGTGTCCTAGCTCCACGCCGAGTGTCTGTGCTTGTGTCCTAGTTCCACGCCGAGTGTCTGTGCTTATGTCCTAGCTCCACGCCGAGTGTCTGTGCTTGTGTCCTAGCTCCACACCGAGTACCTGTGCTTGTGCCCTAGCTCCACAACGAGTGTCTGTGCTTGTGTCCTAGCTCCATGCCGAGTGAATGTGCTTGTGTACTAGCTCCACGCCGAGTGTCTATGCTTGTGTCCTAGCTCCACACCGAGTGTCTGTGCTTGTGTCCTAGCTCCACACCGAGTGTCTGTGCTTGTGTACTAGCTCCACACCGAGTGCATGTGCTTGTGTCCTAGCTCCACGCCGAGTGTCTGTGCTTGTGTCCTAGCTCACGCCGAGTGCCTGTGCTTATTTCCTAGCTCCATGCCGAGTGCCTGTGCCTATTTCCTAGCTCCATGCCGAATGCCTGTGCTTATTTCCTAGCTCCACGCCGAGTGTCTATGCTTGTGTCCTAGCTCCACGCCGAGTGTCTATGCTTGTGTCCTAGCTCCACGCCGAGTGTATGTGCGTGTGTCCTAGCTCCACGCCGAGTGTATGTGCTTGTGTCCTAGCTCCATGCCGAGTGTCTGTGCTTGTGTCCTAGCTCCATGCCGAATGCCTGTGCTTGTGTCCTAGCTCCACGCCGAGTGTCTATGCTTGTGTCCTAGCTCCACGCCGAGTGCATGTACTTGTGTCCTAGCTCCACGCCGAGTGTCTGTGCTTGTGTCTTAGCTCCACGCCGAGTGCCTGTGCTTATTTCCTAGCTCCATGCCGAGTGCCTGTGCTTATTTCCTAGCTCCATGCCGAGTGCCTGTGCTTATTTCCTAGCTCCACGCCGAGTGTCTATGCTTGTGTCCTAGCTCCACGCCGAGTGTCTATGCTTGTGTCCTAGCTCCACGCCGAGTGTATGTGCTTGTGTCCTAGCTCCATGCCGAGTGTCTGTGCTTGTGTCCTAGCTCCATGCCGAGTGTCTATGCTTGTGTCCTAGCTCCACGCCGAGTGCATGTGCTTGTGTCCTAGTTCCACGCCGAGTGCACGAGCTTATGTCCTAGCTCCACGCCGAGTGTATGTGCTTGTGTCCTAGCTCCATGTCGAGTGCCTGTGCTGGTGTCCTAGCTCCATGCCGAGTGTCTATGCTTGTGTCCTAGCTCCACACCGAGTGTCTGTGCTTGTGTCCTAGCTCCACACCGAGTGCATGTGCTTGTGTCCTAGCTCCACGCCGAGTGTCTGTGCTTGTGTCCTAGCTCCACGCCGAGTGCCTGTGCTTGTGTCCTAGCTCCACGCCGAGTGTCTATGCTTGTGTCCTAGCTCCACGCCGAGTGCCTGTACTTGTGTCCTAGCTCCACGCCGAGTGCCTGTGCTTGTGTCCTAGCTCCACGCCGAGTGCCTGTGCTTGTGTCCTAGCTCCACGCCTAGTGCATGTACTTGTGTCCTAGCTCCACGCCTAGTGCCTGTGCGGCTTGTGTCCTAGTTCCACACCGAGTGCTGTGCTTGTGCCCTAGCTCCACGCCGAGTGTCTGTGCTTGTAATACAATAGTATTAATATTGATGCTGTGCAATGTTCTCCAAGTCATGTTACTTCTTGTACGAGCATGGACATGTTTATACATATATAATAATCGATTATTCAATAGTTAACCTATATCTACTATTTCTTGTAATGCACAATTGATACAAAGATTATCGTTCACTTGCTCTAAAAGGACAGATCAATGACTACATATTAAACCGACAGATCAATGACTACATATTAAACCGACAGATCAATGACTACATATTAAACCGACAGATCAATGACTACATATTAAACCGACAGATCAATGACTACATATTAAACCGACAGATCAATGACTACATATTAAACCGACAGATCAATGACTACATATTAAACCGACAGATCAATGACTACATATTAAACCGACAGATCACATGACTACAATATAAACCGACAGATCAATGACTACATATTAAACCGACAGATCAATGACTACATATTAAACCGACAGATCAATGACTACATATTAAACCGACAGATCAATGACTACATATTAAACCGACAGATCAATGACTACATATTAAACCGACAGATCAATGACTACATATTAAACCGACAGATCAATGACTACATATTAAACCGACAGATCAATGACTACATATTAAACCGACAGATCAATGACTATATTAAACCGACAGATCAATGACTACATATTAAACCGACAGATCAATGACTACATATAAACCGACAGATCAATGACTACATATTAAACCGACAGATCAATGACTACATATTAAACCGACAGATCAATGACTACATATTAAACCGACAGATCAATGACTACATATTAAACCGACAGATCAATGACTACATATTAAACCGACAGATCAATGACTACATATTAAACCGACAGATCAATGACTACATATTAAACCGACAGATCAATGACTACATATTAAACCGACAGATCAATGACTACATATTAAACCGACGTCTATTGTTTATGTGTTAGTAGTTTCTTTTATTTCTACAATTATTTATTTATTTATTAACATCTCTATAAATCGCGTTATCATTTCAAGGCGTTTGGAACGAAAGGTATGGCTCTGGCGGAGAATCCAAGAGAGAGTTCCGCCATTATTGATGGTAGTTTGGGCGGTAACAGCAGACGACTCTTCAATTCATTCCCACAAAGATTTGAATCTGCATTTGAAGCAGAGCTCGAACATTTTGTGAACTGTTTAGATGGTAAGTGAATGCACGATGCACGACAAACGCCATATGTCCCAAGGCCCAACTCAACGACAAACGCCATATGTCCCAAGGCCCAAATCAACGACAAAACGCCATATGTCCCAAGGCCCAACTCAACGACAAACGCCATATGTCCCAAGGCCCAACTCAACGACAAACGCCATATGTCCCAAGGCCCAACTCAATCTTCATATATTGCAAAATACTATAATTTCGCGAACATTTTCAATTAATTCGTGGATTTTTGAATTCGCTCATCCGTGATGAATCACGCAACATGAAGATGACTGTTTATGTAGATCACGTATAATTGCATGATCAAATACATTTGGACACATTATTTTTCACGAGAATCATTAATTCAAAATTGATCGCGAAAATTAGTGAAACATAGAATCTCGGGTAGTGTTCTACAGCAATACTGTCCAATGTAAGATCAGTTATTGCATAGCTTGTTCGAATGATTACCAAGGTCTTCTCGTATTATCACAACAACGTTAGAACCAGACTAAGCGGAAGTTGCATTCTCGTTTGAAAACCAGAACTCATACCCTAGGTAGGACTTAACGTCAACAAGATGGGATCATCACTCTCTGGAATGTATCTCCGGGACGTATGTTGTTGGCCCCACCCCACCACACCCGGCATGACATACTAGTTTATATTTCAGGAAAAGAAACAGCGCTTATCACAAAGGAGGAGAGCGTACGTGTTGCTGAAATTATAGAAAGGGGAGTGCAATCCTACACGGAACGGCGTGTCGTCATGTTTTAGGAACACCAATAAATGGTGAACATTTAATTCGGGTTGCCAGGGCTAGCTTAAAGTTATATTTAAATATGTTAAATAGAAATTGCACCGTATGCGAGTATACCTTGTTTATAATAATAATAATAATAATAATAATAATAATAATAATAATGATGATGATGATGATGATGATGATGATGGTGATGGTGATGATAATGATGATGACGATAATGATAATAATAATGATAATAATGCTGCTGCTGCTGCTGCTGCTGCTGCTGCTGCTGCTGATGATGATGATGATGATGATGATGACGACGATAATGATAATAAAAATGATAATAATAATAATGATGATACTAATGATGATGATGATGATGATGATGATGATGATGATGATGATGATGGAATTATTTTATGTCAGCAGTTTTAATAAAACATGTTAAAGATGTACGCATTTCGTTGTTGTTACGATTTGTTACGGAGAAATGGAGCTACCAGGTGTTACGGAGAAATGGAGCTACCATGTGTTACGGAGAAATGGAGCTACCAGGTGTTACGGAGAAATGGGGCTACCAGGTGTTACGGACAAATGGAGCTACCAGGTGTTATGGAGAAATGGAGCTACCATGTGTTACGGAGAAATGGAGCTACCAGGTGTTACGGAGACATGGAGCTACCAGGTGTTACGGAGGAATGGAGCTACCAGGTGTTACGGAGAAATGGAGCTACCAGGTGTTACGGAGAAATGGAGCTACCAGGTGTTACGGAGGAATGGAGCTACCAGGTGTTACGGAGAAATGGAGCTACCAGGTGTTACGGAGAAATGGAGCTACCCGGTGTTACGGAGAAATGGAGCTACCGGCTGTTACGGAGAAATGGAGCTATCAGGTGTTACGGAGAAATGGAGCTACCAGGTGTTACGGAGAAATGGAGCTACCAGGTGTTACGGAGAAATGGAGCTACCAGGTGTTACGGAGGAATGGAGCTATCAGGTGTTACGGAGAAATGGAGCTACCAGGTGTTACGGAGGAATGGAGCTACCAGATGTTAAGGAGGAATGGAGCTACCAGGTGTTAAGGAGGAATGGAGCTACCAGGTGCTACGGAGAAATGGAGCTACCATGTGTTACGGAGGAATGGAGCTACCAGGTGTTACGGAGAAATGGAGCTACCAGGTGTTACGGAGAAATGGAGCTACCAGGTGTTACGGAGGAATGGAGCTACCAGGTGTTACGGAGGAATAGAGCTACCAGGTGTTACGGAGAAATGGAGCTACCAGGTGTTACGGAGAAATGGAGCTACCAGGTGTTACGGAGACATGGAGCTACCATGTGTTACGGAGGAATGGAGCTACCAGGTGTTAAGGAGGAATGGAGCTACCAGGTGTTCTATCTATCTATCTTCCGTCAATGTCAAACCCCTCGCGGGGACGTAGACATGTTGCGCGTCAAAAACCGCAAAGAAGTTAAAAGTATGATTAGTTAAAAGTATAATTTAAGAAGGTAATGAAAATAAGTTGTGGTAAAAGTTTAAAAGGAGCTACGCAGAACAACTAGGGACTGGCATGTTCAATATGGCAAACTGCCGTATTGAATTGCTCTATGGTAGGGAGATGGACAATGTCAGGAGGGAGGTGGTTCCAATGATAGATTGTTCTTGGAAAGAAGGAAAACTTGTAGTAGTCTGTAGTTGCTGTAATTAACCTATAGCTTAAGGAATGGCAATGGCGAGCAGGACGGGAGAGAGGAACTAGGTAATTTTCAATGGGAATAGCAACAAGATCATTTTGAATTTTATACATAAGGGATAACCTATTGTCAATACGCCGTTGATCTAGTCTGCGTAGATTTAGGGAATGTAGCATGTCTGTAACACTTGAGGTACGATAGAAGTCAGCCTTTATCCAACGGGCTGCTCTTCGCTGGCCACCTTCAATTTGGTCTATCGATGTTTGGGTATGGGGCGACTAGATATCGGAGCCATATTCAAGCTGGGGTCTCACTAGTGTCTGGTAAGCCATGGTCTTAAGGGGTTCAGATTTGACCTGGAGGTTTCTACGTAGAAATCCTAGTGTTTGGTTTGCTTTCTTTGTTGACCTTTTTATGTGGGTGTCCCAGGACAGGTTATTTGAGTGTTACGGAGAAATGGAGCTACCAGGTGTTACGGAGAAATGGAGCTACCAGGTGTTACAGAGGAATGGAGCTACCAGGTGTTACGGAGAAATGGAGCTACCAGCTGTTACGGAGAAATAGAGCTACCAGGTGTTACGGAGGAATGGAGCTACCAGGTGTTACTGAGAAATGGAGCTACCAGGTGTTACGGAGAAATGGAGCTACCAGCTGTTACGGAGAAATGGAGCTACCAGGTGTTACGGAGAAATGGAGCTACCAGGTGTTACGGAGACATGGAGCTACCAGGTGTTACGGAGAAATGGAGCTACCCGGTGTTACGGAGAAATGGAGCTACCGGCTGTTACGGAGAAATGGAGCTACCAGGTGTTACGGAGAAATGGAGCTACCATGTGTTACGGAGAAATGGAGCTACCAGGTGTTACGGAGAAATGGAGCTACCAGGTGTTACGGAGAAATGGAGCTACCAGGTGTTACGGAGAAATGGGGCTACCAGGTGTTATGGAGAAATGGAGCTACCAGGTGTTACGGAGAAACTACATTTTGTTATTTTTCTGTTCCTGGCAACGTGATATCAAATCTCGGATAAATCATGGAATACTAGGGGCAGATAGATAATTTCCTTTCTCGACGAACCTTACACCACACGAGGTGAAATGTCGGAATATTTATATGACAAGATATTATGTCATTCTTCTTCTGATAAGGCATGTTGTATGTAATAAATTATATAATTATTGCAAACATAGGTCATTATTTTAGAAGGGGTTACTTTCTCACGGTAGGTGGCATTTTATTTACAAGTATGGTGTCGTTATATTTACATCAAATAATGACCGGCGTCGAGTGTGTGTTTTACGTTTATTTATCGTCGCTACCGGTTGCCCATATGAGCGACGCCTCCTGAAGAGATTAGTTATTTTAGATTTTGGAGGTTAGTGCATGATACAGACAGAGACCCATTCCAGAATCTCCTCTAGTTCTTTTACGTGCACGGTGTACAGCACCGACACGAGACCTCGGTTTAACGTCCCATCTGAAAGACTGTTGATTTTATTAGGGTCAGACGGGGGACCGAACCTGCGATCCCTGGATTACCAGTCCAGCGTGTTACCACTGGACTACAGATCCGTCTGTGACCGGCATCGATTTCAGATGTGGAGGGGGTCATGGAATGTCGTTACACCGGAAATAACAATTAACCGGGTCGGCCATTAATTATAATCTGATTGTGTCGAATGTATCATTATGACATACAATTCAAAATATGTCATCATATCAAGTTATGATGTCAAGCCAGGAGATGGTAGCATATTAATTTGATAAAATACCTGTTTATACAGACAAACTTACTTATAACTGCAGATTTCCTGGGACGAATTGAATACTTTATATGCATCTTGATCCACGTATAGTTTATAGGACATTCAGTTTCCTAAGATATCTAGTTGTCCTGGATAATGCATAGTTACAACTTCACAAATTCACTAATGCCAGATTTCAGCTCTCGAATTCCTAAATTCAGCTATTGAATTCACGATTTCAGCTCTCGAATTCCTAAATTCAGCTCTTGAATTCCCAAATTCAGCTCTTGAATTCACGATTTCAGCTCTTGAATTCCCAAATTCAGCTATTGAATTCACGATTTCAGCTCTTGAATTCACGATTTCAGCTCTTGAATTCACGATTTCAATTTTCACGAATTCACGATGCTGAATTTATGAATTCGTGTAGTAAAATCGTAAATTCGCTTCAGGTGCGAAAGGCCGGAGTTCGAGCTCCGCTGGAGCCGTTACGACTGTGCCATTAGCCAAGGCATTTTAATTCCATGTTGTCTCGTCTCTCACCCTCGTGGCGATGGATTCCATCAAGAATGAGGTCTCGAGAGTTATTAATATAAGTTGTAAAAACTTGTTTCGCAATCGAGCTAAGATAAATTTGTATAAACTAAAATCGTGAATATGAATGTGTGAATTCGTGAAGTTGAAATAGCGAAGGTCACAGCAGGTCTTTCGTATGGATAAGTGCGTGTATCACGACATTGGACGCGATATATTGAGGCCCGTATGCCAATGTGTTACTTAAGGATTGAAACTAGCTGATACGGTAGAAATCGTATTGATCAAAACGAAAGATTATGCTTATTATGTAATACAAACGACGTTGAAGATGAGCTTCACTTCATGTTTAATTTGGAGGTGTATCGTACATTAAGAAAAAAAGTATATCAAACGTTTTATTGTAATTGACCAAGTAAATTATTGCAATTATTTCAATGTGATAATTTCTTAGAGCTGGTTAACCTTAGTAAATACATTCTGGAAGCTTTATCCCTTTGTAATTTCACTTGTTTAGAATGAATGAGTTGCCAGCGGGATACTTCCGACATTATTAATACAGTCATGATCATAATAATAATAATAATAAAGACTTTATTTTACTAGGGGGCTTACATAACACATGGCTAATACAAATAAGGCCCTCAACATATATACAATGACATAGAAAACATATTAATTAAAGAAACACTACATGTTAAGTACAGTATATAGCAATAGCTGGAAGCTCATCATGATTGCATATCATATAATATTGTACTAAATATATTGTAAATATGTTTTAATGCTATAGACGAGAAACTGTAAAGTTTAAGTCTTAATAAATTCTTCTTCGTCGTCTGTTACAACATGCTTATCGTAAGACTTGTCCACGGTTTTCGTTATCACTGCGACAATAGACTGGTCCTCTACTAAGATATATGTACGAACACTAAGATTTACATTGTCAATGCATGCCATTATTCCGGTATATGACGACATAAAGGTAAGAACGAGTTGGTTTAATAATAATCGTGCAATAAAATGGTGCAAGTGATTTGAAGCACTCTGTCACGGAGGCCATTTGGCTAAGGCTCTCTGCACACCGGTCATGGAACATAGTATGGTGCACGTGATTTGAAGCACTCGGTCACGGAGGCCATTTGGCTTGGCAGTAAGGCTCTCTGCACACCGGTCATGGAACATAGCATGGTGCAAGTGATTTGAAGCACTCGGTCACGGAGGCCATTTGGCTTGGCAGTAAGGCTCTTCACACCTGTCATGGAATAACTTTTAATTATTATTATTATATTAATTAATTTCCTAGTCGACATCAACCAAAATCCAAGAAATCAAACGTCCACCAACATTTCCAGGTACGTCCTAGATTTCTGTACTTGCTTGGGAGTGACTGTGGGAGTGTGTGTTTGGGGGTTAATGATCGAAGTATGTAGTTTGAGTGTGAGTACTGGCTGTGCATGGGGGAGAATTATGTGTGAGTACGAGGCAGTGTATGGGGGAGGTCTGTATGTGTGAGTACGAGGCAGTGTACGGGGGAGGGCTGTATGTGTGAGTACGAGGCAGTGTACGGGGGAGGTATGTATGTGTGAGTACGAGGCAGTGTACGGGGGAGGTATGTATGTGTGAGTACGAGGCAGTGTATGGGGAGGTATGTATGTGTGAGTACGAGGCAGTGTACGGGGAGGTATGTATGTGTGAGTACGAGGCAGTGTACGGGGGAGGTCTGTATGTGTGAGTACGAGGCAGTGTACGGGGAGGGGGCTGTATGTGTGAGTACGAGGCAGTGTACGGGGAGGCTGTATGTGTGAGTACGAGGCAGTGTACGGGGGAGGGGCTGTATGTGTGAGTACGAGGCAGTGTACGGGGGAGGTCTGTATGTGTGAGTACGAGGCAGTGTACGGGGGAGGTCTGTATGTGTGAGTACGAGGCAGTGTACGGGGGAGGTCTGTATGTGTGAGTACGAGGCAGTGTACGGGGGAGGTCTGTATGTGTGAGTACGAGGCAGTGTACGGGGGAGGGGGCTGTATGTGTGAGTACGAGGCAGTGTACGGGGGAGGTCTGTATGTGTGAGTACGAGGCAGTGTACGGGGGAGGTCTGTATGTGTGAGTACGAGGCTGTGTATGGGGGAGGTCTGTATGTGTGAGTACGAGGCTGTGTATGGGGGAGGTCTGTATGTGTGAGTACGAGGCTGTGTATGGGGGAGGTCTGTATGTGTGAGTACGAGGCTGTGTATGGGGAGGTCTGTATGTGTGAGTACGAGGCTGTGTATGGGGGAGGTCTGTATGTGTGAGTACGAGGCAGTGTACGGGGAGGTCTGTATGTGTGAGTACGAGGCAGTGTACGGGGAGGTATGTATGTGTGAGTAAGGCAGTGTACGGGGGAGGTATGTATGTGTGAGTACGAGGCAGTGTACGGGGAGGTCTGTATGTGTGAGTACGAGGCAGTGTACGGGGAGGTATGTATGTGTGAGTACGAGGCAGTGTACGGGGGAGGTCTGTATGTGTGAGTACGAGGCAGTGTACGGGGGAGGTATGTATGTGTGAGTACGAGGCAGTGTACGGGGGAGGTATGTATGTGTGAGTACGAGGCAGTGTATGGGGAGGGCTGTATGTGTGAGTACGAGGCAGTGTATGGGGAGGTCTGTATGTGTGAGTACGAGGCAGTGTATGGGGAGGGCTGTATGTGTGAGTACGAGGCAGTGTATGGGGGAGGTCTGTATGTGTGAGTACGAGGCAGTGTATGGGGGAGGTCTGTATGTGTGAGTACGAGGCAGTGTACGGGGGAGGTATGTATGTGTGAGTACGAGGCAGTGTACGGGGAGGTATGTATGTGTGAGTACGAGGCAGTGTATGGGGAGGTATGTATGTGTGAGTACGAGGCAGTGTACGGGGGAGGTCTGTATGTGTGAGTACGAGGCAGTGTACGG
>CM026389.1:13624941-13627758 GCA_014843695.1 Archivesica marissinica | reverse complement strand
CGGCATAGACGGTGCATTACGTTGTTTACAATGGATGGGTATGTTGTGCGACATAGACGGTGTTTACACAGGGTGTGTATGTTTGTGCGACATAGACGGTGTTTACACAGGATGTTTGTGCGACATAGACGGTGTTTACACAGGATGTGTATGTTTGTACGACATAGACGGTGTTTACACAGGGTGTGTATGTGTGTGCGACATAGACGGTGTTTACAAAGGATGTGTATGTGTGCGCGACATAGACGGTGTTTGCAAAGGATGTGTATGTGTGGTGCGACATAGACGGTGTTTACAAAGGATGTGTTGTGTGTGTGCGACATAGACGGTGTTTACAAAGGATGTATATGTTTGTGCGACATAGACGGTGTTTAAAAAGGATGTGTATGTTTGTACAACAAAGATGGTGTTTACAAAGGATGTGTATATATGTGCAGCATAGACGGTGTTTTACACAGGATGTGTATGTGTGTGCGACATAGACGGTGTTTACAAAGGATGTATATGTTTGTGCGACATAGACGGTGTTTAAAAAGGATGTGTATGTTTGTACAACAAAGATGGTGTTTACAAAGGATGTGTATATATGTGCAGCATAGACGGTGTTTTACACAGGATGTGTATGTGTGTGCGGCATAGACGGTGCATATACGTTGTTTACAATGGATGGGTATGTGTGTGCGACAAAGACGGTGTTTACACAGGGTGTGTATGTTTGTGCGACATAGACGGTGTTTACACAGGATGTTTGTGCGACAAAGACGGTGTTTACACAGGATGTGTATGTTTGTACGACATAGACGGTGTTTACACAGGGTGTGTATGTGTGTGCGACATAGACGGTGTTTACAAAGGATGTGTATGTGTGCGCGACATAGACGGTGTTTGCAAAGGATGTGTATGTGTGTGTGCGACATAGACGGTGTTTACAAAGAATGTGTATGTGTGTGTGCGACATAGACGGTGTTTACAAAGGATGTGTATGTGTGTGTGCGACATAGACGGTGTTTACAAAGAATGTGTATGTTTGTGCGACAGAGACGGTGTTTACACAGGGTGTGTATGTTGGTGCTACATAGACGGTGTTTACAAAGGATGTATATGTTTGTGCGACATAGACGGTGTTTAAAAAGGATGTGTATGTTTGTACAACAAAGATGGTGTTTACAAAGGATGTGTATATATGTGCAGCATAGACGGTGTTTTACACAGGATGTGTATGTGTGTGCGACATAGACGGTGTTTACAAAGGATGTATATGTTTGTGCGACATAGACGGTGTTAAAAAGGATGTGTATGTTTGTACAACAAAGATGGTGTTTACAAAGGATGTGTATATATGTGCAGCATAGACGGTGTTTTACACAGGATGTGTATGTGTGTGCGGCATAGACGGTGCATATACGTTGTTTACAATGATGTGTATGTGTGTGCGACATAGACGTGTTTACAAAGATGTGTATGTGTGTGCGACATAGACGGTGTTTACAAAGGATGTGTATGTGTGTGCGACATAGACGGTGTTTACACAGGGTGTGTATGTGTGGCGACATAGACGGTTTTACACAGGATGTGTATGTTTGTGCGACAGAGACGGTGTTTACAAAAGATGTGTATGTGTGTGCGACATAGACGGTGTTTACAAAGGATGTGTATGTGTGTGCGACATAGACGGTGTTTACACAGGATGTGTATGTGTGTGCGACATAGACGGTGTTTACACAGGATGTGTAAGTGTGTGCGACATAGACGGCATTTACAAAGGATGTGTATATGTGTGTGCGACATAGACGGTGTTTACACAGGATGTGTATATTTGTGCAACATAGTCGGTATTTACAAAGGATGTGTATGTGTGTGTGACATAGACGGTGTTTGCAAAGGATGTGTATGTTTGTACGACATAGACGGTGTTTACAAATGATGGCTATATGTGTGTGGCATAGACGGTGTTTACACAGGCTTTGTATGTTTGGTCGACATAGACGGTGTTTACACAGGGTGTGTATGTTTGTGCGACATATACGGTGTTTACACATGGTGTGTATGTTGGTGCGACATAGACGGTGTTTACACAGGATGTTTGTGTGTGTGTGTGTGTGTGCGACATAGACGGTGTTTACAAAGGATGTATATGTTTGTGCGACATAGACGGTGTTTAAAAAGGATGTGTATGTGTGTACGACAAAGATGGTGTTTACAAAGGATGTGTATATATGTGCGGCATAGACGGTGCATATACGTTGTTTACAATGGATGGGTATGTGTGTGCGACAAAGACGGTGTTTACACAGGGTGTGTATGTTGGTGCGACATAGACGGTATTTACACAGGATGTGTATGTTTGTACGACATAGACGGTGTTTACACAGGGTGTGTATGTTTGTGCGACAGAGACGGTGTTTACAAAGGATGTGTATGTGTGTGCAACATAGTCGGTATTTACAAAGGATGTGTATGTGTGTGCGACATAGACGGTGTTTGCAAAGGATGTGTATGTTTGTACGACATAGAGGGTGTTTACAAATGATGTCTATATGTGTGTGGCATAGACGGTGTTTACACAGGTTTTGTATGTTTGGTCGACATAGACGGTGTTTACACAGGGTGTGTATGTTTGTGCGACATAGTCGGTATTTACAAAGGATGTGTATGTGTGTGCGACATAGACGGTATTTACGAAGGATGTGTATGTTGGTGCGACATAGATTGTATTTACAAAGGATGTGTATGTGTGTGCGATATAGACGGTATTTACAAAGGATGTGTATGTGTGTGCGACATAGACGGTGTTTACAAAGGATGTGTATGTGTGTG
>CM026389.1:13564941-13619941 GCA_014843695.1 Archivesica marissinica | reverse complement strand
GTGCATCGTTAGTACAATTGAGGGTGTTGAACTCGTGATAGTATAATTCATTAGTTTCTAATTTATTTCTTAACACCCGATTGTCATGTTGAATATATACATTAAAATCCTGCAGATAATGCATTTTACCTCTATGCTTCTGTTAGAGAATTAATGACACATTTTACAAGTTCTGTATCCATATTTGTAAGAGTAGAAATGTGCCCAAAACTCAAATACAGTTTGCAAATGACAAGTCTGAACATGTATCTTTATATAAGTCGTGGTGGATGGGTGAGTAACGCTCGCCCATATGGTGAGTAACGCTCGCCCATATGGTGAGTAACGCTCGCCCATATGGTTAATAAGCTCAATCAATCATGAATAACGTACTTTTATAGGAAATTGTGTGAAGACAGTCACGAAGTATCACACAATTGTGATGTCATGGATGGGTTATTAGTACGCTGTTATCAGTCAATCTATCCACCTTTTTTGGAATTCATGGACTGAGATTTATATCAATGGATATATACCCTAATTACCATTTAATAAATTTAATTATGTCAAGAACGTGATATTCCATTTGCGACGGAATGTTCGGCTCTTATATAGCATTAAGGGCGTTTTAAATACCACGCAGCCCGTGACAATTTATATTAGTGTGCTTCATTCTCTCCTCAGGATTATTCAACGAGTGAATAGATTCAAGATTACCATTTTTTCCCACCCTTTCTAAAATTAGAAACGATATGCTGATATGATCATTTATTCTGTTGTTATAGAAACACGAACATCACTATTTCGTGTATTTATTTCACAAAATTCATACCCCACTAGATTTGTAAAGCTTCATATCATGAAATCGTGTCTAACCGAATTAGGCTGTTAAAGTATGTATACGTCCCCGCGAGGGGTTCGACATTATAAAGGAAGATAGATAGATACGTTTATCTCTACGTGATGTAAAATAAATTAGTATGCGTGACAGATACCGCAAACGATGTTTTGATATATCTTTACTGAGTTACATCTGATATAACCGATATAGTTATTACCATTTAAATGTTATGTTTGATATATCCCCTCCCCATCTTGATAGGGGGCATATTGTACCGCCCAAAACAGCGTTCCACGGAACAAGGCGGGGGTGAATTGCCGTCAAAATCAACTCCTCTCCGTACAGGAGACCCGCCAAAAACCACCGGAACAGGATGGGGTGCTTTGCCCCCATCATCCAGTTTGGGGTG
Source organism: Archivesica marissinica (assembly GCA_014843695.1). NCBI lineage: Eukaryota > Metazoa > Mollusca > Bivalvia > Venerida > Vesicomyidae > Archivesica > Archivesica marissinica. The sequence goes on along the minus strand of CM026389.1, from coordinate 13,618,712 downwards.
AAACCCCACAATGTGGACATCATTTCTCTACTACTCATGTTTGCAAACACTCTTATACGAGCACAATACTCTTCTAGTATTTCTGTAGTCCATGCATATTAAAATGCACCTGATCAGTGTGGTAGTCGTTTTGGGAACCTAATCTCTTTGTGAATTTCCACTAAATTGATGTTGCTGTTCCTGCTTAGCATGGCATTAATCTTTCGTTGCTGTGCGTTGAATGATTTTTTAGTTAGTTCGGGTACCCCTTTCACAGATTTCGGCGAAAAACACATTTTTTAGTAACAAGTTTACCGCAGTTTCAATATCATATACAATGTCAACCGGTTTGGACGTGCTACTAATGTCGTTTCCACCATGATTATGAAGACAATGTCAGGTTTGAACTTAATTAGTTGACTAAGAATAGCTGGATCCTGCTTCTGGACTGTCATCTGAAGAATATTACATCACCGGGAACCTGAAATAGTGTAAAATAGTATACATGTATTACATTACAGGGAACCTGAAATAGTGTAAAATAGTATACATGTATTACATTACAGGGAACCTGAAATAGTGTAAAATAGTATACATGTATTACATTACCGGGATCCTGAAATAGTGTAAAATAGTATGCATGTATTACATTACCGGGAACCTGAAATAGTGTAAAATAGTATACATGTATTACATTACCGGGAACCTGAAATAGTGTAAAATAGTATACATGTATTACATTACCGGGAACCTGAAATAGTGTAAAATAGTATACATGTATTACATTACAGGGAACCTGAAATAGTGTAAAATAGTATATTCGAATATTCATTTCGTCCCATTAAAAACGTCACCCTCCAAATCAAAATTCACAAAAAGAGAGTATGGCAATATTTGGCATGTCCGCCGAGAGCTGCTACACACGCAACACATCTTCTCATAGATGTAGCTATGTTGCTAATCCTAGCCTGAGGAATATTTCTCCACTCTTGATTTAATGCAACACGCAGGTCCTGGACGTTTGCTGGTGGTGGTACCCGCTTGTACACCATATCTTTAAGATCTGCCCATACCTGTTCTATTGGTGCAAGATCGGGCTCTGGCATGAATCTCATCCGGAAGTCGAGGCATATTGTGTTGTCGTTATTTATACAAAATGAAACAATTGTTGATCTTTTAGTTACATTTCCGTAAGAAGTCACGAATTTATGAAAGTTATAATACACGGAAACACGGTTTGGCTTATTATATAGTGCGCACCGTTTTGACCTACTTTCGCCAAAACGAGACTAACAGGTAAACAAACGTAAATATGCATTACTCGTATAGGAATGACACACCCAGGGGCCACATAATCTTGAAATTTACCAGTAGTTAGACGCATTATCTGTTCCTACGAATGTATATGGGTTATATGGTTCAGAGAATTACTTAGTGTGTCGTCCATTGTCCAGTGGTACAGTGGTAGAGTGTATTATTTGGATTCAAAGGGTCCCGGGTTTGATACTAGTTTGGGGCACGTATAGTGTCATTGAGTGAGGCATCTCAGTACTGGTTAGTGACTTAAGTCTGCTAAGCCTGTCACAAAAACATGTCAAGGTCCCCACAAGGTGCTTGGCATCAATAAAACATACAATGTACATAAGTAATTGAATACATTAGTAACATTTAGGTCACACGCACCATATTAACTATATTAACGCATGGCATTGGAATGGCCTCCCTCAACGAAGGATCACTGCCGGCCCAATGGAAGTCAGCAAATGTTGCTCCCATTTACAAAAAAGGGGACAAGTCGCACCCCGCCAACTATAGGCCTATCTCACTGACATGTATTCTATGCAAGGTTCTAGAACATATACTTAGTTTCCTCCTCGATAGTAAAACAGTTCACTAACCACAGTATTCTGTACCATTTGCAGCATGGTTTTAGAGACAAACGGTCATGCGTGACCCAATTAGTAATGCTAATCAATGACTTGGTTACCTCTGTCTACAATAAGCATCAGGTAGATCTCATCCTATTAGACTTCAGTAAGACTTTCGATAAGGTCACTCACGAGAAAATACTACTAAAAATGCATGACTATGAAGTCAGAGGTCAAACATTAAGGTGGATTAAGAGTTTTCTAGATAATAGACTCACTCCAGTCAGTTGTCCTTAATGGTAGTAGTTCAGATGCCATTCCTCTGGAGTCCCACATGGATCGGTACTTGGACCCCTGCTTTTCCTAGCCTATATAAACGACCTACCACAAAACATCAGTTCCAAAGTCTGTATCTTTGCAGATGATACTGCAGTCTATCTATCACTGACATCTGCAAATGAATCGGTCACACTCCAAAACGATCTTAAGAGATTAGAAGAGTGGGAGTTGGAGTGGGACATGGACTGTAACCCCTCCACATATCAAGTTATCCATGTCACCAGAAGGAAACATCCTATTCCCAGTCAATATGAACTCCACTTGAGTCGGTCACCTCAGCCAAATACCTTGGCGTGGATATCTCAAATAACCTGTCGTGGGACACTCACATAAAAAGGTCAACTAACAAAGCAAACCAAATATTAGGATTCCTACGTAGAAACCTCCAGGTCAAATCCGAACCCCTTAAGTCCATGGCCAAGCTTGAATATGGCTCTGAGATCTGGTTGCCCCATACCCAAACATTGATAGACCATATGAAGGTGTCCAGCGAAGTATTGACAATAGATTATCCCTTCTGTATAAAATTCATAATGATCTTGTTGCTATTCCCATTGAAAATTACCTAGTTCCTCTCTCTCGTCCTGCTCGCCATTGCCATTCCATAAGCTATAGGTTAATTACAGCAACTACAGACTACTACAAGTTTTCCTTTTTTCCACGAACAATCTACCATTGGAACCATCTCCCTCCTGGCATTGTCCATCTCCCTACCACAGAGCAATTCAATACGACAGTTTGCCATAAGTATTGACCATGCCAGTCCCTAGTTGTTCTGCGCAGCTGCTTTTAAACTTTTACCACACCTTATTTGCATTACTTTCTTAAATTATGCTTTTAACCACAGGAACTTGAAATTTTATCCATAAGCCACCAAAGGTCTCTTACCTATATCCTAGGACCCCCCCCCTCTATTATTAAATTTTTTTAATAGAGGGGGGTGTCCTAGGATATAGGTAAGAGGCCTTTGGTGGCTTATGGGTCCTAGGATATAGGTAAGAGACCTTTGGTGGCTTATGGATTAAATTTCAAGTTCCTGTGTTTTAACTATTCATACTTTTAACTTCTTTGCGGGGATTGACGCGCAACATGTCTACATCCCCGTAAGGGGTTCGACATTAAAGGAAGATAGATAAAGGTAGGTAGATAAGTAGATAATGGTAGGTAGATAAAGGTAGGTAGATAAGGGTATATACGGGTAGGTAGGCAGGTGGGTAGTTAGGTAGGTAAGGTAGGGTATGGTAGGGTAGGGCATATGGTAGGGTAGGTAGATTAGTATAAGATACTATGTACAGTCCAGCCCCAGCCTTTACCATTTTTGCTGAGCTGCTGGCCACTGTACCACTCGGGACTGTTTTTGACCTTAGTATGTGGTTATTTTCAACATTCGGTGTCTCAAATGAGATGTTTATCAACGGTCCATGACAAGCGCCACCCTGTCATACTCAGTAGTGTGTGCTGGGAGTAACCAGTATATGTGGATGAATAAGTTACTACCCGAAATCATCGTTAGACGAAAGGGTTTTTAGACGAAACTAGTACGTGAATTCGTGTTTACTCTCGAATATTCACTTCTGTTATCAGTAGTTATATAAATATGGATAGCATACGGTTATAAAACAACATAGCAAAGTAATCAGAGTATGTCGAAGGTAGTATATTGCCAAAATACGCTAAACCGATGATTTTATAACGAACGGTTTTAATGTTTGTTTACCTGCTTATAAGAATCTGGGTCAAGACGGTGTCCAAACCGTGTTTCCGTGTATTATTGTTTGGCAACTCACCTGTACAGTGCGCACGTGCAAAACGTCTCACATGTACAGAATAAGTCACGGATCAGTGGTTTTAAACAAATTTACTTTTAATTAAGTTACAAGTGAGTAGTGTATTGGGAAAATATATTTGTTATCACTAAATTTGAGTTTGGGGATTTTATGCGTAAAATAAGTAATATGAAATCTCAGAATTCTATTTTGTGAATTTTGGAATTGAGGGGTACCACCTTAAAACATCTTAAATATGTACTTTTTATTAATAGTTGTTTTTCATTTTTGCACATCTTGTGGATGAGATATGGTTGATAATAAATAATAAAAGAATGAATAAATTGATCCACTCAGAAATCTTCCATGGTGTATTTCTCAGGTGGGGACTTTCTTTTGAGCATCAGTGTATACGAAATTAACAATTTTAATAAGCAGGATCTTGTTATATAAGTGTGTGTTATAAGTAAGATATACATTGCAAGCCTCAAACGGATCCAATATGTAAACTATTGGTAATATCTTCGGTGCTATGCGCCTCATACAGTCCTATATTTTACATATTGGATCGTTTTCGGCTTATATCCTATACATATAATATATAAGATAAGCATATAGCTCGCCAATCATAGTTTACATATTGGATCGTTTTCGGCTTATATCCTATACATATAATATATAAGATAAGCATATAGTTCGCCAATCATAGTTTACATATTGGATCGTTTTCGGCTTAAATCCTATACATATATATAAGATAAGCATATAGTTCTCCAATGATAGTTTACATATTGGATCGTTTTCGGCTTAAATCCTATACATATAATATATAAGATAAGCATATAGCTCGCCAATCATAGTTTACATATTGGATCGTTTCCGGCTTAAATCCTATACATATAATATATAAGATAAGCATATAGCTCGTCAATCATAGTTTACATATTGGATCGTTTTCGGCTTATATCCTATACATATAATATATAAGATAAGCATATAGTTCGCCAATCATAGTTTACATATTGGATCGTTTTCGGCTTAAATCCTATACATATATATAAGATAAGCATATAGTTCTCCAATGATAGTTTACATATTGGATCGTTTTCGGCTTAAATCCTATACATATAATATATAAGATAAGCATATAGCTCGCCAATCATAGTTTACATATTGGATCGTTTCCGGCTTAAATCCTATACATATAATATATAAGATAAGCATATAGCTCGTCAATCATAGTTTACATATTGGATCGTTTTCGGCTTAAATCCTATACATATAAGATAAGCATATAGCTCTCCAATCATAGTTTACATATTGGATCGTTTTCGGCTTAAATCCTATACATATAATATATAAGATAAGCATATAGTTCTCCAATGATAGTTTACATATTGGATCGTTTTCGGCTTAAATCCTATACATATAATATATAAGATAAGCATATAGCTCTCCAATCATAGTTTACATATTGGATCGTTTTCGGCTTAAATCCTATACATATAATATATAAGATAAGCATATAGTTCACCAATCATAGTTTACATACACTCATCAAAACTCTTAACTACACGTAAATAAAATAATTACGCTTGTCAATATTTTGAATGACACGCATGCATTTCAACAAGGTATATGTGAAGCGAGTTGCACGTGCAAAATGCATACCAGGAAGATTTGCAAGCCATATGGAGCGTCAGAAACGCACATTGTGACAGAAAAAAGGAACGATTCAAAAAATGGCGAGACTGAGTCTCCAAGAAAGAGGCACAGCCAAGTGTTCTTGGAAAATAATAGTATATATATATAACATGTCACACATTATGTTGCTCAAAGTCCATATTCTATACATTCATATGGCATGCAATATTCAGTGTACATTGAAACATTTAAAATTAACTCTGTAATCTTCTCCATTGAATTAAATCAGTTATTAACATGTACTTTATATGAAATATTTACTATATTTATTTGTTAATTCACTATTCGTCTATATCATGCAGATATTGTCGTCATTGGCCTTTTAGTGTAAAGGAATTGAGAAAATAAATGTCAACATATCATATCTTCTTTCTAATTAAGTAATGTAGATTTCATCGAAGTATGCGTACGTTCCGTGCAACATCTTATTTCATGATACTTGGTGGCTATGTGGGCCATAGGCCCCCTATGGTAATTTCTGTGCTTTCTGACGTGTCACCACAAGAGGTTCACATAATAATGATACGGTTCACAGACGTATGTGGTCTGGACAAAATTAATGGTTTCGGGTTCAACCCCCATCTTTTTAAATGTTTATTGTTTTTGATAACATTATGACACACCATACAACTGACAATAAACATACACACATTGCTTCTAACGGCTATATCCAAGCATGCTTAAAGGCCTGCAGTTTGACCCCGTCCAATTGTAAAGATTTATACTTTACTACCTGTTCCATTGATTAGTGGCTTGTAACGGTTAATATGCACGATCACTCTGTGAGCTGAGAATTAGCCAAAATGAGGCCCTGACAATTTAAGTAAACGTATATTATTGATTGTAAAGAAAATTGATAGTTCCAGATCAGCCCAGGGACATAGATTACATGTTATGTAGGTGCCTGATCAGCCGTAGCGTAATCACTGAGACTGATCATTTGTATGCATGTATATAATATGTATGTATTTATATGAATAAACTATATGTGTTCGTTATATGGTAACTTCATTTAATTATATATCTACAGTATTATTCGCAAGTTTTCTGTTATATTTTAAATATTTCTCTGTGTCAGTGTGTGTTTACCGATATTGATGCTACATAATAATCACAGTGAATGCTATGAGTACATGTATAATATTATAATTATAATCTCTTGAACATACGAGTATTACACATATTCTGCCGATTTCTACAAGATGCCATTGAGTAAAATAACAATGTATGTAACTGATGAGCAGAGAAAAGAATTGCTGACTTTCTTGCAAAATAAGAACTGGGACGTAGAGATGGAAATAGAAGAAACAGCCACCGCCATGCCCGTTGCAGAGGCTGCTTACGTACCTCCCCCTATGCCTCAGCATGCTGAAGGTGTTGCTGAGTGTCCACTGTGCTTGTGTTCCCCTTGCATAATAAATGAACAGAACAAACAACTTTGGTGGCCTGCTAACAATCGTCCACCGCATAATCTAAATTCACATGAGAGAAAGCTTCTATACAGGAGGTTTTGGGCAATGCTATATAATTGTGGCGCATGGAAAGATGTCAGATATATAGAGAGAAAAGTAGCGGCTAGAAGAGGAGACTGTACATGGCATACGAGGGAACTGATGCCTGAATGTGTGGTACAGCAATGCAGGAACTGGCTGCCTAACCCGCGCAACCAGCCTTATTTGGGCCATAAGTGGAGTTAAATTGTTTATACCAGTTGTAAGTACTATAAAAATACAGAACTTCAATTTCAGCAATTTATAACCTCTGATATGTACGTGGGTCATAATAGATATAAGTGGTGCTCATGTATTACATGTATACCATGCAGGGCCTCGCATGTGGCAAATACGATGTGCGTCGACCGTCACATTTGTACCGCTATTCCTCGTGTGTTTAATGTCAAATATAGGTCAACCTGCAGGCCTTTAAACAGTATACCCCGTCAATATCAGAACATCTATAGATCGGGTTGTATCTCACTTTCCCAACATTTTGATTTTGGGTCTGTCTAGACTGTCTCACTTTCCCAACATTCAACTTTCACACCTTTGCCTTACCTGTGTGGAAAGTATACTGCTGGGCATAAAGTTGCGTTACACACATGTTTAATATTAATATATTACTTTCACCAAGTGATCAGTATATATCTGATACTTGATGATAGTTGATGATTGAATACTTGATTAATTAATAGTGTCAATAGTTTCAATTACAATTAGTGTTAATTACAGATATGTGATTACAGTGATTACAGTGACTATATTTCACATTACTTGGTTAATTGATTACAATTAGGTTTAACTACATGCAAGTGATTACAGTTAATACTTGATTAATTAATAGTGTCAATAGTTTCAATTACAATTAGTGTTAATTACAGATATGTGATTACAGTGATTACAGTGACTATATTTCACATTACTTGGTTAATTGATTACAATTAGGTTTAACTACATGCAAGTGATTACAGTGAATACATTTCACATTACTGGATTAATTAATTACAATAAATGTGTGTACCATAATTACATGTAATTGTAACTCTACTGTGAAAGTGTATATATATTCCACCAAATATGTTGAACTGTACACTTGCATCATGGCAAACGCTCAAGTCGGAGTACGGTTTATAGAGAACAGTCGGGGATCTCAGACGCTGGTACACAATGAGTACATGTTCAGTTTGAAGACAAGAAGAGGCGACCGCAGCTACTGGAACTGTGTGAACCGGGATTGTACAGCGAAGATCAACACACAGAATGGGATTCCAACTAAGATCATGGTGAATCACAACCATCCACAGGACCCTCTCGGAGTTACAGCGAAACAACTGATGAGCAACGTTCGGAAACGAGTGCGAGAGACCATTGAGCCGATACCTGCCATATACGACGATATGTTAGCCAATCTCCGAACACCAGAATGGGATGCGGATACAGAGGCTGTCGCCATCAAGTTACCGACATTCTATTCGGCTCGTCCTGCTTTGTACAGGTAAATAATAAGATTTTTTTTATGAAAATGCATATATAATTTAAGCGGTCTGTTTTTAGTCTGTTACTCTGTATTTACAAAACAATCTTATGTACAGTGAATAATATCCCATATATTTTATTCCATTTCAGACAAAGGGCGAAACTACAACCTACGTTACCTAAGGTTCGACAAGACGTGACGTTGGATGGAAAATGGACAGAGACAACGGCGGGCGATAAGTTCCTACTCGCGGATGATGGGGAAGAAAACCGCATCCTCGTGTTTGCTACGTTGGAGAACTTAATGGAACTCTCGAGAGCTGACATTTGGTATGTCGATGGGACGTTCTACTCCAGTCCATCATACTTCTACCAGGTGTACACAATCCATGGTATGGTTGATGGGTACATGTGTACTCTTATATATGCGCTGCTACCGAACAAACGTGAGACCACCTACAGACGGCTGTTTGAACTTGTCCAGGGCGCTGGTGACCGACACAACATCGAACTCAAACCAGGAACTGTTATGATGGACTTCGAAGTTGCAGCGAAACGTGCCGTTATCGCTGTCTATCCGGATGTCACAGTGAGGGGGTGTTTCTTCCATTATTCACAGTGCATCTGGAGGAAGGTTCAGTCATGTGGACTTGTGACAACCTTCAAAGACAACGACGACTTCAGAATGTTGGTGCGCCGTGCTAGTGTCCTGCCTCTTGTGCCGATCGGACTGGTTGAAGACGTGTGGTTCCATGCCCTAGAAAACAACGACACAGCATCCGTAGTCACGTTCAAGGACTACGTAACGGAGCATTGGGTGGAAGGCGGCGACAAGGCGATGTGGAACCACTTTGACAATCCAGGACCACGAACCACAAACCACGTCGAAGGATGGCACAACAAGGTCAATGGTCTGTTGACCCATTCCCATCCAAACATCTACACTCTGGTAGAATTGTTCCAGAAGAAGCAGGCCGTGAATGAAATCCGTCTACTCCAGCATGCGAATGGTGGGAAACGCCGTCCGAAGAAGATGAAGTACCGCGTCATTGAAGACCGCCTGGTACAGCTGAAGCAGCGGCTTCTGAATACGGAGCTGGAAGTGACAGAGTACGCCGATGCAGCATCGTATTTGATTAAATTAGGACAATAGACAGTAATATCATTCTATCAAATGTGCTAATAGTTTACAGTGATATTGATCAGGAGTTGTTATTCATGTTATTGATCAGGATCTACAATTTTCATTAAAGCTTGTTGTTTCATATCAAATGTGCTAATAGTTGACACTAATATTAATCAGTTATTGATCAGGAGCTACAATCTTCAGTGATATTAATCAGGAGTTGTTATTGGTTATCTACTTCTGACTGATCAGGTTCTACACATTACATGCATATAATAAGTAAAATTCACATGATTGTAAAGCTTGTTGTTTCATAAAAAAGCTTTACCTTTGTCATCATTAACACTTCTAAATGACTTCTAGATGATCAAGATACAATAAATATATATGTTTAGATGATTTAATAGCTAATAAAGTCTTGTTTATACACATGTTTGTTTCACTTTTATCCAAAATGTGGTTCGCGTAACTTTTCGCTGTGCAGAATACCAATTTTGACCAATTATCACCAATTAAGTCCATTGTTAAACCTAACAATGGTGTCTCACTTTCCCAACATACCAAAACCCCAACTTTCTACCTGAAAACCAGAATGTTGGGAAAGTGAGAACACCCTATAGATCAATGCGTCAGAAGCCAGTGGTCCGAAAACATCACTTTTGCGGTTTGTAGTTCGCACCTCTAGGGTATCAGTTTTAAAATAAGAAGAAACAAATCGAGCAATAAATTACATATTTACAGGTTTATTTTCTTCAATTTCAGGATCTCAATACTGTATACGTGGATAACTTCGCGTCAATACTGTATACGTGGATAACTTCGCGTCAATACTGTATACGTGGATAACTTCGCGTCAATACTGTATACGTGGATAACTTCGCGTCAATACTGTATACGTGGATAACTTCGCGGGTTGAAATGTTCGCGAATGTAAAATTTCCGACTTTTTATTACATACACGCCCTGTGTAATGTCTATGTCGCACATACATAACACCCTGTGTAAACACCGCCTATGCCGTACAAACATACACACCCTGTATAAACAGTGTCTATGCTGTACAAACATACACATCCATTGTAAACAGCTTCTATGTCGCACATACATACACGCCCTGTGTGAACAGCTTCTATGTCGCACAAACATACACACCCTCTATATACACAGCGTCTATGTTGCACAAACATACACGCCCTGTGTGAACACCGTCTTTGCCGCACAAACACACACGCCCTGTATAAACAGCGTCTATGTTGCACAAACATACACACCCTGTGTAAACAGCGTCTATGTCGCACAAACATACACACCCTCTATATACACAGCGTCTATGTTGCACAAACATACACGCCCTGTGTGAACACCGTCTTTGCCGCACAAACACACACGCCCTGTATAAACAGCGTCTATGTTGCACAAACATACACACCCTGTGTAAACAGCGTCTATGTCGCACAAACATACACACCCTGTGTATACACCGTCTATGTTGCACAAACATACACGCCCTGTGTAACACCGTCTTATGCCGCACAAACACACACGCCCTGTATAAACAGCGTCTATGTTGCACAAACATACACACCCTGTGTAAACAGCGTCTATGTCGCACAAACATACACACCCTCTATATACACAGCGTCTATGTTCCCAAACCACACGCCCTGTGTAAACACCGTCTATGCCGCACAACACACACCCTGTGTAAACACCGTCTATGCCGCACAACACACCACCTGTGTAAACACCGTCTATGCCGCACAAACACACACATCCTGTGTAAACACCGTCTATGTCGCACAAACATACACACCCTGTGTAAACACCGTCTATGTCGCACAAACATACACACCATGTGTAAACACCGTCTATGCCGCACAAACATACACGCCCTGTGTAAACACCGTCTATGCCGCACAAACATACACACCCTGTGTAAACACCGTCTATGCCGCACAAACATACACGCCCTGTGTAAACACCGTCTATGCCGCACAAACATACACACCCTGTGTAAACACCGTCTATGCCGCACAAACATAAGGCCCTATGTAAACATAGACATTCTAAAATTGCAGAGGAACTTTCTGAGCCTTTCAATACATCACTCTCAACATGTACGTGCAGTTTCATCTTTATTCAAGTCTCATCTATGTACATACAACTAATGGGCAGAGAGCAATTTAAACACTCATGTTAAAATGTAAAAGTACATTTTCCATTCTGAATAGAGTAATAAGAGACAAAGCACATTATAAAAATCATATTCTAAAGACAACAAAACAGTTGCTAATTTAAATACAAATTAAAATAAAAATGGTATAAAACACTGAATTAAAATATACTCAAACGTAAATGAAAGTGTGCACGTTTCTTTTTATGATAGCTATAGTTATATCGGTTATAAATCTTTCATCTGTGTAGCACGTGAAGCACGCCTGTCACTGTGTTGAACAATGGCTACATCGTTCAGTATTGTGTCAGTATTGTTACGTAACGTCCATATGCAATCGTTTTGCACGATTTCGCCCGTGCAATGTCTGGACAAATGTGAAACCGGTCAAATAATCTCTCATTACTTTCTTACAACATCTAGGAGTAAGAAAACCATACAGCAATTTGAATATTTTCAAAACTCGCCATGCCCAGACTCTCTCAGCGTCAACTTATTGAAGCTTTGATGATGCTTATCAGAGGTGGCTCCATCGATACTGTTTCACGGGCATTTAATTGCCACAGAAACACAGTAAGTGAACTTCGTGCCAGGTTCCAGCAAACAGGAACAGTTGCCGATCGTCCTTGAACCGGCAGGCCTCGTGTAACTGATGTCAGGTTGCGTCATATTGAACTGACGCACACCCGGCGTCGTTTCCAAAGTGCTAGCGCTACAGCGAGGCCATACGGTATTAGCAGGGACACAGTTCTGTGGCGTCTGCGTCATTGTGTTCGGCCTATCAGACCTAGACGGGCTTACGTTGGTAATGTTCTCGAACGACGTCATCGCGTTGCTCGTTTCAACTGGGCACGGCTTCATCTCCGTTGGCAAAGACGTCAGTTGGATAGAATTGTCTTTTCCGATGAATCTAGGTTTAACCTGAGTCATCGTGATGGGAGGGTGAGGGTATTTAGGAGGAGAGGGGAGTGAGTTGCTGACGCCTGTGTTGTAGAGAGAAACAGGTTTGGCGGGGGCAGTGTTATGGTTTGGGGCGGGATCATGGGAAACAGGAAAACTGCACTGGTTATTGTTAATGTCAATCTTAATGCAACCAAGTACATGCACCAGGTGTTAAGACCAGTAGCTGTTCCATTCGTTAAACAGCATGCACACGTCACATTGATGCACGACAATGCACGTCCGCATACGGCACTGCTAACGCAGCAATACCTAAATGCAAATGGCGTTAATGCCTTGCCTTGGCCTGCCGTTTCTCCTGACCTCAACACAATCGAGCATATCTGGGATGTTCTTGGTCGTAGAGTTAGGTCAAGACATGTCGTCAACAATTTGCAGGACCTACAGAATGCTCTGCAAATGGAATGGAACAACATACCTGCACACGTCGTACAACGTTACGTCAATTCCATGAGACGTCGTATTGCACAGGTTATCCGACAAACTGGCGGCCATACCCGGTATTATTCAAATAATCACAACAAAACCATTAGGAGAGCTGCAAAACGTGATATACTCACAATAACACCAATATCACAGTTTGTGTCTTTTTCATTTTGACCCTAAACACATGTAACCGAATTCTATGCATCTATAGTAAACGCTATTTTTAAAGATATTATTTGGGTTTGTAGGCAATTGAATAAGCTAAACAGTGGTACCAAACATCATACAATTTCTATTATGGATATAAGGAATATTAAGATAAACCTTTATGCACACTTTCTTTTGCGTTTGAGTATACAAGCACGTATTATCGCGCTATTAAGAAAATATCTTTCAAAATCCGCTTGATCAGATCAGATCGAGAATGACCTATAATCAATCAATAATTCAATCAATCAATTAATCAATCACTAAAAATGTTTTTCCACTCGTCCCGACATTCGATCACCCTCGTACATGTATATAGTTCACAATTGGTTTGTACTTTGCCAGATTCAGTTGTCCATTGGTAATTTCTTACACTTCCCCCTCCTGAGCAGATTCAGTTGTCCATTGGTAATTTCTTACACTTCCCCCTCCTGAGCACATTCAGTTGTCCATTGGTAATTTCTTACACTTCCCCCTCCTGAGCACATTCAGTTGTCCATTGGTAATTTCTTACACTTCCCCCTTCTTTGAGCAGATTCAGTTGTCCATTGGTAATTTCTTACACTTCCCCCTTCTTTGAGCAGATTCAGTTGTCCATTGGTAATTTCTTACACTTCCCCCTTCTTTGAGCAGATTCAGTTGTCCATTGGTAATTTCTTACACTTCCCCCTTCTTTGAGCAGATTCAGTTGTCCATTGGTAATTTCTTACACTTCCCCCTTCTTTGAGCAGATTCAGTTGTCCATTGGTAATTTCTTACACTTCCCCCTTCTTTGAGCAGATTCAGTTGTCCATTGGTAATTTCTTACACTTCCCCCTTCTTTGAGCAGATTCAGTTGTCCATTGGTAATTTCTTACACTTCCCCCTTCTTTGAGCAGATTCAGTTGTCCATTGGTAATTTCTTACACTTCCCCCTTCTTTGAGCAGATTCAGTTGTCCATTGGTAATTTCTTACACTTCCCCCTTCTTTGAGCAGATTCAGTTGTCCATTGGTAATTTCTTACACTTCCCCCTTCTTTGAGCAGATTCAGTTGTCCATTGGTAATTTCTTACACTTCCCCCTTCTTTGAGCAGATTCAGTTGTCCATTGGTAATTTCTTACACTTCCCCCTCCTGAGCAGATTCAGCTGTCCATTGGTAATTTCTTACACTTCCCCCTCCTGAGCAGATTCAGCTGTCCATTGGTAATTTCTTACACTTCCCCCTCCTTGAGCAGATTCAGCTGTCCATTGGTAATTTCTTACACTTCCCCCTCCTGAGCAGATTCAGCTGTCCATTGGTAATTTCTTACACTTCCCCCTCCTGAGCAGATTCAGCTGTCCATTGGTAATTACTTAAACTTTCCCCTCCTCTGAGCAGATTCAGCTGTCCATTGGTAATTTCTTACACTTCCCCCTCCTGAGCAGATTCAGCTGTCCATTGGTAATTTCTTACACTTCCCCCTCCTGAGCAGATTCAGCTGTCCATTGGTAATTACTTAAACTTTCCCCTCCTCTGAGCAGATTCAGCTGTCCATTGGTAATTACTTAAACTTTCCCCTCCTCTGAGCAGATTCAGCTGTCCATTGGTAATTTCTTACACTTCCCCCTCCTGAGCAGATTCAGCTGTCCATTGGTAATTACTTAAACTTTCCCCTCCTCTGAGCAGATTCAGCTGTCCATTGGTAATTTCTTACACTTCCCCCTCCTGAGCAGATTCAGCTGTCCATTGGTAATATCTTACACTTCCCCCTCCTGAGCAGATTCAGCTGTCCATTGGTAATTACTTAAACTTTCCCCTCCTGAGCACATTCAGCTGTCCATTGGTAATTACTTAAATCACCCTCCTCTGAGCGTTTACACATTCTACTCGAATAAACTCTAAGACTGTAGAGAATATAACAAGACAGATGTATGGCGGGGATAGCCACCACAAACATCAGAACAGCCGCCAGAGATGTCATTGCAGTCTTGCCGCCCCAGTCTAAGATCGGGTATATTGGATCAGCACCGGCTATGTGGTATATAAGGGTGAACGCCATGTAGAGCACAGCCAGAATCGTCGGTTGATAAACATGCAGTAGCTGCACCGGCTTGGCCGAAAACAAAATGCCGAGTATGGTATATACGGAGTTGATTAGATGTGCGTATATACTACCGTGGCTAAAATCTGTAAAGGAATGAAGAGATGTGTATTATTTGTAGCCTGGTTCCATCCAGTCTGTTGATTTTTACTTCTGCTAAATGACATTGTCAGAAACGCCATACGACTCAAGTAGATATTTCCCAGGCTACATTATTTGATACAGTTTTGAGAAACAGACTAAAGCTAGATTGTGAATGTACAGATCTATTAACTCATGCGTATCCATTGCTATGTCAATGCTATGACAGGCTATTCGGGTATTGTATTAAATACATACATGTAAACTTGTTTACGCTCCAATGTAGTTTCCAATAGTTTGATAGGATAACGGTGCAGTAAATAAATTGACATAGCTCCGGGCTGGGCACGGTATATAACCCTTAAAATACATACCATTCCCGTGCCTCATGATCTTAAAATAAAACCGGAAGCTGTGTATACGGTTCGATGATGGGTAATGCATATATGTACAAGACGCTGAAATAATATGGAGGTTATTTTTCGACATTTTACACCATTTGCATATGTTGAATTGCTTAACACTTTTATGGGATCTCAAATCCGGACGTATCGGTGCCAGGGTACAAATTTCACATTTTTTACTTGTTGCAAAACGCCATACGACTAAAGTACATTTATATGACTGACCAGGCAAAATATATCAACGCCAGTTCCCAGGCTACATTATTTAATAAACATTTGAGAAACAGACTAAAGCTAAAGTGTGAATGTACATATCTATTAACTCATGTGTATCCATTGCTATGTCACATGCTAAGCCAGGCTCTTCGGGTATTGTATTAAATACATACATGTAAACTTGTTTACGCTCCAATGCAGTTTCCAGTATTTTGATAGGATAACGGTGCAGTAAATAAATTGTCATAGCTCCGTGCTGGGCACGGTATATAACCCTTAAAATACATACCATCCGCGTGCCTCATGATCTTAAAATAAAACCGGAAGTTGTGCATACGGTTCAATGATGGGTAATGCATATATGTACATGACGCTGAAATAATATGGAGGTTATTTTTCGACATTTTACACCATTTAGATATGTTGAATTGTTTTTTAACACACAGTAAAATTAACAGAGAAATCTTTAGAACTTTTATGGGATCTCAAATCCGGATGTGCCGGTGGCAGGGTACAAATTTCCCATTCGGCAACCGGGGTCTTCCTTCCACAAATAATAGCAGGATATACGTCATATGACCTATATTAAAGTTGTTGGTGCGATTTTAAAAACCTCCATAAAACAATAATTCCAATGAAATATAGAAACTTGTCAGTGAAATATCATGTGCTATACCGCTGGTTGAATGCAGCCAAATAAGACATTGTATTCTCACTGCTGTGCGCTCGTGGTTCCCAGCTACTGTAGTTTGAATATTTTAAGTTATTCGAATGAACATTGTCAGTGACGTCATTTACTACGTCGTCTGAACGCGACTTTAGCACATGGTAACTTTGTTTTCAATCACAAAAACACTTTTCAACACTAGGTGAAAAGGAAATGTGTGCGGTAACGTGAATTCTATTTCAATATTGAACAGTCCTTGTATATTTTATTTGGGCTAATAATAAATTACACTTATTTTATACTTACCAACTTCCAGAAAGACGTAGTAAATTGTGGTAACGAGCAGTGAGAAGGTGTTGCTGACGTTAAATAAAGTCCACTGTATCTTGTTGTACCACGCAGTACCGTTCCCTTCTCCTGAAATACATTATATTACAGATACAGTCATGTACAGAAAAGCGAGTTTTCACTGTATGCTAATCTGTCCACATTATCTTCAACTCTAAGATCGAAATACATTATAAGATAGCACAATACTTGGCCGACTGTACAGTACAGAAATTTATCAATCTTTTATCATGCAAATCCAAAACCATCACCATCGATATTTCCAAATTTATATATTTTGCAAACAAACAACTTGCTACATTGTGTTATATGTGAGTATCCCGTTTCCATAATAATAATTTTGCCACGTGTTCGTCGCCTGGGATTGTTTTGGTGAGTATGATATGATGCAGATGTATGTATCTGTGTATTGTGGTTGGATAATTGTAATATGTAATCTAGCGATTTATCTTCACACTGGGTCAATCTTGATCAAATGTGTACATTTCTTTCCCATTTTAATTAGACCCATTGGTCAATCATAGCCCCTAAATACTCCCTAAAGGTATATACGACCTCTAAAGTGGTTTCCTCTGTTTTATCGTTGTTTCCTTGGCACAGTATTCTGTCATTTTTTTCTGTCATAACAGGTGCTGTTGTAACTATTCCTGTATTATGTACCATTCTTGAATAAACTATTGTTTAAACTAAAATCTTAACATATATCATAGAAATGACTAGGCTTACCATCTATGATTTCTGGTCTTCTAATGTGGACGTACATAGTAACAACGCAGTCAGTAAGAACAAATGCCGACTGCACCAAATATGAAATATTCGTCAATTTGGTGAAGTATGTTGGGCCCTGTTCTATATCATTATAGATTTCAAATCCCAAGTTTACTAGGTAGAACAACGCCCAAATCACTGTCCATGGAATGTATACTTTTGGCGCAAAACACTGAAAGAAACAAACAGTGTGTATTAGACTGTGTACCTACAGAAAACCATAACCCAGGTTCCAGCGTGTCGACTGTTCAGCTTCTTTAACTCTTTGCCTGCTGGGTAAAATAAGGCTATTAACAATGCGACGTTATTATTATGAAAACGGAACAGACGGATCTGTAGTCCAGTGGTTAACACGTTGGACTGTTAATCCAGGGATCGCTAGTTCGATCCACAAGATAATGGTTGATCTTATTTACCCCTACCACGACATTAATTTTGAGTATGATCACTACGCGAGCTTCATTTTAAATATGAAACAGGAATTCATTTCACGCATAGAATTAACATAACTGGAAAATAATCCCACTTAAAACATATGGACGTCATACCTTTGTACTTGTAGTCAATTATTATTAATATTGGACTGCTTTCAAACAGCCAGAGTATTATATTAAATCCTATGCGTAAATGTACGAATTTAACAATTTTAATTAATAAGATCTTGTTATATAAGTGTATGTTTTAAGTAAGATATAAGCCTCAAACGGATCCAATATGTAAAATATTGGCACTGTCTCCGACGCTACGCGCCTTTACACAGTCCAATAGTTTACATATTGGGTCGCGTGCGGCTTATATCCTATACATATCATTTCGCTCTGCTCCATTGATATTTCATTTTACCATTGGTCGACTTATGTAACAACATATGAACATATTTTACAATATACAAACTCACGGTTGGCTGCATTACGTAAATTTAAACTATTATATATATATAAATTCAAGCTATGTTCTGCCTGATTGACATAGCTATTTTTGCATCTTAATGTTAGCGTATTTTCCGTCATACTTCATCGCCAATTCATAACTTGGACGAGTTTCAGATAAGCAATTCATCAAGAAACCACACATCTCCAAGTATAACTACCTCATGGTCAATGCATTTAAATATGCAAACTTTACACATTTGGTACACGGATCTGTAGTCCAATGGTTAACACGCTGGACTGGTAATCCAGGGGTCGCAGGTTCGATCCCCCGTCTGACCCTAATAAAATTAACAGTCTTTCAGATGTGACGTTAAACAGAGGTATCGTGTCGGTGCTTTACACCGTGCACGTAAAAGAACCCGAGGAGACTCTGGAATGGGTCACTGTCTGTATCATTGCACTATCCTCCAAAATCTAAAATGACTAATATCTTCAGGAGGCGTCGCTCATATGGGCAACCGGTAGCGACGATAAATAAACGTAAAACACACACATTTGGTGCAAATCAATAGTAAATATGTCATGCACAATAAGATACAGTAATTAGTATGGAAATGCAAATGGGTTAGGCCACAAGCTTTAGCAACATTAGACACGGACCGCACCGTTACAACTCATGAAAGTTTCCCTTAATATCCAAGTGGTTGGCTAATCACACACATATATCTGGAGAACCATTAATCGATTTATATATCTGGAGAACCATTAATCGATTTATATATCTGGAGAACCATTAATCGATTTATATATCTGGAGAACCATTAATCGATTTATATATCTGGACAACCATTAATCGATTTATATATCTGGACAACCATTAATCGATTTATATATCTGGACAACCATTAATCGATTTAATGTGCACAGCACAAACTTATTTCAGTAATAATATTATATGGTATTTATCACTTACATGTATAATACAACATCTATATAGCTGCAATACAAACATGGTGATATGTAATGTAAATTGATAAAACAGTAGAAGACAGACGGCACCAGAATCACAGTAGGTGTTGTGTGGGGTGTTCACATTGGCACAATGGGTGGATGTATGACATGAATGATAAAATCCTGACTCGAACTGCAGACATATTTGGCAAATTCATGACCCTACGTTAGACAGATGCGGCAACACAGTGGAACTAATCATATGCGCTTTATTCGGCCACTGTAACCACACATATGCGCTTTATTCGGCCACTATAACCACACATATGCACTTTATTCGGCCACTATAACCACACATATGCACTTTATTCGGCCACTGTAACCACACATATGCACTTTATTCGGCCACTATAACCACACATATGCACTTTATTCGGCCACTGTAACCACACATATGCACTTTATTCGGCCACTGTAACCACACATATGCACTTTATTCGGCCACTGTAACCACACATATGCACTTTATTCGGCCACTATAACCACACATATGCACTTTATTCGGCCACTATAACCACACATATGCACTTTAATTGGCAAGTGATGACATTGAATCATAACACTGGATAATACTGAATACAGAACACATGATAATGGTCATTTCTATTAAGCATAATGAACACCATGCCACAAATTTAGACTGATATGGAGAAAAAACTATCCTTTCTGTAGACTGAAATGGTTACAAATATACCCCCTGGGGGCTGGGCCAGTATATCCACAGTAACTATTATATACTTATTAAGAGCCCCCGCACCCCACCCAATGTCGGTTTGCAATGCGGCCTATCGAGAGACTACGAAAATGGCGAAGTTGGTCGGGATTGTATGCCGTTATTTCTTCAGGTTTCATTGTAGACATCTTAAGATGATCGTTTATATAAGAGTCTTCATCAATTATATTCGGACTAGATTGAGAATTAACAGGTGTATCTAATACACATCCTCAAACAATTGCACACGTCTGTTATGTTCTTATGACACATTGTTTCTACGGAACAGCATTAGTGACATAACATCTTTAGTGTCCCTTATAACACAATTACAGTCGGAGAGACCAAACTTAATATGTCGCTGTAAATGTCTTAGAAGCAACCTACTGTATTACATATATATGTCGCTGTAAATGTCTTAGAAGCAACCTACTGTATTACATATATATGTCGCTGTAAATGTTTTAGAAGCAACCTACTGTATTACATATATATGTCGCTGTAAATGTCTTAGAAGCAAACTACTGTATTACATATATATGTCGCTGTAAATGTCTTAGAAGCAAACTACTGTATTACATATATATGTCGCTGTAAATGTCTTAGAAGCAACCTACTGTATTACATATATATGTCGCTGTAAATGTCTTAGAAGCAAACTACTGTATTACATATATATGTCGCTGTAAATGTCTTAGAAGCAAACTACTGTATTACATATATATGTCGCTGTAAATGTCTTAGAAGCAAACTACTGTATTACATATATATGTCGCTGTAAATGTCTTAGAAGCAAACTACTGTATTACATATATATGTCGCTGTAAATGTCTTAGAAGCAACTACTGTATTACATATATATGTCGCTGTAAATGTCTTAGAAGCAAACTACTGTATTACATATTATGTCGCTGTAAATGTCTTAGAAGCAACTATGTATTACATATTATGTCGCTGTAAATGTCTTAGAAGCAAACTACTGTATTACATATTATGTCGCTGTAAATGTCTTAGAAGCAAACTACTGTATTACATATTATGTCGCTGTAAATGTCTTAGAAGCAAACTACTGTATTACATATATATGTCGCTGTAAATGTCTTAGAAGCAAACTACTGTATTACATATATATGTCGCTGTAAATGTCTTAGAAGCAAACTACTGTATTACATATCTATGTCGCTGTAAATGTCTTAGAAGCAAACTACTGTATTACATATATATGTCGCTGTAAATGTCTTAGAAGCAAACTACTGTATTACATATCTATGTCGCTGTAAATGTCTTAGAAGCAAACTACTGTATTACATATATATGTCGCTGTAAATGTCTTAGAAGCAAACTACTGTATTACATATATATGTCGCTGTAAATGTCGTAGAAGCAAACTACTGTATTACATATCTATGTCGCTGTAAATGTCTTAGAAGCAAACTACTGTATTACATATATATGTCGCTGTAAATGTATTAGAAGCAACCTACTGTATTACATATCTATGTCGCTGTAAATGTCTTAGAAGCAAACTACTGTATTACATATCTATGTCGCTGTAAATATCTAAGAAGCAACATATAGTAAATGTATATCTTTACATATATTACCTGTGGTTTAACAAACAGTGACGGGTCGTCATGCCCAAGTCCAAACTTGGCTGTTCGAAATTCTTCTTTCAAGCTATCACAACAACCTCCTGATCGCTTCATATTTTCAATCGACATGTTAATAATATTTAACGGTACATTAGTGTGATATTAATTTGAGATCACATAGTTTTGTAAACGCGCATTATATACATATATCGTCAAATGCTAAAGTAATAACCGTCTCTTAACTAATAACACAAATCAGTCCCGTGTAAAGAAGAACATACACAAGCAAAGAAAACAGATATTATGTTTAATGTCCAATGTAGATTATATATGGATTCGCTTCATCGATTGACTATGCATAACTCTGGGGTCATATAGTAGTAGGATACAAATTGACAGTTTACAATACATATTTAGGAGTTTACAAAATATAGGTTTTTACTGGCGCATTAGGGCTCGACAAATCCACTCGTCCGCTCGTATTTACGAGTGACTTTTCGATCTGGACGAGTAGAAATTCCAAGTCGCTTGCCCAGTCGGACGAGTGAAAATTTCAGCTAAATATCCATGTGTTTATGCTGCCACATAATTGCATTTATTAATAAATTAAAGTGCAATTCTGACGATTTTTAATTTTCCTAAAATACATGGGATGAGTGATAGTCCAATCTGGACGAGTGGGACAGTGGCATCACTCGCCCAGTAGGACGAGTAAGAAATTAAACATTTGTCGAGGCCTGCCGCAACCTTGTTAATCTTGGCGAGGCTTCATCGATGGACTATGAATAACTCTTGAGGTCATAATAGTAGTAGGTGACAGTTAACAAATATATACTGATCTGTAGTTCAGTAGTAACAAGCTGGACTGGTAATCCAGGGATCGCAGGTTCTATCCCCCGTCTGCACCTAATATAATTAATTAAACCGAGGTCTCGTATCGGTGCTGTACACCGTACACGTAAAAGAACCAGATGAGACTCTGGAATGGGTCTCTGTCTGTATCATTGCACTATCCTCCATAAATCTAAAATGACTAATCTCTTCATGAGGCGTCGCTCATATGGGCAACCGGTAGCGACGATAAATAAACGTAAAACCCATTCAAACAAATGACAGGAGCAGTAACTTTCTTTTATTTTTAGAGTCAATGGTAGATCAAAGTGAGAGACACAAGTAGCAACGATAAAAAAGAACCCTCACTTAAAGCATCAAAACAGACGTAAGAATGTCCAACACAGATGGCACGCATTCCAAAATTTGAACCAGAAAAGGATTAAGATAGTGTCCCTAATGTTCTCGCAATTAAATAGTTTGAGATTGTACGTGTTTTGTCAAACACGCATACTTTCTAAAAATGAGTCTTTTCGAAAGTTTGGTCACATCTAAAAATGACTAATCTCTTCAGGAGGCGTCGCTCATATGGGCAACCAGTAGCGACGATAAATAAACGTAAAAACACACGCATACACAGGATATTTTAAATGGTTTGGAAAACAAGCTGAGAGCTAATGTAAATTCCTTTCCATGATGATGTTACAAGATAAAATTGTTAGCATTGAGAGCGGTTAGTGAGACATGACGGGCATTGCCTTAAGTTCTATAGTCCCGAGTGATCATGGGTGCATGCACACGTATATGTGTAGTGTGGGGTATTTAGGAAAATGTGTTTTAGTCATCACGTGTGCACTTAGTGGTGATGAAATTAAATGGGTTGCTGCGACACACAGATAGATAACTTTATTATGATAGGAGGTGTATGCTTATAAATGTTGTTGACGTAAAAGTCCAGGTAAGGCGGAACATATGCACGATACTCCGACATATTTGAATTTAGTGATACACACACTTTGGAAGGACATAACGCTTCGATGCTAAAGCTACACTTCCTTCCGGAGAGAGCGCGACATATATATAATATGAGCGTTCTCGTCATTTTGATCAATGTTCTCGTAATGAATAAATACTCCCTCGAATCATACTATTATGCCACTAACTAGTCGATGCAAATTGGTGAATATCTATTGTACTGGTAGGGTTATAAGTATATTAATTACAATATCCAAATTGATCTAAAAAATATATAAATATATATTTAAACCGTGGACAAACCTAACCTAGGCCTCCGCCTAGCGACCTGCCTCCGCCTAGCGACCTGCCTCCGCCTAGCGACCTGCCTCCGCCTAGCGACCTGCCTCCGCCAAGCGACCTGCCTCCGCCTACCTGCCTCCGCCTAACGACCTGCCTCCGCCAAGCGACCTACCTCCGCCTACCTGCCTCCGCCTAGCGACTTGCCTCCGCCTAGCGACCTGCCTCCGCCTAGCGACCTGCCTCCGCCTAGCGACCTGCCTCCGCCAAGCGACCTGCCTCCGCCAAGCGACCTGCCTCCGCCTAGCGACCTGCCTCCGCCTAGCGACCTGCCTCCGCCTAGCGACCTGCCTCCGCCAAGCGACCTGCCTCCGCCTAGCGACCTGCCTCCGCCTAGCGACCTGCCTCCGCCTAGCGACCTGCCTCCGCCTAGCGACCTGCCTCCGCCTAGCGACCTGCCTCCGCCTAGCGACCTGCCTCCGCCAAGCGACCTGCCTCCGCCTAGCGACCTGCCTCCGCCTAGCGATCTGCCTCCGCCTAGCGACCTGCCTCCGCCTAGCGACCTGCCTCCGCATAGCGACCTGCCTCCGCCAAGCGACCTGCCTCCGCCTACCTGCCTCCGCCTAACGACCTGCCTCCGCCAAGCGACCTGCCTCCGCCTACCTGTATGCGTGACAGATACCGCAAACGATGTTTTGATATATCTTTACTGAGTTACATCTGATATAACCGATATAGTTATTACCATTTAAATGTTATGTTTGATATATCCCCTCCCCATCTTGATAGGGGGCATATTGTACCGCCCAAAACAGCGTTCCACGGAACAAGGCGGGGGTGAATTGCCGTCAAAATCAACTCCTCTCCGTACAGGAGACCCGCCAAAAACCACCGGAACAGGATGGGGTGCTTTGCCCCCATCATCCAGTTTGGGGTGAAACCCCACAATGTGGACATCATTTCTCTACTACTCATGTTTGCAAACACTCTTATACGAGCACAATACTCTTCTAGTATTTCTGTAGTCCATGCATATTAAAATGCACCTGATCAGTGTGGTAGTCGTTTTGGGAACCTAATCTCTTTGTGAATTTCCACTAAATTGATGTTGCTGTTCCTGCTTAGCATGGCATTAATCTTTCGTTGCTGTGCTTTTTTAGTAACAAGTTTACCGCAGTTTCAATATCATATACAATGTCAACCGGTTTGGACGTGCTACTAATGTCGTTTCCACCATGATTATGAAGACAATGTCAGGTTTGAACTTAATTAGTTGACTAAGAATAGCTGGATCCTGCTTCTGGACTGTCATCCGAAGAATATTACATCACCGGGAACCTGAAATAGTGTAAAATAGTATACATGTATTACATTACAGGGAACCTGAAATAGTGTAAAATAGTATACATGTATTACATTACCGGGAACCTGAAATAGTGTAAAATAGTATACATGTATTACATTACAGGGAACCTGAAATAGTGTAAAATAGTATACATGTATTACATTACCGGGAACCTGAAATAGTGTAAAATAGTATACATGTATTACATTACCGGGAACCTGAAATAGTGTAAAATAGTATACATGTATTACATTACCGGGAACCTGAAATAGTGTAAAATAGTATACATGTATTACATTACCGGGAACCTGAAATAGTGTAAAATAGTATACATGTATTACATTACCGGGAACCTGAAATAGTGTAAAATAGTATACATGTATTACATTACAGGGAACCTGAAATAGTGTAAAATAGTATATTCGAATATTCATTTCGTCCCATTAAAAACGTCACCCTCCAAATCAAAATTCACAAAAAGAGAGTATGGCAATATTTGGTATGTCCGCCGAGAGCTGCTACACACGCAACACATCTTCTCATAGATGTAGCTATGTTGCTAATCCTAGCCTGAGGAATATTTCTCCACTCTTGATTTAATGCAACACGCAGGTCCTGGACGTTTGCTGGTGGTGGTACCCGCCTGTACACCATATCTTTAAGATCTGCCCATACCTGTTCTATTGGTGCAAGATCGGGCTCTGGCATGAATCTCATCCGGAAGTCGAGGCATATTGTGCTGTCGTTATTTATACAAAATGAAACAATTGTTGATCTTTTAGTTACATTTCCGTAAGAAGTCACGAATTTATGAAAGTTATAATACACGGAAACACGGTTTGGCTTATTATATAGTGCGCACCGTTTTGACCTACTTTCGCCAAAACGAGACTAACAGGTAAACAAACGTAAATATGCATTACTCGTATAGGAATGACACACCCAGGGGCCACATAATCTTGAAATTTACCAGTAGTTAGACGCATTATCTGTTCCTACGAATGTATATGGGTTATATGGTTCAGAGAATTACTTAGTGTGTCGTCCATTGTCCAGTGGTACAGTGGTAGAGTGTATTATTTGGATTCAAAGGGTCCCGGGTTTGATACTAGTTTGGGGCACGTATAGTGTCATTGAGTGAGGCATCTCAGTACTGGTTAGTGACTTAAGTCTGCTAAGCCTGTCACAAAAACATGTCAAGGTCCCCACAAGGTGCTTGGCATCAATAAAACATACAATGTACATAAGTAATTGAATACATTAGTAACATTTAGGTCACACGCACCATATTAACTATATTAACGCATGGCATTGGAATGGCCTCCCTCAACGAAGGATCACTGCCGGCCCAATGGAAGTCAGCAAATGTTGCTCCCATTTACAAAAAAGGGGACAAGTCGCACCCCGCCAACTATAGGCCTATCTCACTGACATGTATTCTATGCAAGGTTCTAGAACATATACTTAGTTTCCTCCTCGATAGTAAAACAGTTCACTAACCACAGTATTCTGTACCATTTGCAGCATGGTTTTAGAGACAAACGGTCATGCGTGACCCAATTAGTAATGCTAATCAATGACTTGGTTACCTCTGTCTACAATAAGCATCAGGTAGATCTCATCCTATTAGACTTCAGTAAGACTTTCGATAAGGTCACTCACGAGAAAATACTACTAAAAATGCATGACTATGGAGTCAGAGGTCAAACATTAAGGTGGATTAAGAGTTTTCTAGATAATAGACTCCAGTCAGTTGTCCTTAATGGTAGTAGTTCAGATGCCATTCCTCTGGAGTCCCACATGGATCGGTACTTGGACCCCTGCTTTTCCTAGCCTATATAAACGACCTACCACAAAACATCAGTTCCAAAGTCTGTATCTTTGCAGATGATACTGCAGTCTATCTATCACTGACATCTGCAAATGAATCGGTCACACTCCAAAACGATCTTAAGAGATTAGAAGAGTGGGAGTTGGAGTGGGACATGGACTGTAACCCCTCCACATATCAAGTTATCCATGTCACCAGAAGGAAACATCCTATTCCCAGTCAATATGAACTCCACTTGAGTCGGTCACCTCAGCCAAATACCTTGGCGTGGATATCTCAAATAACCTGTCGTGGGACACTCACATAAAAAGGTCAACTAACAAAGCAAACCAAATATTAGGATTCCTACGTAGAAACCTCCAGGTCAAATCCGAACCCCTTAAGTCCATGGCCAAGCTTGAATATGGCTCTGAGATCTGGTTGCCCCATACCCAAACATTGATAGACCATATGAAGGTGTCCAGCGAAGTATTGACAATAGATTATCCCTTCTGTATAAAATTCATAATGATCTTGTTGCTATTCCCATTGAAAATTACCTAGTTCCTCTCTCTCGTCCTGCTCGCCATTGCCATTCCATAAGCTATAGGTTAATTACAGTAACTACAGACTACTACAAGTTTTCCTTTTTTCCACGAACAATCTACCATTGGAACCATCTCCCTCCTGGCATTGTCCATCTCCCTACCACAGAGCAATTCAATACGACAGTTTGCCATAAGTATTGACCATGCCAGTCCCTAGTTGTTCTGCGCAGCTGCTTTTAAACTTTTACCACACCTTATTTGCATTACTTTCTTAAATTATGCTTTTAACCACAGGAACTTGAAATTTTATCCATAAGCCACCAAAGGTCTCTTACCTATATCCTAGGACCCCCCCCACTCTATTATTAATTTTTTTTAATAGAGGGGGGTGTCCTAGGATATAGGTAAGAGGCCTTTGGTGGCTTATGAGTCCTAGGATATAGGTAAGAGACCTTTGGTGGCTTATGGATTAAATTTCAAGTTCCTGTGTTTTAACTATTCATACTTTTAACTTCTTTGCGGGGATTGACGCGCAACATGTCTATCTACATCCCCGTAAGGGGTTCGACATTAAAGGAAGATAGATAAAGGTAGGTAGATAAGTAGATAATGGTAGGTAGATAAAGGTAGGTAGATAAGGGTATATACGGGTAGGTAGGCAGGTGGGTAGTTAGGTAGGTAAGGTAGGGTATGGTAGGGTAGGGCATATGGTAGGGTAGGTAGATTAGTATAAGATACTATGTACAGTCCAGCCCCAGCCTTTACCATTTTTGCTGAGCTGCTGGCCACTGTACCACTCGGGACTGTTTTTGACCTTAGTATGTGGTTATTTTCAACATTCGGTGTCTCAAATGAGATGTTTATCAACGGTCCATGACAAGCGCCACCCTGTCATACTCAGTAGTGTGTGCTGGGAGTAACCAGTATATGTGGATGAATAAGTTACTACCCGAAATCATCGTTAGACGAAAGGGTTTTTAGACGAAACTAGTACGTGAATTCGTGTTTACTCTCGAATATTCACTTCTGTTATCAGTAGTTATATAAATATGGATAGCATACGGTTATAAAACAACATAGCAAAGTAATCAGAGTATGTCGAAGGTAGTATATTGCCAAAATACGCTAAACCGATGATTTTATAACGAACGGTTTTAATGTTTGTTTACCTGCTTATAAGAATCTGGGTCAAGACGGTGTCCAAACCGTGTTTCCGTGTATTATTGTTTGGCAACTCACCTGTACAGTGCGCACGTGCAAAACGTCTCACATGTACAGAATAAGTCACGGATCAGTGGTTTTAAACAAATTTACTTTTAATTAAGTTACAAGTGAGTAGTGTATTGGGAAAATATATTTGTTATCACTAAATTTGAGTTTGGGGATTTTATGCGTAAAATAAGTAATATGAAATCTCAGAATTCTATTTTGTGAATTTTGGAATTGAGGGGTACCACCTTAAAACATCTTAAATATGTACTTTTTATTAATAGTTGTTTTTCATTTTTGCACATCTTGTGGATGAGATATGGTTGATAATAAATAATAAAAGAATGAATAAATTGATCCACTCAGAAATCTTCCATGGTGTATTTCTCAGGTGGGGACTTTCTTTTGAGCATCAGTGTATACGAAATTAACAATTTTAATAAGCAGGATCTTGTTATATAAGTGTGTGTTATAAGTAAGATATACATTGCAAGCCTCAAACGGATCCAATATGTAAACTATTGGTAATATCTTCGGTGCTATGCGCCTCATACAGTCCTATATTTTACATATTGGATCGTTTTCGGCTTATATCCTATACATATAATATATAAGATAAGCATATAGCTCGCCAATCATAGTTTACATATTGGATCGTTTTCGGCTTAAATCCTATACATATATATAAGATAAGCATATAGCTCTCCAATCATAGTTTACATATTGGATCGTTTTCGGCTTAAATCCTATACATATAATATATAAGATAAGCATATAGTTCGCCAATCATAGTTTACATATTGGATCGTTTTCGGCTTAAATCCTATACATATAATATATAAGATAAGCATATAGTTCGCCAATCATAGTTTACATATTGGATCGTTTTCGGCTTAAATCCTATACATATAATATATAAGATAAGCATATAGTTCACCAATCATAGTTTACATACACTCATCAAAACTCTTAACTACACGTAAATAAAATAATTACGCTTGTCAATATTTTGAATGACACGCATGCATTTCAACAAGGTATATGTGAAGCGAGTTGCACGTGCAAAATGCATACCAGGAAGATTTGCAAGCCATATGGAGCGTCAGAAACGCACATTGTGACAGAAAAAAGGAACGATTCAAAAAATGGCGAGACTGAGTCTCCAAGAAAGAGGCACAGCCAAGTGTTCTTGGAAAATAATAGTATATATATATAACATGTCACACATTATGTTGCTCAAAGTCCATATTCTATACATTCATATGGCATGCAATATTCAGTGTACATTGAAACATTTAAAATTAACTCTGTAATCTTCTCCATTGAATTAAATCAGTTATTAACATGTACTTTATATGAAATATTTACTATATTTATTTGTTAATTCACTATTCGTCTATATCATGCAGATATTGTCGTCATTGGCCTTTTAGTGTAAAGGAATTGAGAAAAAAAATGTCAACATATCATATCTTCTTTCTAATTAAGTAATGTAGATTTCATCGAAGTATGCGTACGTTCCGTGCAACATCTTATTTCATGATACTTGGTGGCTATGTGGGCCATAGGCCCCCTATGGTAATTTCTGTGCTTTCTGACGTGTCACCACAAGAGGTTCACATAATAATGATACGGTTCACAGACGTATGTGGTCTGGACAAAATTAATGGTTTCGGGTTCAACCCCCATCTTTTTAAATGTTTATTGTTTTTGATAACATTATGACACACCATACAACTGACAATAAACATACACACATTGCTTCTAACGGCTATATCCAAGCATGCTTAAAACAGTATACCCCGTCAATATCAGAACATCTATAGATCAATGCGTCAGAAGCCAGTGGTCCGAAAACATCACTTTTGCGGTTTGTAGTTCGCACCTCTAGGGTATCAGTTTTAAAATAAGAAGAAACAAATCGAGCAATAAATTACATATTTACAGGTTTATTTTCTTCAATTTCAGGATCTCAATACTGTATACGTGGATAACTTCGCGTCAATACTGTATACGTGGATAACTTCGCGTCAATACTGTATACGTGGATAACTTCGCGTCAATACTGTATACGTGGATAACTTCGCGTCAATACTGTATACGTGGATAACTTCGCGGGTTGAAATGTTCGCGAATGTAAAATTTCCGACTTTTTATTACATACACGCCCTGTGTAATGTCTATGTCGCACATACATAACACCCTGTGTAAACACCGCCTATGCCGTACAAACATACACACCCTGTATAAACAGTGTCTATGCTGTACAAACATACACATCCATTGTAAACAGCTTCTATGTCGCACATACATACACGCCCTGTGTGAACAGCTTCTATGTCGCACAAACATACACACCCTCTATATACACAGCGTCTATGTTGCACAAACATACACGCCCTGTGTGAACACCGTCTTTGCCGCACAAACACACACGCCCTGTATAAACAGCGTCTATGTTGCACAAACATACACACCCTGTGTAAACAGCGTCTATGTCGCACAAACATACACACCCTCTATATACACAGCGTCTATGTTGCACAAACATACACGCCCTGTGTGAACACCGTCTTTGCCGCACAAACACACACGCCCTGTATAAACAGCGTCTATGTTGCACAAACATACACACCCTGTGTAAACAGCGTCTATGTCGCACAAACATACACACCCTCTATATACACAGCGTCTATGTTGCACAAACATACACGCCCTGTGTGAACACCGTCTTTGCCGCACAAACACACACGCCCTGTATAAACAGCGTCTATGCTGCACAAACATACACACCCTGTGTAAACAGCGTCTATGCCGCACAAACATACACCCCTTTAACACCGTCTATGGCACAAACAACACGCCCTGTATAAACACCGTCTATGCCGCACAACACACGCCTGTGTAACACCGTCTATGCCGCACAAACACACACACCTGTGTAAACACCGTCTATGCCGCACAAACACACACGCCCTGTATAAACACCGTCTATGCCGCACAAACACACACGCCCTGTGTAAACACCGTCTATGCCGCACAAACACACACCCTATATAAACACCGTCTATGCCGCACAAACACACCGCCCTGTATAACACCGTCTATGCCGCACAAACACACACGCACTGTGTAAACACCGTCTATGCCGCACAAACACACACGCCCTGTATAAACACCGTCTATGCCGCACAAACACACACGCCCTGTGTAAACACCGTCTATGCCGCACAAACATACACACCCTGTGTAAACACCGTCTATGCCGCACACACATACACATCCTGTGTAAACACCGTCTATGCCGCACAAACACACACGTCCTGTGTAAACACCGTCTATGCCGCACAAACACACACGTCCTGTGTAAACACCGTCTATGCCGCACAAAACACACACGTCCTGTGTAAACACCGTCTATGCCGCACAAACACACACGCCATGTGTAAACACCGTCTATGCCGCACAAACACACACATCCTGTGTAAACACCGTCTATGTCGTACAAACATACACACCCTGTATAAACACCGTCTTTGTCGCACAAACATACACTACCTATGTAAACACCGTCTATGTCGCACAAACATACACATCCTGTGTAAACACCGTCTATGCCGCACAAACATACACGCCCTGTGTAAACACCGTCTATACCGCACAAACACACACATCCTGTGTAAACACCGTCTATGCCGTACAAACATACACGCCCTGTATAAACACCGTCTATGCCGCACAAACATACACACCCTGTGTAAACACCGTCTATGCCGCACAAACATAAGGCCCTATGTAAACATAGACATTCTAAAATTGCAGAGGAACTTTCTGAGCCTTTCAATACATCACTCTCAACATGTACGTGCAGTTTCATCTTTATTCAAGTCTCATCTATGTACATACAACTAATGGGCAGAGAGCA
Source organism: Archivesica marissinica (assembly GCA_014843695.1). Lineage (NCBI taxonomy): Eukaryota > Metazoa > Mollusca > Bivalvia > Venerida > Vesicomyidae > Archivesica > Archivesica marissinica. Next base: position 13,585,537 of record CM026389.1, on the reverse strand, counting down.
ATTTAAACACTCATGTTAAAATGTAAAAGTACATTTTCCATTCTGAATAGAGTAATAAGAGACAAAGCACATTATAAAAATCATATTCTAAAGACAACAAAACAGTTGCTAATTTAAATACAAATTAAAATAAAAATGGTATAAAACACTGAATTAAAATATACTCAAACGTAAATGAAAGTGTGCACGTTTCTTTTTATGATAGCTATAGTTATATCGGTTATAAATCTTTCATCTGTGTAGCACGTGAAGCACGCCTGTCACTGTGTTGAACAATGGCTACATCGTTCAGTATTGTGTCAGTATTGTTACGTAACGTCCATATGCAATCGTTTTGCACGATTTCGCCCGTGCAATGTCTGGACAAATGTGAAACCGGTCAAATAATCTCTCATTACTTTCTTACAACATCTAGGAGTAAGAAAACCATACAGCAATTTGAATATTTTCAAAACTCGCCATGCCCAGACTCTCTCAGCGTCAACTTATTGAAGCTTTGATGATGCTTATCAGAGGTGGCTCCATCGATACTGTTTCACGGGCATTTAATTGCCACAGAAACACAGTAAGTGAACTTCGTGCCAGGTTCCAGCAAACAGGAACAGTTGCCGATCGTCCTTGAACCGGCAGGCCTCGTGTAACTGATGTCAGGTTGCGTCATATTGAACTGACGCACACCAGGCGTCGTTTCCAAAGTGCTAGCGCTACAGCGAGGCCATACGGTATTAGCAGGGACACAGTTCTGTGGCGTCTGCGTCATTGTGTTCGGCCTATCAGACCTAGACGGGCTTACGTTGGTAATGTTCTCGAACGACGTCATCGCGTTGCTCGTTTCAACTGGGCACGGCTTCATCTCCGTTGGCAAAGACGTCAGTTGGATAGAATTGTCTTTTCCGATGAATCTAGGTTTAACCTGAGTCATCGTGATGGGAGGGTGAGGGTATTTAGGAGGAGAGGGGAGTGAGTTGCTGACGCCTGTGTTGTAGAGAGAAACAGGTTTGGCGGGGGCAGTGTTATGGTTTGGGGCGGGATCATGGGAAACAGGAAAACTGCACTGGTTATTGTTAATGTCAATCTTAATGCAACCAAGTACATGCACCAGGTGTTAAGACCAGTAGCTGTTCCATTCGTTAAACAGCATGCACACGTCACATTGATGCACGACAATGCACGTCCGCATACGGCACTGCTAACGCAGCAATACCTAAATGCAAATGGCGTTAATGCCTTGCCTTGGCCTGCCGTTTCTCCTGACCTCAACACAATCGAGCATATCTGGGATGTTCTTGGTCGTAGAGTTAGGTCAAGACATGTCGTCAACAATTTGCAGGACCTACAGAATGCTCTGCAAATGGAATGGAACAACATACCTGCACACGTCGTACAACGTTACGTCAATTCCATGAGACGTCGTATTGCACAGGTTATCCGACAAACTGGCGGCCATACCCGGTATTATTCAAATAATCACAACAAAACCATTAGGAGAGCTGCAAAACGTGATATACTCACAATAACACCAATATCACAGTTTGTGTCTTTTTCATTTTGACCCTAAACACATGTAACCGAATTCTATGCATCTATAGTAACCGCTATTTTTAAAAATATTATTTGGGTTTGTAGGCAATTGAATAAGCTAAACAGTGGTACCAAACATCATACAATTTCTATTATGGATATAAGGAATATTAAGATAAACCTTTATGCACACTTTCTTTTGCGTTTGAGTATACAAGCACGTATTATCGCGCTATTAAAAAAATATCTTTCAAAATCCGCTTGATCAGATCAGATCGAGAATGACCTATAATCAATCAATAATTCAATCAATCAATTAATCAATCACTAAAAATGTTTTTCCACTCGTCCCGACATTCGATCACCCTCGTACATGTATATAGTTCACAATTGGTTTGTACTTTGCCAGATTCAGTTGTCCATTGGTAATTTCTTACACTTCCCCCTCCTGAGCAGATTCAGTTGTCCATTGGAAATTTCTTACACTTCCCCCTCCTGAGCACATTCAGTTGTCCATTGGTAATTTCTTACACTTCCCCCTCCTGAGCACATTCAGTTGTCCATTGGTAATTTCTTACACTTCCCCCTTCTTTGAGCAGATTCAGTTGTCCATTGGTAATTTCTTACACTTCCCCCTTCTTTGAGCAGATTCAGTTGTCCATTGGTAATTTCTTACACTTCCCCCTTCTTTGAGCAGATTCAGTTGTCCATTGGTAATTTCTTACACTTCCCCCTTCTTTGAGCAGATTCAGTTGTCCATTGGTAATTTCTTACACTTCCCCCTTCTTTGAGCAGATTCAGTTGTCCATTGGTAATTTCTTACACTTCCCCCTTCTTTGAGCAGATTCAGTTGTCCATTGGTAATTTCTTACACTTCCCCCTTCTTTGAGCAGATTCAGTTGTCCATTGGTAATTTCTTACACTTCCCCCTTCTTTGAGCAGATTCAGTTGTCCATTGGTAATTTCTTACACTTCCCCCTTCTTTGAGCAGATTCAGTTGTCCATTGGTAATTTCTTACACTTCCCCCTTCTTTGAGCAGATTCAGTTGTCCATTGGTAATTTCTTACACTTCCCCCTTCTTTGAGCAGATTCAGTTGTCCATTGGTAATTTCTTACACTTCCCCCTCCTGAGCAGATTCAGCTGTCCATTGGTAATTTCTTACACTTCCCCCTCCTGAGCAGATTCAGCTATCCATTGGTAATTTCTTACACTTCCCCCTCCTCTGAGCACATTCAGCTGTCCATTGGTAATGTCTTACACTTCCCCCTCCTGAGCAGATTCAGCTGTCCATTGGTAATTTCTTACACTTCCCCCTCCTGAGCAGATTCAGCTGTCCATTGGTAATTTCTTACACTTCCCCCTCCTGAGCAGATTCAGCTGTCCATTGGTAATTACTTAAACTTTCCCCTCCTCTGAGCAGATTCAGCTGTCCATTGGTAATTTCTTACACTTCCCCCTCCTGAGCAGATTCAGCTGTCCATTGGTAATATCTTACACTTCCCCCTCCTGAGCAGATTCAGCTGTCCATTGGTAATTACTTAAACTTTCCCCTCCTGAGCACATTCAGCTGTCCATTGGTAATTACTTAAATCACCCTCCTCTGAGCGTTTACACATTCTACTCGAATAAACTCTAAGACTGTAGAGAATATAACAAGACAGATGTATGGCGGGGATAGCCACCACAAACATCAGAACAGCCGCCAGAGATGTCATTGCAGTCTTGCCGCCCCAGTCTAAGATCGGGTATATTGGATCAGCACCGGCTATGTGGTATATAAGGGTGAACGCCATGTAGAGCACAGCCAGAATCGTCGGTTGATAAACATGCAGTAGCTGCACCGGCTTGGCCGAAAACAAAATGCCGAGTATGGTATATACGGAGTTGATTAGATGTGCGTATATACTACCGTGGCTAAAATCTGTAAAGGAATGAAGAGATGTGTATTATTTGTAGCCTGGTTCCATCCAGTCTGTTGATTTTTACTTCTGCTAAATGACATTGTCAGAAACGCCATACGACTCAAGTAGATATTTCCCAGGCTACATTATTTGATACAGTTTTGAGAAACAGACTAAAGCTAGATTGTGAATGTACAGATCTATTAACTCATGCGTATCCATTGCTATGTCAATGCTATGACAGGCTATTCGGGTATTGTATTAAATACATACATGTAAACTTGTTTACGCTCCAATGCAGTTTCCAGTAGTTTGATTGGATAACGGTGCAGTAAATAAATTGACATAGCTCCGGGCTGGGCACGGTATATAACCCTTAAAATACATACCATTCCCGTGCCTCATGATCTTAAAATAAAACCGGAAGCTGTGTATACGGTTCGATGATGGGTAATGCATATATGTACAAGACGCTGAAATAATATGGAGGTTATTTTTCGACATTTTACACCATTTGCATATGTTGAATTGCTTAACACTTTTATGGGATCTCAAATCCGGACGTATCGGTGCCAGGGTACAAATTTCCCATTTTTTACTTGTTGCAAAACGCCATACGACTAAAGTACATTTATATGACTGACCAGGCAAAATATATCAACGCCAGTTCCCAGGCTACATTATTTAATAAACATTTGAGAAACAGACTAAAGCTAAAGTGTGAATGTACATATCTATTAACTCATGTGTATCCATTGCTATGTCACATGCTAAGCCAGGCTCTTCGGGTATTGTATTAAATACATACATGTAAACTTGTTTACGCTCCAATGCAGTTTCCAGTATTTTGATAGGATAACGGTGCAGTAAATAAATTGTCATAGCTCCGGGCTGGGCACGGTATATAACCCTTAAAATACATACCATCCGCGTGCCTCATGATCTTAAAATAAAACCGGAAGTTGTGCATACGGTTCAATGATGGGTAATGCATATATGTACATGACGCTGAAATAATATGGAGGTTATTTTTCGACATTTTACACCATTTAGATATGTTGAATTGTTTTTTAACACACAGTAAAATTAACAGAGAAATCTTTAGAACTTTTATGGGATCTCAAATCCGGATGTGCCGGTGGCAGGGTACAAATTTCCCATTCGGCAACCGGGGTCTTCCTTCCACAAATATAGCAGGATATACGTCATATGACCTATATTAAAGTTGTTGGTGCGATTTTAAAAACCTCCATAAAACAATAATTCCAATGAAATATAGAAACTTGTCAGTGAAATATCATGTGCTATACCGCTGGTTGAATGCAGCCAAATAAGACATTGTATTCTCACTGCTGTGCGCTCGTGGTTCCCAGCTACTGTAGTTTGAATATTTTAAGTTATTCGAATGAAAATTGTCAGTGACCTCATTTAGTACGTCGTCTGAACGCGACTTTAGCACATGGTAACTTTGTTTTCAATCACAAAAACACTTTTCAACACTAGGTGAAAAGGAAATGTGTGCGGTAACGTGAATTCTATTTCAATATTGAACAGTCCTTGTATATTTTATTTGGGCTAATAATAAATTACACTTATTTTATACTTACCAACTTCCAGAAAGACGTAGTAAATTGTGGTAACGAGGAGTGAGAAGGTGTTGCTGACGTTAAACAAAGTCCACTGTATCTTGTTGTACCACGCAGTACCGTTCCCTTCTCCTGAAATACATTATATTACAGATACAGTCATGTACAGAAAAGCGAGTTTTCACTGTATGCTAATCTGTCCACATTATCTTCAACTCTAAGATCGAAATACATTATAAGATAGCACAATACTTGGCCGACTGTACAGTACAGAAATTTATCAATCTTTTATCATGCAAATCCAAAACCATCACCATCGATATTTCCAAATTTATATATTTTGCAAACAAACAACTTGCTACATTGTGTTATATGTGAGTATCCCGTTTCCATAATAATAACTTTGCCACGTGTTCGTCGCCTGGGATTGTTTTGGTGAGTATGATATGATGCAGATGTATGTATCTGTGTATTGTGGTTGGATAATTGTAATATGTAATCTAGCGATTTATCTTCACACTGGGTCAATCTTGATCAAATGTGTACATTTCTTTCCCATTTTAATTAGACCCATTGGTCAATCATAGCCCCTAAATACTCCCTAAAGGTATATACGACCTCTAAAGTGGTTTCCTCTGTTTTATCGTTGTTTCCTTGGCACAGTATTCTGTCATTTTTTTCTGTCATAACAGGTGCTGTTGTAACTATTCCTGTATTATGTACCATTCTTGAATAAACTATTGTTTAAACTAAAATCTTAACATATATCATAGAAATGACTAGGCTTACCATCTATGATTTCTGGTCTTCTAATGTGGACGTACATAGTAACAACGCAGTCAGTAAGAACAAATGCCGACTGCACCAAATATGAAATATTCGTCAATTTGGTGAAGTATGTTGGGCCCTGTTCTATATCATTATAGATTTCAAATCCCAAGTTTACTAGGTAGAACAACGCCCAAATCACTGTCCATAGAATGTATACTTTTGGCGCAAAACACTGAAAGAAACAAACAGTGTGTATTAGACTGTGTACCTACAGAAAACCATAGCCCAGGTTCCAGCGTGTCGACTGTTCAGCTTCTTTAACTCTTTGCCTGCTGGGTAAAATAAGGCTATTAACAATGCGACGTTATTATTATGAAAACGGAACAGACGGATCTGTAGTCCAGTGGTTAACACGTTGGACTGTTAATCCAGGGATCGCTAGTTCGATCCACAAGATAATGGTTGATCTTATTTACCCCTACCACGACATTAATTTTGAGTATGATCACTACGCGAGCTTCATTTTAAATATGAAACAGGAATTCATTTCACGCATAGAATTAACATAACTGGAAAATAATCCCACTTAAAACATATGGACGTCATACCTTTGTACTTGTAGTCAATTATTATTAATATTGGACTGCTTTCAAACAGCCAGAGTATTATATTAAATCCTATGCGTAAATGTACGAATTTAACAATTTTAATTAATAAGATCTTGTTATATAAGTGTATGTTTTAAGTAAGATATAAGCCTCAAACGGATCCAATATGTAAAATATTGGCACTGTCTCCGACGCTACGCGCCTTTACACAGTCCAATATTTTACATATTGGGTCGCGTGCGGCTTATATCCTATACATATCATTTCGCTCTGCTCCATTGATATTTCATTTTACCATTGGTCGACTTATGTAACAACATATGAACATATTTTACAATATACAAACTCACGGTTGGCTGCATTACGTAAATTTAAACTATTATATATATATAAATTCAAGCTATGTTCTGCCTGATTGACATAGCTATTTTTGCATCTTAATGTTAGCGTATTTTCCGTCATACTTCATCGCCAATTCATAACTTGGACGAGTTTCAGATAAGCAATTCATCAAGAAACCACACATCTCCAAGTATAACTACCTCATGGTCAATGCATTTAAATATGCAAACTTTACACATTTGGTACACGGATCTGTAGTCCAATGGTTAACACGCTGGACTGGTAATCCAGGGGTCGCAGGTTCGATCCCCCGTCTGACCCTAATAAAATTAACAGTCTTTCAGATGTGACGTTAAACAGAGGTATCGTGTCGGTGCTTTACACCGTGCACGTAAAAGAACCCGAGGAGACTCTGGAATGGGTCACTGTCTGTATCATTGCACTATCCTCCAAAATCTAAAATGACTAATATCTTCAGGAGGCGTCGCTCATATGGGCAACCGGTAGCGACGATAAATAAACGTAAAACACACACATTTGGTGCAAATCAATAGTAAATATGTCATGCACAATAAGATACAGTAATTAGTATGGAAATGCAAATGGGTTAGGCCACAAGCTTTAGCAACATTAGACACGGACCGCACCGTTACAACTCATGAAAGTTTCCCTTAATATCCAAGTGGTTGGCTAATCACACACATATATCTGGAGAACCATTAATCGATTTATATATCTGGAGAACCATTAATCGATTTATATATCTGGAGAACCATTAATCGATTTATATATCTGGACAACCATTAATCGATTTATATATCTGGACAACCATTAATCGATTTATATATCTGGACAACCATTAATCGATTTAATGTGCACAGCACAAACTTATTTCAGTAATAATATTATATGGTATTTATCACTTACATGTATAATACAACATCTATATAGCTGCAATACAAACATGGTGATATGTAATGTAAATTGATAAAACAGTAGAAGACAGACGGCACCAGAATCACAGTAGGTGTTGTGTGGGGTGTTCACATTGGCACAATGGGTGGATGTATGACATGAATGATAAAATCCTGACTCGAACTGCAGACATATTTGGCAAATTCATGACCCTACGTTAGACAGATGCGGCAACACAGTGGAACTAATCATATGCGCTTTATTCGGCCACTGTAACCACACATATGCGCTTTATTCGGCCACTATAACCACACATATGCACTTTATTCGGCCACTATAACCACACATATGCACTTTATTCGGCCACTGTAACCACACATATGCACTTTATTCGGCCACTATAACCACACATATGCACTTTATTCGGCCACTATAACCACACATATGCACTTTATTCGGCCACTGTAACCACACATATGCACTTTATTCGGCCACTATAACCACACATATGCACTTTATTCGGCCACTATAACCACACATATGCACTTTATTCGGCCACTGTAACCACACATATGCGCTTTATTCGGCCACTATAACCACACATATGCACTTTATTCGGCCACTATAACCACACATATGCACTTTATTCGGCCACTGTAACCACACATATGCGCTTTATTCGGCCACTATAACCACACATATGCACTTTATTCGGCCACTATAACCACACATATGCACTTTATTCGGCCACTGTAACCACACATATGCGCTTTATTCGGCCACTATAACCACACATATGCACTTTATTCGGCCACTATAACCACACATATGCACTTTATTCGGCCACTATAACCACACATATGCACTTTATTCGGCCACTATAACCACACATATGCACTTTATTCGGCCACTATAACCACACATATGCACTTTATTCGGCCACTATAACCACACATATGCACTTTATTCGGCCACTATAACCACACATATGCACTTTATTCGGCCACTGTAACCACACATATGCACTTTATTCGGCCACTATAACCACACATATGCACTTTATTCGGCCACTATAACCACACATATGCACTTTATTCGGCCACTATAACCACACATATGCACTTTATTCGGCCACTATAACCACACATATGCACTTTAATTGGCAAGTGATGACATTGAATCATAACACTGGATAATACAGAACACACGTCAGTCAAATCTGTGATAATGGTCATTTCTATTAAGCATAATGAACACCATGCCACAAATTTAGACTGATATGGAGAAAAAACTATCCTTTCTGTAGACTGAAATGGTTACAAATATACCCCCTGGGGGCTGGGCCAGTATATCCACAGTAACTATTATATACTTATTAAGAGCCCCCGCACCCCACCCAATGTCGGTTTGCAATGCGGCCTATCGAGAGACTACGAAAATGGCGAAGTTGGTCGGGATTGTATGCCGTTATTTCTTCAGGTTTCATTGTAGACATCTTAAGATGATCGTTTATATAAGAGTCTTCATCAATTATATTCGGACTAGATTGAGAATTAACAGGTGTATCTAATACACATCCTCAAACAATTGCACACGTCTGTTATGTTCTTATGACACATTGTTTCTACGGAACAGCATTAGTGACATAACATCTTTATTGTCCCTTATAACACAATTACAGTCGGAGAGACCAAACTTAATATGTCGCTGTAAATGGTTTAGAAGCAACCTACTGTATTACATATATATGTCGGTGTAAATGGTTTAGAAGCAACCTACTGTATTACATATCTATGTCGCTGTAAATGGTTTAGAAGCAACCTACTGTATTACATATATATGTCGCTGTAAATGTTTTAGAAGCAAACTACTGTATTACATATATATGTCGCTGTAAATGTCTTAGAAGCAAACTACTGTATTACATATATATGTCGCTGTAAATGTCTTAGAAGCAAACTACTGTATTACATATCTATGTCGCTGTAAATGTCTTAGAAGCAAACTACTGTATTACATATATATGTCGCTGTAAATGTCTTAGAAGCAAACTACTGTATTACATATATATGTCGCTGTAAATGTCTTAGAAGCAACCTACTGTATTACATATATATGTCGCTGTAAATGTCTTAGAAGCAAACTACTGTATTACATATATATGTCGCTGTAAATGTCTTAGAAGCAAACTACTGTATTACATATATATGTCGCTGTAAATGTCTTAGAAGCAAACTACTGTATTACATATATATGTCGCTGTAAATGTCTTAGAAGCAAACTACTGTATTACATATCTATGTCGCTGTAAATGTCTTAGAAGCAAACTACTGTATTACATATCTATGTCGCTGTAAATGTCTTAGAAGCAAACTACTGTATTACATATATATGTCGCTGTAAATGTCTTAGAAGCAAACTACTGTATTACATATATATGTCGCTGTAAATGTCTTAGAAGCAAACTACTGTATTACATATATATGTCGCTGTAAATGTCTTAGAAGCAAACTACTGTATTACATATATATGTCGCTGTAAATGTCTTAGAAGCAAACTACTGTATTACATATATATGTCGCTGTAAATGTCTTAGAAGCAAACTACTGTATTACATATATATGTCGCTGTAAATGTCTTAGAAGCAAACTACTGTATTACATATATATGTCGCTGTAAATGTCTTAGAAGCAAACTACTGTATTACATATATATGTCGCTGTAAATGTCTTAGAAGCAAACTACTGTATTACATATATATGTCGCTGTAAATGTCTTAGAAGCAAACTACTGTATTACATATATATGTCGCTGTAAATGTCTTAGAAGCAACCTACTGTATTACATATATATGTCGCTGTAAATGTCTTAGAAGCAAACTACTGTATTACATATATATGTCGCTGTAAATGTCTTAGAAGCAAACTACTGTATTACATATATATGTCGCTGTAAATGTCTTAGAAGCAAACTACTGTATTACATATATATGTCGCTGTAAATGTCTTAGAAGCAAACTACTGTATTACATATATATGTCGCTGTAAATGTCTTAGAAGCAACCTATTGTATTACATATATATGTCGCTGTAAATGTCTTAGAGGCAAACTACTGTATTACATATATATGTCGCTGTAAATGTCTTAGAAGCAACCTACTGTATTACATATATATGTCGCTGTAAATGTCTTAGAAGCAAACTACTGTATTACATATCTATGTCGTTGTAAATGTCTTAGAGGCAAACTACTGTATTACATATTATGTCCTGTAAATGTTTAGAAGCAACTATGTTTTTTTGTGTGTTGTTTGGACTACTGTATTACATATTATGTCGCTGTAAATGTCTTAGAAAACATATAGTAAATGTATATCTTTACATATATTACCTGTGGTTTAACAAACAGTGACGGGTCGTCATGCCCAAGTCCAAACTTGGCTGTTCGAAATTCTTCTTTCAAGCTATCACAACAACCTCCTGATCGCTTCATATTTTCAATCGACATGTTAATAATATTTAACGGTACATTAGTGTGATATTAATTTGAGATCACATAGTTTTGTAAACGCGCATTATATACATATATCGTCAAATGCTAAAGTAATAACCGTCTCTTAACTAATAACACAAATCAGTCCCGTGTAAAGAAGAACATACACAAGCAAAGAAAACAGATATTATGTTTAATGTCCAATGTAGATTATATATGGATTCGCTTCATCGATTGACTATGCATAACTCTGGGGTCATATAGTAGTAGGATACAAATTGACAGTTTACAATACATATTTAGGAGTTTACAAAATATAGGTATTTACTGGCGCATTAGGGCTCGACAAATCCACTCGTCCGCTCGTATTTACGAGTGACTTTTCGATCTGGACGAGTAGAAATTCCAAGTCGCTTGCCCAGTCGGACGAGTGAAAATTTCAGCTAAATATCCAATACAAATCGACGGAACAAAATAAAATAATATCCGTTTTACTTTCTTCGGAATGATTACCAGGCGTGATAATGGGAAATCACCGAGGATATTTTAATGTGTTTATGCTGCCACATAATTGCATTTATTAATAAATTAAAGTGCAATTCTGACGATTTTTAATTTTCCTAAAATACATGGGATGAGTGATAGTCCAATCTGGACGAGTGGGACAGTGGCATCACTCGCCCAGTAGGACGAGTAAGAAATTAAACATTTGTCGAGGCCTGCCGCAACCTTGTTAATCTTGGCGAGGCTTCATCGATGGACTATGAATAACTCTTGAGGTCATAATAGTAGTAGGTGACAGTTAACAAATATATACTGATCTGTAGTTCAGTAGTAACAAGCTGGACTGGTAATCCAGGGATCGCAGGTTCTATCCCCCGTCTGCACCTAATATAATTAATTAAACCGAGGTCTCGTATCGGTGCTGTACACCGTACACGTAAAAGAACCAGATGAGACTCTGGAATGGGTCTCTGTCTGTATCATTGCACTATCCTCCATAAATCTAAAATGACTAATCTCTTCATGAGGCGTCGCTCATATGGGCAACCGGTAGCGACGATAAATAAACGTAAAACCCATTCAAACAAATGACAGGAGCAGTAACTTTCTTTTATTTTTAGAGTCAATGGTAGATCAAAGTGAGAGACACAAGTAGCAACGATAAAAAAGAACCCTCACTTAAAGCATCAAAACAGACGTAAGAATGTCCAACACAGATGGCACGCATTCCAAAATTTGAACCAGAAAAGGATTAAGATAGTGTCCCTAATGTTCTCGCAATTAAATAGTTTGAGATTGTACGTGTTTTGTCAAACACGCATACTTTCTAAAAATGAGTCTTTTCGAAAGTTTGGTCACATCTAAAAATGACTAATCTCTTCAGGAGGCGTCGCTCATATGGGCAACCAGTAGCGACGATAAATAAACGTAAAAACACACGCATACACAGGATATTTTAAATGGTTTGGAAAACAAGCTGAGAGCTAATGTAAATTCCTTTCCATGATGATGTTACAAGATAAAATTGTTAGCATTGAGAGCGGTTAGTGAGACATGACGGGCATTGCCTTAAGTTCTATAGTCCCGAGTGATCATGGGTGCATGCACACGTATATGTGTAGTGTGGGGTATTTAGGAAAATGTGTTTTAGTCATCACGTGTGCACTTAGTGGTGATGAAATTAAATGGGTTGCTGCGACACACAGATAGATAACTTTATTATGATAGGAGGTGTATGCTTATAAATGTTGTTGACGTAAAAGTCCAGGTAAGGCGGAACATATGCACGATACTCCGACATATTTGAATTTAGTGATACACACACTTTGGAAGGACATAACGCTTCGATGCTAAAGCTACACTTCCTTCCGGAGAGAGCGCGACATATATATAATATGAGCGTTCTCGTCATTTTGATCAATGTTCTCGTAATGAATAAATACTCCCTCGAATCATACTATTATGCCACTAACTAGTCGATGCAAATTGGTGAATATCTATTGTACTGGTAGGGTTATAAGTATATTAATTACAATATCCAAATTGATCTAAAAAATATATAAATATATATTTAAACCGTGGACAAACCTAACCTAGGCCTCCGCCTAGCGACCTGCCTCCGCCTAGCGACCTGCCTCCGCCTAGCGACCTGCCTCCGCCTAGCGACCTGCCTCCGCCTACCTGCCTCCGCCTAACGACCTGCCTCCGCCAAGCGACCTACCTCCGCCTACCTGCCTCCGCCTAGCGACTTGCCTCCGCCTAGCGACCTGCCTCCGCCTAGCGACCTGCCTCCGCCTAGCGACCTGCCTCCGCCAAGCGACCTGCCTCCGCCAAGCGACCTGCCTCCGCCTAGCGACCTGCCTCCGCCTAGCGACCTGCCTCCGCCTAGCGACCTGCCTCCGCCAAGCGACCTGCCTCCGCCTAGCGACCTGCCTCCGCCTAGCGACCTGCCTCCGCCTAGCGACCTGCCTCCGCCTAGCGACCTGCCTCCGCCTAGCGACCTGCCTCCGCCTAGCGACCTGCCTCCGCCAAGCGACCTGCCTCCGCCTAGCGACCTGCCTCCGCCTAGCGATCTGCCTCCGCCTAGCGACCTGCCTCCGCCTAGCGACCTGCCTCCGCATAGCGACCTGCCTCCGCCAAGCGACCTGCCTCCGCCTACCTGCCTCCGCCTAACGACCTGCCTCCGCCAAGCGACCTGCCTCCGCCTACCTGTATGCGTGACAGATACCGCAAACGATGTTTTGATATATCTTTACTGAGTTACATCTGATATAACCGATATAGTTATTACCATTTAAATGTTATGTTTGATATATCCCCTCCCCATCTTGATAGGGGGCATATTGTACCGCCCAAAACAGCGTTCCACGGAACAAGGCGGGGGTGAATTGCCGTCAAAATCAACTCCTCTCCGTACAGGAGACCCGCCAAAAACCACCGGAACAGGATGGGGTGCTTTGCCCCCATCATCCAGTTTGGGGTGAAACCCCACAATGTGGACATCATTTCTCTACTACTCATGTTTGCAAACACTCTTATACGAGCACAATACTCTTCTAGTATTTCTGTAGTCCATGCATATTAAAATGCACCTGATCAGTGTGGTAGTCGTTTTGGGAACCTAATCTCTTTGTGAATTTCCACTAAATTGATGTTGCTGTTCCTGCTTAGCATGGCATTAATCTTTCGTTGCTGTGCTTTTTTAGTAACAAGTTTACCGCAGTTTCAATATCATATACAATGTCAACCGGTTTGGACGTGCTACTAATGTCGTTTCCACCATGATTATGAAGACAATGTCAGGTTTGAACTTAATTAGTTGACTAAGAATAGCTGGATCCTGCTTCTGGACTGTCATCCGAAGAATATTACATCACCGGAAACCTGAAATAGTGTAAAATAGTATACATGTATTACATTACAGGGAACCTGAAATAGTGTAAAATAGTATACATGTATTACATTACAGGGAACCTGAAATAGTGTAAAATAGTATACATGTATTACATTACAGGGAACCTGAAATAGTGTAAAATAGTATACATGTATTACATTACAGGGAACCTGAAATAGTGTAAAATAGTATACATGTATTACATTACAGGGAACCTGAAATAGTGTAAAATAGTATATGTTTACATTACGGGAACCTGAAATAGTGTAAAATAGTATACATGTATTACATTACAGGGAACCTGAAATAGTGTAAAATAGTATACATGTATTACATTACAGGGAACCTGAAATAGTGTAAAATAGTATACATGTATTACATTACAGGGAACCTGAAATAGTGTAAAATAGTATACGGGATCTGAATAGTGTAAATAGTATGCATGTATACATTACCGGGAACCTGAAATAGTGTAAAATAGTATACATGTATTACATTACCGGGAACCTGAAATAGTGTAAAATAGTATACATGTATTACATTACCGGGAACCTGAAATAGTGTAAAATAGTATACATGTATTACATTACAGGGAACCTGAAATAGTGTAAAATAGTATATTCGAATATTCATTTCGTCCCATTAAAAACGTCACCCTCCAAATCAAAATTCACAAAAAGAGAGTATGGCAATATTTGGTATGTCCGCCGAGAGCTGCTACACACGCAACACATCTTCTCATAGATGTAGCTATGTTGCTAATCCTAGCCTGAGGAATATTTCTCCACTCTTGATTTAATGCAACACGCAGGTCCTGGACGTTTGCTGGTGGTGGTACCCGCCTGTACACCATATCTTTAAGATCTGCCCATACCTGTTCTATTGGTGCAAGATCGGGCTCTGGCATGAATCTCATCCGGAAGTCGAGGCATATTGTGCTGTCGTTATTTATACAAAATGAAACAATTGTTGATCTTTTAGTTACATTTCCGTAAGAAGTCACGAATTTATGAAAGTTATAATACACGGAAACACGGTTTGGCTTATTATATAGTGCGCACCGTTTTGACCTACTTTCGCCAAAACGAGACTAACAGGTAAACAAACGTAAATATGCATTACTCGTATAGGAATGACACACCCAGGGGCCACATAATCTTGAAATTTACCAGTAGTTAGACGCATTATCTGTTCCTACGAATGTATATGGGTTATATGGTTCAGAGAATTACTTAGTGTGTCGTCCATTGTCCAGTGGTACAGTGGTAGAGTGTCTTATTTGGATTCAAAGGGTCCCGGGTTTGATACTAGTTTGGGGCACGTATAGTGTCATTGAGTGAGGCATCTCAGTACTGGTTAGTGACTTAAGTCTGCTAAGCCTGTCACAAAAACATGTCAAGGTCCCCACAAGGTGCTTGGCATCAATAAAACATACAATGTACATAAGTAATTGAATACATTAGTAACATTTAGGTCACACGCACCATATTAACTATATTAACGCATGGCATTGGAATGGCCTCCCTCAACGAAGGATCACTGCCGGCCCAATGGAAGTCAGCAAATGTTGCTCCCATTTACAAAAAAGGGGACAAGTCGCACCCCGCCAACTATAGGCCTATCTCACTGACATGTATTCTATGCAAGGTTCTAGAACATATACTTAGTTTCCTCCTCGATAGTAAAACAGTTCACTAACCACAGTATTCTGTACCATTTGCAGCATGGTTTTAGAGACAAACGGTCATGCGTGACCCAATTAGTAATGCTAATCAATGACTTGGTTACCTCTGTCTACAATAAGCATCAGGTAGATCTCATCCTATTAGACTTCAGTAAGACTTTCGATAAGGTCACTCACGAGAAAATACTACTAAAAATGCATGACTATGGAGTCAGAGGTCAAACATTAAGGTGGATTAAGAGTTTTCTAGATAATAGACTCCAGTCAGTTGTCCTTAATGGTAGTAGTTCAGATGCCATTCCTCTGGAGTCCCACATGGATCGGTACTTGGACCCCTGCTTTTCCTAGCCTATATAAACGACCTACCACAAAACATCAGTTCCAAAGTCTGTATCTTTGCAGATGATACTGCAGTCTATCTATCACTGACATCTGCAAATGAATCGGTCACACTCCAAAACGATCTTAAGAGATTAGAAGAGTGGGAGTTGGAGTGGGACATGGACTGTAACCCCTCCACATATCAAGTTATCCATGTCACCAGAAGGAAACATCCTATTCCCAGTCAATATGAACTCCACTTGAGTCGGTCACCTCAGCCAAATACCTTGGCGTGGATATCTCAGATAACCTGTCGTGGGACACTCACATAAAAAGGTCAACTAACAAAGCAAACCAAATATTAGGATTCCTACGTAGAAACCTCCAGGTCAAATCCGAACCCCTTAAGTCCATGGCCAAGCTTGAATATGGCTCTGAGATCTGGTTGCCCCATACCCAAACATTGATAGACCATATGAAGGTGTCCAGCGAAGTATTGACAATAGATTATCCCTTCTGTATAAAATTCATAATGATCTTGTTGCTATTCCCATTGAAAATTACCTAGTTCCTCTCTCTCGTCCTGCTCGCCATTGCCATTCCATAAGCTATAGGTTAATTACGAGTAAATACAGATACTACAAGTTTCCTTTGTTTCCACGATACAATCTACCATTGGACCCATCTCCCTCCTGGCAGTGTCACCATATCCTGACCAACAGAGCAATTCACATGACGGACAGTTTGCCAAGGTAAGTATTGACCAGACAGTCCCTAGTGTTCTGCGCAGTCTGCTTTTTAAACTGTTTACCACACCTATTTCGCATTACTTTAGATAAATTAATCTTTAACCACAGGAAACTTGAAATTATCCATAAGCCACAAAAAAAAAAAATAAAAAAAAAAAAAAAAAAAAAAAAAAACAAACAAAACCAAAGCACAAAAAAAAGGTTGCTTAACTAATAGCCGAGGACCCCACCCACTGCTATTAATTAATTTTTTTAATAGAGGAGGGTGTCCTAGGATATAGGTAAGAGGCCTTTGGTGGCTAATGGGTCCTAGGATATAGGTAAGAGACCTTTGGTGGCTTATGGATTAAATTTCAAGTTCCTGTGTTTTAACTATTCATACTTTTAACTTCTTTGCGGGGATTGACGCGCAACATGTCTATCCACATCCCCGTAAGGGGTTCGACATTAAAGGAAGATAGATAAAGGTAGGTAGATAAGTAGATAATGGTAGGTAGATAAAGGTAGGTAGATAAGGGTATATACGGGTAGGTAGGCAGGTGGGTAGTTTGGTAGGTAAGGTAGGGTATGGTAGGGTAGGGCATATGGTAGGGTAGGTAGATTAGTATAAGATACTATGTACAGTCCAGCCCCAGCCTTTACCATTTTTGCTGAGCTGCTGGCCACTGTACCACTCGGGACTGTTTTTGACCTTAGTATGTGGTTATTTTTCAACATTCGGTGTCTCAAATGAGATGTGTATCAACGGTCCATGACAAGCGCCACCCTGTCATACTCAGTAGTGTGTGCTGGGAGTAACCAGTATATGTGGATGAATAAGTTACTACCCGAAATCATCGTTAGACGAAAGGGTTTTTAGACGAAACTAGTACGTGAATTCGTGTTTACTCTCGAATATTCACTTCTGTTATCAGTAGTTATATAAATATGGATAGCATACGGTTATAAAACAACATAGCAAAGTAATCAGAGTATGTCGAAGGTAGTATATTGCCAAAATACGCTAAACCGATGATTTTATAACGAACGGTTTTAATGTTTGTTTACCTGCTTATAAGAATCTGGGTCAAGACGGTGTCCAAACCGTGTTTCCGTGTATTATTGTTTGGCAACTCACCTGTGCAGTGCGCACGTGCAAAACGTCTCACATGTACAGAATAAGTCACGGATCAGTGGTTTTAAACAAATTTACTTTTAATTAAGTTACAAGTGAGTAGTGTATTGGGAAAATATATTTGTTATCACTAAATTTGAGTTTGGGGATTTTATGCGTAAAATAAGTAATATGAAATCTCAGAATTCTATTTTGTGAATTTTGGAATTGAGGGGTACCACCTTAAAACATCTTAAATATGTACTTTTTATTAATAGTTGTTTTTCATTTTTGCACATCTTGTGGATGAGATATGGTTGATAATAAATAATAAAAGAATGAATAAATTGATCCACTCAGAAATCTTCCATGGTGTATTTCTCAGGTGGGGACTTTCTTTTGAGCATCAGTGTATACGAAATTAACAATTTTAATAAGCAGGATCTTGTTATATAAGTGTGTGTTATAAGTAAGATATACATTGCAAGCCTCAAACGGATCCAATATGTAAACTATTGGTAATATCTTCGGTGCTATGCGCCTCATACAGTCCTATATTTTACATATTGGACGTTTTCGGCTTATATCCTATACATATAATATATAAGATAAGCATATAGCTCGTCAATCATAGTTTACATATTGGATCGTTTTCGGCTTAAATCCTATACATATATTAGATAAGCATATAGCTCTCCAATCATAGTTTACATATTGGACGTTTTCGGCTTAAATCCTATACATATAATATATAAGATAAGCATATAGTTCTCCAATGATAGTTTACATATTGGATCGTTTTCGGCTTAAATCCTATACATATAATATATAAGATAAGCATATAGTTCTCCAATCATAGTTTACATATTGGATCGTTTTCGGCTTAAATCCTATACATATAATATATAAGATAAGCATATAGTTCACCAATCATAGTTTACATACACTCATCAAAACTCTTAACTACACGTAAATAAAATAATTACGCTTGTCAATATTTTGAATGACACGCATGCATTTCAACAAGGTATATGTGAAGCGAGTTGCACGTGCAAAATGCATACCAGGAAGATTTGCAAGCCATATGGAGCGTCAGAAACGCACATTGTGACAGAAAAAAGGAACGATTCAAAAAATGGCGAGACTGAGTCTCCAAGAAAGAGGCACAGCCAAGTGTTCTTGGAAAATAATAGTATATATATATAACATGTCACACATTATGTTGCTCAAAGTCCATATTCTATACATTCATATGGCATGCAATATTCAGTGTACATTGAAACATTTAAAATTAACTCTGTAATCTTCTCCATTGAATTAAATCAGTTATTAACATGTACTTTATATGAAATATTTACTATATTTATTTGTTAATTCACTATTCGTCTATATCATGCAGATATTGTCGTCATTGGCCTTTTAGTGTAAAGGAATTGAGAAAAAAATGTCAACATATCATATCTTCTTTCTAATTAAGTAATGTAGATTTCATCGAAGTATGCGTACGTTCCGTGCAACATCTTATTTCATGATACTTGGTGGCTATGTGGGCCATAGGCCCCCTATGGTAATTTCTGTGCTTTCTGACGTGTCACCACAAGAGGTTCACATAATAATGATACGGTTCACAGACGTATGTGGTCTGGACAAAATTAATGGTTTCGGGTTCAACCCCCATCTTTTTAAATGTTTATTGTTTTTGATAACATTATGACACACCATACAACTGACAATAAACATACACACATTGCTTCTAACGGCTATATCCAAGCATGCTTAAACAGTATACCCCGTCAATATCAGAACATCTATAGATCAATGCGTCAGAAGCCAGTGGTCCGAAAACATCACTTTTGCGGTTTGTAGTTCGCACCTCTAGGGTATCAGTTTTAAAATAAGAAGAAACAAATCGAGCAATAAATTACATATTTACAGGTTTATTTTCTTCAATTTCAGGATCTCAATACTGTATACGTGGATAACTTCGCGTCAATACTGTATACGTGGATAACTTCGCGTCAATACTGTATACGTGGATAACTTCGCGTCAATACTGTATACGTGGATAACTTCGCGTCAATACTGTATACGTGGATAACTTCGCGGGTTGAAATGTTCGCAAATGTAAAATTTCCGACTTTTTATTACATACACGCCCTGTGTAATGTCTATGTCGCACATCCATAACACCCTGTGTAAACACCGCCTATGCCG
>CM026389.1:13543262-13563941 GCA_014843695.1 Archivesica marissinica | reverse complement strand
CACACTTTCCATTTTACACATTTCACACTTTCCATTTCCCACTTTCCGTTTGCTTTCCATTTCACACTTTCCATTTCACACTTTCCATTTTACACATTTTCTATTTCCCACTTTCCATTTCACACTTTCCATTTCACACTTTCCATTTCCCACTTTCCATTTCCCACTTTCCATTTCACACTTTCCATTTCCCACTTTCCATTTCCCACTTTCCATTTCCACTTTCCATTTCCCACTTTCCATTTCCCACTTTCCATTTCCCACTTTCCATTTCCCACTTTCCATTTCCCACTTTCCATTTCCCACTTTCCATGTCCCACTTTCCATTTCCCACGTTCCACTTCACACTTTCCATTTCCCACTTTCCACTTTACATTTTCCACTTCACAACATTCAGATTTCACACTGCTCAATGCACTATTCATATTTTACACTGTCACATGCTAGTCACATTCTGTATTTAGTAGCATTCCACATTCTCATGTTGTTTACTGAAATATTAGTTAAATATTTTGTAATTTTTCAGTGAATGGAAAAAGGAAATTGAAAAGTCAAAAGATGGAAAAAGGAAGCCGAGCCTGTTCATGGCACTGTTTAGGATGTTTGGACTGGAGTATATACTACTTGGTTTTGTACTCCTTGCCGAGGTACGAGTCCCAGCGCTCATCTTACTGCATTGAGAAGTATTAGCATGCGCACATTAGTGATGGACAATCGGTTCCAAAATCATAATAATTGGCTGTAATCGGTTAACCATAACCGATTAGATGTCGATTGTAATCGGTTAACCATAACCGGTTAAATGTTGATTATAATCGATTAACCATAACTGATTAGATGTTGATTATAATCGGTTAACCATAACCGATTATATGTCGATTGTAATCGGTTAACCATAACCGATTATATGTCGATTGTAATCGGTTAACCATAACCGATTATATGTCGATTGTAATCGGTTAATCATAACCGATTAGATGTCGATTATAATCGGTTAACCATAACCGATTAGATGTTGATTATAATCAGATAACCATAACCGATTAGATGTTGATTATAATCGGTTAACCATAACCGATTAGATGTTGATTATAATCGGATAACCGTAACCGATTAGGTGTCGATTATAATCGGATAGAAATAGTTGTAAATGTATGACTATATCTGTGTCGCCCCCAGGAATAAGCCCTGGCCCTGGGAAAGCCAAAGTAGTGAAAACATGATAATAGTTTATCAGTTGTAGTCTGTTAGTACTTAATAGTTGTAACTATATGACTATATGTATGAGTACTAATGCCAGTAATTGTTGTAACTATATGACTATATGTATGAGTACTAATGCCAATAATAGTTGTAACTATATGACTATATGTATGAGTACTAATGCCAGTAATAGTTGTAACTATATGCATGAGTACTGATGCCAGTAATGGTTGTAACTATATGACTATATGTATGAGTACTAATGCCAGTAATAGTTGTAACTATATGCATGAGTACTAATGCCAGTAATAGTTGTAACTATATGACTATATGTATGAGTACTAATGCCAGTAATAGTTGTAACTATATGACTATATGCATGAGTACTAATGCCAGTAATTGTTGTAACTATATGACTATATGTATGAGTACTAATGCCAGTAATTGTTGTAACTATATGACTATATGTATGAGTACTAATGCCAGTAATAGTTGTAACTATATGCATGAGTACTAATGCCAGTAATGGTTGTAACTATATGACTATATGTATGTATGTGTACTAATGCCAGTAATGGTTGTAACTATATGACTATATGTATGAGTACTAATGCCAGTAATAGTTGTAACTATATGACTATATGTATGAGTACTAATGCCAGTAATAGTTGTAACTATATGTATGAGTACTAATGCCAGTAATGGTTGTAACTATATGACTATATGTATGAGTACTAATGCCAGTAATAGTTGTAACTATATGCATGAGTACTAATGCCAGTAATGGTTGTAACTATATGACTATATGTATGAGTACTAATGCCAGTAATAGTTGTAACTATATAACTATATGCATGAGTACTAATGCCAGTAATAGTTGTAACTATATGACTATATGTATGTGTACTAATGCCAGTAATGTATGTGTACTAATGCCAGTAATGGTTGTAACTATACGACTATATGTATGTGTACTAATGCCAGTAATAGTTGTAACTATATGACTATATGTATGTGTACTAATGCCAGTAATAGTTGTAACTATATGACTATATGTATGCCAGTAATAGTTATAACTATATGACTATATGTATGAGTACTAATGCCAGTAATAGTTGTAACTATATGCATGAGTACTAATGCAGGGGCCACGCTGTCAGTCGCCACAAGAGCCAAATGGCGATTTTGCGATAGAAATGGCTCCTAAAATTTCAATTTGGCGATTTTCAGAAAAGTGCACAAAAAATCGGCATAAATAACGTTTGTGCCATATTTTAACCTTTCATACTCGACTGGTTTTATTTACCATTGACGATGGCGCGTTCCAGTTAAAGAAAAATCGATACACAGTCTGTGTTCATTGTATCTTTGACTGGTTACAATTGTTTTGCTCTGGTATACGCTATCGTTTGGCGAAACAATCGATTCACAGTCAAAACAGCTGTGTACATGTGCTGGAGGCATATTCCCATCATAAATTGCAATCAAAACAAAACAAACATGTAAATTAGCGGTATATGATCACACATTTACAGTTTTGTATAATGGGAATGATTTGATAATTGAGGTCCTTTATGAAAACGGCAGTACTTGATCGGTGAAATGATGACATTGTTTGAAGATTATATGGATGACCGAATAACTTGTGTACATAATAATTATGATAATTAGGTAATAATTATTGGCGTTGTTTTTCACAAATAAGATCAAAGCTAGTAGTTGTGAAAAATATGATTTTCGTGTCCTCAACTATAAAAAGTGAATGAAACTTGTCCAAATCGCCGATAAATAAACGTAAAAATAAAATATCCAAATCGTCACGTGTCAAAATGGCTACTTTTGGTTTTAAACGTCCGAAATGGACTTAGTGAATGAAACCTAGACAGCCTGATGAACATTTCCATTGACGGCCCAGACAAGTTCAACTTCAAATCGGCATTTGTAATGTGGTCCAAGAAGAACAGACGCATTTTGAACTGAATGTTGTGCAATTTGTTAGACATAGTGGATACTTGTACATGTATGTAATTCTGATGTATTTTTAAATTATTATGACCAAGAAAATAATTAAAATTGTAAAAGTTCATTGGATTGTCTTCAAAAATGATTAGTATGCATGTCTTTTTGAGCTTAAAGTTCATTTGAAATGTAATCCTGTGTTGGCTTCCATTATTAATCACTGTCACAGGGCTACATTGTAAAATAAACTTTTAGCCTTAACAGGTATGCATTCTTTCATTCTAATGTCTATATTAATACTTCTTCCAGAAAAAAACGGGCTAGAATCTCACCATTTACAAATAAAAATACCAAAAAAATCAAACCAGGGAGGGGACGACACCCCTCCCGGAGGGGACGACACCGCTCCCGCACACACCCCATCTTTCAAACAGATAAGTGGCCCCAACTTTTTTCTGCCCAGTGTGGGCCCTGCTAATGCCAGTAATATTTGTAACTATATGACTATATGTATGAGTACTAATGCCAGTAATGGTTGTAACTATATGACTATGTGTACTAATGCCAGTAATAGTTGTAACTATATGACTATATGTACGAGTACTAATGCCAGTAATAGTTGTAACTATATGACTATATGTATGAGTACTAATGCCAGTAATGGTTGTAACTATATGACTATGTGTACTAATGCCAGTAATAGTTGTAACTATATGACTATATGTATGAGTACTAATGCCAGTAATAGTTGTAACTATATGACTATATGCATGAGTACTGATGCCAGTAATGGTTGTAACTATATGACTATATGCATGAGTACTGATGCCAGTAATGGTTGTAACTATATGACTATATGTATGAGTACTAATGCCAGTAATAGTTGTAACTATATGCATGAGTACTAATGCCAGTAATAGTTGTAACTATATGACTATATGTATGAGTACTAATGCCAGTAATAGTTGTAACTATATGCATGAGTACTAATGCCAGTAATAGTTGTAACTATATGCATGAGTACTAATGCCAGTAATAGTTGTAACTATATGACTATATGTATGAGTACTAATGCCAGTAATAGTTGTAACTATATGACTATATGTATGAGTACTAATGCCAGTAATAGTTGTAACTATATGACTATATGTATGAGTACTAATGCCAGTAATAGTTGTAACTATATGCATGAGTACTAATGCCAGTAATAGTTGTAACTATATGACTATATGTATGAGTACTAATGCCAGTAATAGTTGTAACTATATGACTATATGTATGAGTACTAATGCCAGTAATAGTTGTAACTATATGACTATATGTATGCCAGTAATAGTTGTAACTATATGACTATATGTATGAGTACTAATGCCAGTAATAGTTGTAACTATATGACTATATGCATGAGTACTAATGCCAGTAATAGTTGTAACTATATGACTATATGTATGAGTACTAATGCCAGTAATAGTTGTAACTATATGTATGAGTACTAATGCCAGTAATAGTTGTAACTATATGACTATATGTATGAGTACTAATGCCAGTAATGGTTGTAACTATATGTATGAGTACTAATGCCAGTAATAGTTGTAACTATATGTATGCCAGTAATAGTTGTAACTATATGACTATATGTATGAGTACTAATGCCAGTAATAGTTGTAACTATATGACTATATGTATGTGTACTAATGCCAGTAATGGTTGTAACTATATGTATGAGTACTAATGCCAGTAATAGTTGTAACTATATAACTATATGCATGAGTACTAATGCCAGTAATAGTTGTAACTATATGACTATATGTATGTGTACTAATGCCAGTAATGTATGTGTACTAATGCCAGTAATGGTTGTAACTATATGACTATATGTATGTGTACTAATGCCAGTAATGGTTGTAACTATATGACTATATGTATGTGTACTAATGCCAGTAATGTATGTGTACTAATGCCAGTAATGGTTGTAACTATATGACTATATGTATGTGTACTAATGCCAGTAATGTATGTGTACTAATGCCAGTAATGGTTGTAACTATATGACTATATGTATGTGTACTAATGCCAGTAATAGTTGTAACTATATGACTATGTGCATGTGTACTAATGCCAGTAATAGTTGTAACTATATGACTATATGCATGAGTACTAATGCCAGTAATAGTTGTAACTATATGACTATATGCATGAGTACTAATGCCAGTAATAGTTGTAACTATATGACTATGTGTACTAATGCCAGTAATAGTTGTAACTATATGACTATATGTATGAGTACTAATGCCAGTAATGGTTGTAACTATATGACTATGTGTACTAATGCCAGTAATAGTTGTAACTATATGACTATATGTATGAGTACTAATGCCAGTAATAGTTGTAACTATATGACTATATGCATGAGTACTGATGCCAGTAATGGTTGTAACTATATGACTATATGCATGAGTACTGATGCCAGTAATGGTTGTAACTATATGACTATATGTATGAGTACTAATGCCAGTAATAGTTGTAACTATATGACTATATGTATGAGTACTAATGCCAGTAATAGTTGTAACTATATGCATGAGTACTAATGCCAGTAATAGTTGTAACTATATGACTATATGTATGAGTACTAATGCCAGTAATAGTTGTAACTATATGACTATATGTATGAGTACTAATGCCAGTAATGGTTGTAACTATATGACTATATGTATGAGTACTAATGCCAGTAATAGTTGTAACTATATGCATGAGTACTAATGCCAGTAATAGTTGTAACTATATGCATGAGTACTAATGCCAGTAATAGTTGTAACTATATGACTATATGTATGAGTACTAATGCCAGTAATAGTTGTAACTATATGACTATATGTATGAGTACTAATGCCAGTAATAGTTGTAACTATATGCATGAGTACTAATGCCAGGAATAGTTGTAACTATATGACTATATGTATGAGTACTAATGCCAGTAATAGTTGTAACTATATGACTATATGTATGCCAGTAATAGTTGTAACTATATGACTATATGTATGCCAGTAATAGTTGTAACTATATGACTATATGTATGAGTACTAATGCCAGTAATGGTTGTAACTATATGTATGAGTACTAATGCCAGTAATAGTTGTAACTATATGTATGCCAGTAATAGTTGTAACTATATGACTATATGTATGAGTACTAATGCCAGTAATAGTTGTAACTATATAACTATATGCATGAGTACTAATGCCAGTAATAGTTGTAACTATATGACTATATGTATGTGTACTAATGCCAGTAATGTATGTGTACTAATGCCAGTAATGGTTGTAACTATATGACTATATGTATGTGTACTAATGCCAGTAATGGTTGTAACTATATGACTATATGTATGTGTACTAATGCCAGTAATGTATGTGTACTAATGCCAGTAATGGTTGTAACTATACGACTATATGTATGTGTACTAATGCCAGTAATAGTTGTAACTATATGACTATATGCATGAGTACTAATGCCAGTAATAGTTGTAACTATATGACTATATGCATGAGTACTAATGCCAGTAATAGTTGTAACTATATGACTATATGTATGCCAGTAATGGTTGTAACTATACGACTATATGTATGAGTACTAATGCCAGTAATAGTTGTAACTATATGACTATATGCATGAGTACTAATGCCAGTAATAGTTGTAACTATATGACTATATGCATGAGTACTAATGCCAGTAATAGTTGTAACTATATGCATGAGTACTAATGCCAGTAATGTATGTGTACTAATGCCAGTAATAGTTGTAACTATATGACTATGTATGAGTACTAATGCCAGTAATGTATGAGTACTGATGCCAGTAATGTATGTGTACTAATGCCAGTAATGTATGTGTACTAATGCCAGTAATAGTTGTAACTATATGACTATATGTATGAGTACTGATGCCAGTAATGTATGAGTACTGATGCCAGTAATGTATGTGTACTAATGCCAGTAATGTATGTGTACTAATGCCAGTAATAGTTGTAACTATATGACTATATGTATGCCAGTAATGGTCTCTTATTGAAGTCCCGGGAGTTGTAACTATACGACTATATGTATGAGTACTGATGCCAGTAATGGTCTCTTATTGAAGTCCCAGGAGTAAGTAAGTGTGAAACTGGGCATGAAGTCCCGGGAGTAAGTAAGTGTGAAACTGGGCATGAAGTCCCAGGAGTAAGTAAGTGTGAAACTGGGCATGAAGTCCCAGGAGTAAGTAAGTGTGAAACTGGTCATGAAGTCCCGGGAATAAGTAAGTGTGAAACTACTAATGCCAGTAATAGTTGTAACTATATGACTATATGTATGCCAGTAATGGTCTCTTATTGAAGTCCCGGGAGTTGTAACTATACGACTATATGTATGAGTACTGATGCCAGTAATGGTCACTTATTGAAATCCCGGGAGTAAGTAAGTGTGGAACTGCGCATGAAGTCCCGGGAGTAAGTAAGTGGAACTGCGCATGAAGTCCCGGGAGTAAGTAAGTGTGAAACTGCGCATGAAGTCCCAGGAGTAAGTCAGTGTGAAACTGCGCATGAAGTCCCGGGAGTAAGTAAGTGTGGAACTGCGCATGAAGTCCCCGGGAGTAAGTAAGTGTGAAACTGCGCATGAAGTCCCGGGAATAAGTAAGTGTGAAACTGCGCATGAAGTCCCGGGAGTAAGTAAGTGAAACTGCGCATGAAGTCCCGGGAGTAAGTAAGTGTGAAGCTGCGCATGAAGTCCCGGGAGTAAGTAAGTGTGAAACTGCGCATGAAGTCCCAGGAGTAAGTAAGTGTGAAACTGCGCATGAAGTCCCGGAGTAAGTAAGTGTGAAGCTGTGCATGAAGTCCAGGATAAGTAAGTTGAAGCTGCGCATGAAGTCCCAGGAGTAAAAACCCCAGTAAGTGTGAAGCTGCGCATGAAGTCCCGGGAGTAAGTAAGTGAAGCATGAAGTACTGCATAAGTGTAAGTAAGTGTGAAGCTGTGCATGAAGTCCCGGTAGTAAGTAAGTGTGAAGCTGCGCATGAAGTCCCGGGAGTAAGTAAGTGTGAAGCTGCGCATGAAGTCCCGGGAGTAAGTAAGTGTAAGCTGAAACTGTGCATGAAGTCCCAGGAGTAAGTAAGTGTGAAGCTGCGCATGAAGTCCCGGGAGTAAGTAAGTGTGAAGCTGCGCATGAAGTCCCGGGAGTAAGTAAGTGTGAAGCTGCGCATGAAGTCCCGGTAGTAAGTAAGTGTGAAGCTGCGCATGAAGTCCCGGGAGTAAGTAAGTGTGAAGCTGCGCATGAAGTCCCGGGAGTAAGTAAGTGTGAAGCTGCGCATGAAGTCCCGGGAGTAAGTAAGTGTGAAACTGTGCATGAAGTCCCAGGAGTAAGTAAGTGTGAAGCTGCGCATGAAGTCCCGGTAGTAAGTAAGTGTGAAACTGTGCATGAAGTCCCAGGAGTAAGTAAGTGTGAAGCTGCGCATGAAGTCCCAGGAGTAAGTAAGTGTGAAACTGCGCATACATTTTCAATATCTGAATAATTGTTGTCTCATAACACCTAACAATTCAGCTTTGTTTTTTTATTAATACAGGTTTCATATGTCGCATTCCGTCGGACCAAGCAAAATACTTCGACATAACTAAAGTTTCACTTAACGAAATTCGATATAAACAGATCCAGTTATATGTAAAATGATAGTGTCTGAAACGGGATTTTGATCCGACTTTGAATTAACCGAAGAATTCGACATATGAATTAACCGGAGAATTCGACATAACCGACTTTGACATAACAGATGTAGACTGTATGTCATTTAATGTCAATAACCACGAAAACTACTGTGATGATGTTTACACCCAAGTTTATATTTCACGGCGGACTATTTATGACACTCCGGAAATGGAAATAAAATACCGGTAAATTAAAACACCAATCTGTGAACAAGGGTTTCATTAATACCGTGAGTACATGCAAGTTGTGGAAATTGGTGCACGTGTGCACGTTACCAGAAATGGATCAATCCTTTGAATCAATTCCCTTTTAGTTGAAGTATTTCGTTGTCTGGTGTGAATATATAGACAGCAAGCATTAATAGGAAATTACATTGAAACCAGAAATCATCTCTGCTTTATGTCACTATGTTAAACATATACAGTCTACATCCGTTATGTCGAATTCCGTCGATATAACTAAAGTTTGACTTAGCGAAATTCTATATAAACTTAGCCAGTTATATGAAAAATGATAGTGTCTGAAACGGGACTTTGATCCGACTGCGAGATAACCGGAGAATTCGACATAACCGACTTTGACATATCGGACATATCGGACATATCGGACATAGACTGTATATGAACTCATTTTATACAGATTTATTTTAGCTTGGTTGCAAAACAAGTTCCTACAACTTATATTAATCAGTCTCAAGACCTCATTCCTGATGGAATCCATCGCCACGAGGGGATAGTGACGAAGCAATGTGGAATTTAAATGCCTTGCCTACGAGCACAATCAGCTGGGTGCAAAACACCTGAAGGGAACGTCACTGCAGTGTATAGTGAAGCAGCGTGTCATACGCTATGCAATTATCCCGTATCACTGCAGTGTATAGTGATGCAGCGTGTCATACGCTATGCAATTATCCCGTATCACTGCAGTGTATAGTGATGCAGCGTGTCATACACCATGCAATTATCCCGTATCACTGCAGTGTATAGTGAAGCGATGCAGCATGTCATACGCCATGCAATTATCCCGTATCACTGCAGTGTATAGTGAAGCGATGCAGCATGTGATACGCCATGCAATTATCCCGTATCACTGCAGTGTATAGTGATGCAGCGTGTCATACGCCATGCAATTATCCCGTATCACTGCAGTGTATAGTGATGCAGCGTGTCATACGCCATGCAATTATCCCGTATCACTGCAGTGTATAGTGAAGCGATGCAGCGTGTCATACGCCATGCAATTATCCCGTATCACTGCAGTGTATAGTGATGCAGCGTGTCATACGCTATGCAATTATCCCGTATCATTGCAGTGTATAGTGATGCAGCGTGTCATACGCTATGCAATTATCCCGTATCACTGCAGTGTATAGTAAATGCAGCATGTCATACGCCATGCGTATCACTGCAGTGTATAGTGATGCAGCGTGTCATACGCTATGCAATTATCCCGTATCACTGCAGTGTATAGTGAAGCGATGTAGCATGTCATACGCCATGCAATTATCCCGTATCACTGCAGTGTATAGTGAAGTGATGCAGCATGTCATACGCCATGCAATTATCCTGTATCACTGCAGTGTATAGTGATGCAGCGTGTCATACGCTATGCAATTATCCCGTATCACTGCAGTGTATAGTGATGCAGCGTGTCATACGCTATGCAATTATCCCGTATCACTGCAGTGTATAGTGATGCAGCGTGTCATACACCATGCAATTATCCCGTATCACTGCAGTGTATAGTGAAGCGATGCAGCATGTCATACGCCATGCAATTATCCCGTATCACTGCAGTGTATAGTGAAGCGATGCAGCATGTGATACGCCATGCAATTATCCCGTATCACTGCAGTGTATAGTGATGCAGCGTGTCATACGCCATGCAATTATCCCGTATCACTGCAGTGTATAGTGATGCAGCGTGTCATACGCCATGCAATTATCCCGTATCACTGCAGTGTATAGTGAAGCGATGCAGCGTGTCATACGCCATGCAATTATCCCGTATCACTGCAGTGTATAGTGATGCAGCGTGTCATACGCTATGCAATTATCCCGTATCATTGCAGTGTATAGTGATGCAGCGTGTCATACGCTATGCAATTATCCCGTATCACTGCAGTGTATAGTGAAGCGATGCAGCATGTCATACGCCATGCAATTATCCCGTATCAGTGTATCACTGCAGTGTATAGTGATGCAGCGTGTCATACGCTATGCAATTATCCCGTATCACTGCAGTGTATAGTGAAGCGATGCAGCATGTCATACGCCATGCAATTATCCCGTATCACTGCAGTGTATAGTGAAGCGATGCAGCATGTCATACGCCATGCAATTATCCTGTATCACTGCAGTGTATAGTGATGCAGCATGTCATACGCTATGCAATTATCCCGTATCACTGCAGTGTATAGTGATGCAGCGTGTCATACGCTATGCAATTATCCCGTATCACTGCAGTGTATAGTGATGTAGCGTGTCATACTGTATCACTGCAGTGTATAGTGATGCAGCGTGTCATACGCCATGCAATTATCCCGTATCACTGCAGTGTATAGTGATGTAGCGTGTCATACGCTATGCAATTATCCCGTATCACTGCAGTGTATAGTGAAGCAGCGTGTCATACGCCATGCAATTATCCCGTATCACTGCAGTGTATAGTGATGCAGCGTGTCATACGCTATGCAATTATCCCGTATCACTGCAGTGTATAGTGAAGTGATGTAGCGTGTCATACGCCATGCAATTATCCCGTATCACTGCAGTGTATAGTGAAGCAGCGTGTCATACGCCATGCAATTATCCCGTATCACTGCAGTGTATAGCGATGCAGCATGTCATACGCCATGCAATTATCCCGTATCACTGCAGTGTATAGTGAAGCGATGCAGCGTGTCATACGCCATGCAATTATCCTGTATCACTGCAGTGTATAGTGATGCAGCGTGTCATACGCTATGCAATTATCCCGTATCACTGCAGTGTATAGTGATGCAGCGTGTCATACGCTATTCAATTATCCCGTATCACTGCAGTGTATAGTGATGCAGCGTGTCATACGCCATGCAATTATCCCGTATCACTGCAGTGTATAGTGAAGCGATGCAGCGTGTCATACGCAATGCAATTATCCCGTATCACTGCAGTGTATAGTGATGCAGCGTGTCATACGCCATGCAATTATCCTGTATCACTGCAGTGTATAGTGATGCAGCGTGTCATACGCTATGCAATTATCCCGTATCACTGCAGTGTATAGTGAAGCAGCGTGTCATACGCCATGCAATTATCCCGTATCACTGCAGTGTATAGTGATGCAGCGTGTCATACGCTATGCAATTATCCCGTATCACTGGCAGTGTATAGTGAAGTGATGTAGCGTGTCATACGCCATGCAATTATCCCGTATCACTGCAGTGTATAGTGAAGCAGCGTGTCATACGCCATGCAATTATCCCGTATCACTGCAGTGTATAGTGATGCAGCGTGTCATACGCTATGCAATTATCCCGTATCACTGCAGTGTATAGTGATGCAGCGTGTCATACGCTATGCAATTATCCCGTATCACTGCAGTGTATAGTGAAGTGATGTAGCGTGTCATACGCCATGCAATTATCCCGTATCACTGCAGTGTATAGTGATGCAGCGTGTCATACGCTATGCAATTATCCCGTATCACTGTAGTGAATAGTGAAGCAGCGTGTCATTTCATCATTTCTTGTCCTCCTTCAGGAAGCCACCAAAGTAATACAGCCACTGTTACTGGGCGGGTTGATCCGATATTTCACGCCCAGCTCACAAGTAACGAAGGCAGACAGCTACATGTATGCAGGCGGGGTGAGCCTGTGCGCTGTAGTGCTGGCCGTTGCGCATCATCCATATTTCTTCGGGGTACAGAGGATAGGCATGAAGATGAGAATAGCTTGCTGTTCGTTGTTATATAGAAAGGTGA
This sequence comes from Archivesica marissinica, assembly GCA_014843695.1. Lineage (NCBI taxonomy): Eukaryota > Metazoa > Mollusca > Bivalvia > Venerida > Vesicomyidae > Archivesica > Archivesica marissinica. The sequence continues at coordinate 13,551,083 of CM026389.1, read as the reverse complement.
GCTGATTAAAATTCTTTCATTGGCCCCCAATGTTTGCCCTGTTAACTATGTAGGTTTGGCATTTTGAGATTATTAAAGGGATTGATTAGTTCTCCCCTTGTTTAAAAACATGACCGAATTAATGTGTTAATTCTATACACACGCGTAACAGTATATGGAGTGTGATATTGCAAGCATTTCATTGTCAACAGTACAGTTAATTCTATACACAGGAGTAACAGTATATGGAGTGTGATATTGCAAGCATTGTCAACAGTACAGTTAATTCTATACACGAGTAACAGTATATGGAGTGTGATATTGCAAGCATTGTCAACAGTACAGTTAATTCTATACAGGAGTAACAGTATATGGAGTGTCATATTACAAGCATTGTCAACAGTACAGTTAATTCTATACAGGAGTAACAGTATATGGAGTGTCATATTACAAGCATTGTCAACAGTACAGTTAATTCTATACATGAGTAACAGTATATGGAGTGTGATATTGCAAGCATTGTCAACAGTACAGTTAATTCTATACACAGGAGTAACAGTATATGGAGTGTGATATTGCAAGCATTTCATTGTCAACAGTACAGTTAATTCTATACACACGAGTAACAGTATACGGAGTGTGATATTGCATGATGTTTGTGAGATTGGAAAGTAGGACGGGTGTGTAATGTCTGTAGGTGATGACGTAATACGTGTATCACCTGCAACACATTTACCCACATTGCATCAAATGTAATTCAAATAGTGGGTCATATGTTTTTGCCAATAAATTGCTCTCGCCAGGATTTGACATCAATAAAATGAAGTATCGGAAATTTCAAATAGATAAGATTCTTCCAGGTGAATCTTCCTTCCAGGTGATTCTTCCTTCCAGGTGATTCTTCCTTCCAGGTGATTCTTCCTTCCAGGTGATTCTTCCTTCCAGGTGATTCTTCCTTCCAGGTGATTCTTCCTTCCAGGTGATTCTTCCTTCCAGGTGATTCTTCCTTCCAGGTGATTCTTCCTTCCATGTGATTCTTCCTTCCAGGTGATCCTTCCAGGTGATTCTTCCAGGTGATTCTTCCAGGTGATTCTTCCTTCCAGGTGATTCTTCCTTCCAGGTGATCCTTCCAGGTGATTCTTCCAGGTGATCCTTCCTTCCAGGTGATCCTTCCTTCCAGGTGATCCTTCCTTCCAGGTGATCCTTCCTTCCAGGTGATTCTTCCTTCCAGGTGATTCTTCCTTCCAGGTGATCCTTCCAGGTGATCCTTCCTTCCAGGTGATTCTTCCTTCCAGGTGATTCTTCCTTCCAGGTGATTCTTCCTTCCAGGTGATTCTTCCAGGTGATTCTTCCTTCCAGGTGATCCTTCCTTCCAGGTGATCCTTCCTTCCAGGTGATTCTTCCAGGTAGTTATTTTTTACGTGGCATCTTTTCGCCATTTATCATTCCTATTCAGGTTGGTTGTTATTAAGATGATGACAAGAAGAGAACTACATTGATTATATTGTGGGGGTACAATAATAGTGCACAACATCAATACTGTCATAGTGCACAACATCAATACTGTCATAGTGCACAACATCAATACTGTCATAGTGCACAACATCAATACTGTCATAGTGCACAACATCAATACTGTCATTGATTATTGACGTCAGTTGTCCTCGGTTATTGATTGCCTATTAATCTGCTATGCTGTTGTATAACATGTACACATGTCTTGTATCATTGTATTGTCCTCGGTTATTGATTGCCTATTAATCTGCTATTCAGTTGTATAACATGTACACATGTTTTCTATCATTGTATTGTCCTCGGTTATTGATTGCCTATTAATCTGCTATGCTGTTGTATAACATGTACACATGTTTTCTATCATTGTATTATCCTCGGTTATTGATTGCCTATTAATCTGCTATGCTGTTGTATAACATGTACACATGTCTTCTATCATTGTATTATCCTCGGTTATTGATTGCCTATTAATCTGCTATGCTGTTGTATAACATGTACACATGTCTTCTATTATTGTATTATCCTCGGTTATTGATTGCCTATTAATCTGCTATGCTGTTGTATAACATATACACATGTCTTCTATCATTGTATTGTCCTCGGTTATTGATTGCCTATTAATCTGCTATGCTGTTGTATAACATGTACACATGTCTTCTATCATTGTATTATCCTCGGTTATTGATTGCCTATTAATCTGCTATGCTGTTGTATAACATATACACATGTCTTCTATCATTGTATTATCCTCGGTTATTGATTGCCTATTAATCTGCTATGCTGTTGTATAACATATACACATGTCTTCTATCATTGTATTGTCCTCGGTTATTGATTGCCTATTAATCTGCTATGCTATTGTATAACATATACACATGTCTTCTATCATTGTATTTTCCTCGGTTATTGATTGCCTATTAATCTGCTATGCTGTTGTATAACATATACACATGTCTTCTATCATTGTATTGTCCTCGGTTATTGATTGCCTATTAATCTGCTATGCTGTTGTATAACATATACACATGTCTTCTATCATTGTATTTTCCTCGGTTATTGATTGCCTATTAATCTGCTATGCTGTTGTATAACATGTACACATGTCTTCTATCATTGTATTGTCCTCGGTTATTGATTGCCTATTAATCTGCTATGCTGTTGTATAACATGTACACATGTCTTCTATCATTGTATTATCCTCGGTTATTGATTGCCTATTAATCTGCTATGCTGTTGTATAACATGTACACATGTCTTCTATCATTGTATTGTCCTCGGTTATTGATTGCCTATTAATCTGCTATGCTGTTGTATAACATGTACACATGTCTTCTATCATTGTATTATCCTCGGTTATTGATTGCCTATTAATCTGCTATGCTGTTGTATAACATGTACACATGTCTTCTATCATTGTATTGTCCTCGGTTATTGATTGGCTATTAATCTGCTATGCTGTTGTATAACATGTACACATGTCTTCTATCATTGTATTATCCTCGGTTATTGATTGCCTATTAATCTGCTATGCTGTTGTATAACATGTACACATGTCTTCTATCATTGTATTATCCTCGGTTATTGATTGCCTATTAATCTGCTATGCTGTTGTATAACATGTACACATGTTTTCTATCATCGTATTATGTGTCACACACTTTGTAGCAGTGTCATTCTCTCAGTATCTGTAATTGACCTTTCTGCCGATGTTGATTGACACCTGGCATTAGCCAATCGCATTGCACCATTTGCGCACACCCCCGGCAATGGCTTATCGCCGCCATCTTGTTAGACAAACAATGCATATTAGACAAACTAGTAACGAGTAGACAAATTTGAAAAGGCGTGAATTTGATCGAAAATACGGGTTTAAAATTGTTTTAATGATGTTGAAAATGTGTAGCTTTGGTGTGTGGGTTAGTTATAGTACAAAATTAGTCGATATCCTGGTGATCGACTTTAATTCAACCCATTTCAAAATCCTTGAACAAATCTAAAAGTGTGTATATGAACCACAAAATACCAGACAGCTGCTTTAAAAACAATGCATCTATAAAAACACCGACTGACCCCATATAGTCATTCTTTTCTAGCAAACACAGCAATAAAATTTAAGCGTGTCACACTGTTTATTGGGAGTAATCAACAACTAATCGACTACCGGTACATCACAGAGACCGCCGACTTTATAATATCCCAGATAGGGGCCTACTGCTATTATCAAGATCAAAATTGCACATCGGAATGTACTGATTGTGCTAATTGGTCAATTATAAAATGTGTGCACATAATTATAGCATTGATTACTACACCGAATCATTGTTTTATCGTTCTGTCAGACAAACGAGTTATTTAGTAACGTTTTAATCAAATCTGATAACGAGTGATCGTGATCTGAAATTATGTTTTGAAAAATAATTACAAATTAATTAATGCTGTCTGTCATTGACAATGGTGAAAAGATGTAGTTACGGTCTGTGTGATAGTAGATATCCAGATCGATTGATAGGTGACGTTAAATTCGTGCCATTTCCAAAACCTAAGACAAATCTTGAAACATGTCTAAGGTGAATTAAACGACCAGCTGAATACATCCAAAATTAATGCAAACAGATATATTTGCACAAAAGTAAGTTGAAATTAATTTATTTATGCATAATAAAATATTTCGAAAAAATATATTCTGCATTTATAGATTTACTGTTCACAAGAGATATGTGAGTATAATGGTGATTAAAATTATACATGTGGTTCATACATATTGTCGTGGATGGTGGACTAGGGATCAGATAGTAGTAATAGTACCCATGCATGTGCAGAGCTGTGGGATTCCCATATTAGCTCAGTGAACGTACTGGTGTTCAGTTTTTGGGCCTAATGTTCGAGTCTTCTAGGAGGCATAGGATCGAGTCTCTCAAGACGGTGGCATATTTCATTTCTTTTGATGTCAAAGTTGACACGATATGGTTGTTCACTCTTCCGTTGACTGCGAAAGCATTTTCCACGAACACTTAACACGTACTCATCCGTTAAATATATCTGTACTTTAGAGAAATAACCATCACTGAAAAACGTAAACCATTGCTGTTTTGCTTTCAATGAGATATTCTTATCTGGGTGAAATAAAACCGAGAAATTCGACGGAATTTATCTAGATTAACTTGATGCAGGACTGCGTTAGACGCCATTTTGTTAGATAGCTTGTCTCGCGTGGTTACAGCGAGCACCGGTAACTATGGGGGGCGTGCCTAAGTAGCGTTTGCAGAAAGGTCAATTGTGTGCCTTCGTGGCCGAGTGGTTAAAGGGGCTATGTCTTCTTCAATGTGCTAGATATTGACCCAAAACAAATACTTGGAAACTAAACAACACAAAACACTATCACCATACTCATTATTTAATCAATTAAATATTTCCCCAACTGTGATGTTTATAAAGTGAAACTTGAGTTTGAAAATGTATGGTTAATTAATGTATACATGTACTTGCTATAGACCTACATACATGTACTTGCTATAGATCTACATGTATACATGTACTTGCTATAGACCTACATACATGTACTTGCTATAGACCTACATGTATACATGTACTTGCTATAGACCTACACGTATACATGTACTTGCTATAGACCTACATACATGTACTTGCTATAGACCTACATGTATACATGTACTTGCTATAGACCTACATACATGTACTTGCTATAGACCTACATACATGTACTTGCTATAGACCTACATGTATACATGTACTTGCTATAGACCTACATGTATACATGTACTTGCTATAGACCTACATACATGTACTTGCTATAGACCTACATGTATACATGTACTTGCTATAGACCTACATGTATACATGTACTTGCTATAGACCTACATGTATACATGTACTTGCTATAGACCTACATACATGTACTTGCTATAGACCTACATGTATACATGTACTTGCTCTAGACCTACATACATGTACTTGCTATAGACCTACATGTATACATGTACTTGCTATAGACCTACATACATGTATTGCTATAGACCTACATACATGTACTTGCTATAGACCTACATGTATACATGTACTTGCTATAGACCTACATGTATACATGTACTTGCTATAGACCTACATACATGTACTTGCTATAGACCTACATACATGTACTTGCTATAGACCTACATGTATACATGTACTTGCTATAGACCTACATACATGTACTTGCTATAGATCTACATGTATACATGTACTTGCTATAGACCTACATGTATACATGTACTTGCTATATACCTACATGTATACATGTACTTGCTATAGACCTACATACATGTACTTGCTATAGACCTACATGTATACATGTACTTGCTATATACCTACATGTATACATGTACTTGCTATAGACCTACATGTATACATGTACTTGCTATAGACCTACATGTATACATGTACTTGCTATAGATCTACATGTATACATGTACTTGCTATAGACCTACATACATGTACTTGCTATAGATCTACATACATGTACTTGCTATAGATCTACATACATGTACTTACTATAGATCTACATGTATACATGTACTTGCTATAGACCTACATACATGTACTTGCTATAGACCTACACGAATACATGTACTTGCTATAGACCTACATACATGTACTTGCTATAGACCTACATACATGTACTTGCTATAGACCTACATACATGTACTTGCTATAGATATACATGTATACATGTACTTGCTATAGACCTACATACATGTACTTGCTATAGACCTACATACATGTACTTGCTATAGACCTACATGTGTACAAGTACTTGCTATAGACCTATATGTATACATGTACTTGCTATAGACCTACATGTAGACATGTACTTGCTATAGACCTACATGTATACATGTACTTGCTATAGACCTACATACATGTACTTGCTATATACCTACATGTATACATGTACTTGCTATAGACCTACATACATGTACTTGCTATAGACCTACATGTATACATGTACTTGCTATAGACCTACATACATGTACTTGCTATAGACCTACATGTATACATGTACTTGCTATAGACCTACATACATGTACTTGCTATAGACCTACATGTATACAAGTACTTGCTATAGATCTACACGTATACATGTACTTGCTATAGACCTACATGTATACATGTACTTGCTATAGATCTACATGTATACATGTACTTGCTATAGACCTACATACATGTACTTGCTATAGACCCACATGTATACATGTACTTGCTATAGACCTACATACATGTACTTGCTATAGACATACATGTACTTGCTATAGATCTACATGTATACATGTACTTGCTATAGACCTACATACATATACTTGCTATAGATCTACATGTATACATGTACTTGCTATAGACCTACATACATGTACTTGCTATAGATCTACATGTATACAAGTACTTGCTATATACCTACATACATGTACTTGCTATAGATCTACATGTATACATGTACTTGCTATATACCTACATACATGTACTTGCTATAGACCTACATGTATACATGTACTTGCTATAGACCTACATGTATACATGTACTTGCTATAGACCTACATGTATACATGTACTTGTTATAGATCTACACGTATACATGTACTTGCTATAGATCTACATGTATACATGTACTTGCTATAGACCTACATGTATACATGTACTTGCTATATACCTACATACATGTACTTGCTATAGATCTACATGTATACATGTACTTGCTATAGACCTACATGTATACATATACTTGCTATAGACCTACATGTATACATGTACTTGCTATATACCTACATACATGTACTTGCTATAGACCTACATGTATACATGTACTTGCTATAGACCTACATACATGTACTTGCTATAGACCTACATGTATACATGTACTTGCTATATACCTACATACATGTACTTGCTATAGACCTACATGTATACATGTACTTGCTATAGACCTACATACATGTACTTGCTATAGACCTACATGTATACATGTACTTGCTATATACCTACATACATGTACTTGCTATAGACCTACATGTATACATGTACTTGCTATAGACCTACATACATGTACTTGCTATAGACCTACATGTATACATGTACTTGCTATATACCTACATACATGTACTTGCTATAGACCTACATGTATACATGTACTTGCTATAGACCTACATACATGTACTTGCTATAGACCTACATGTATACATGTACTTGCTATATACCTACATACATGTACTTGCTATAGACCTACATGTATACATGTACTTGCTATAGACCTACATACATGTACTTGCTATAGACCTA
>CM026389.1:13488847-13542262 GCA_014843695.1 Archivesica marissinica | reverse complement strand
CACACTTTCCATTTTACACATTTCACACTTTCCATTTCCCACTTTCCGTTTGCTTTCCATTTCACACTTTCCATTTCACACTTTCCATTTTACACATTTTCTATTTCCCACTTTCCATTTCACACTTTCCATTTCACACTTTCCATTTCCCACTTTCCATTTCCCACTTTCCATTTCACACTTTCCATTTCCCACTTTCCATTTCCCACTTTCCATTTCCACTTTCCATTTCCCACTTTCCATTTCCCACTTTCCATTTCCCACTTTCCATTTCCCACTTTCCATTTCCCACTTTCCATTTCCCACTTTCCATGTCCCACTTTCCATTTCCCACGTTCCACTTCACACTTTCCATTTCCCACTTTCCACTTTACATTTTCCACTTCACAACATTCAGATTTCACACTGCTCAATGCACTATTCATATTTTACACTGTCACATGCTAGTCACATTCTGTATTTAGTAGCATTCCACATTCTCATGTTGTTTACTGAAATATTAGTTAAATATTTTGTAATTTTTCAGTGAATGGAAAAAGGAAATTGAAAAGTCAAAAGATGGAAAAAGGAAGCCGAGCCTGTTCATGGCACTGTTTAGGATGTTTGGACTGGAGTATATACTACTTGGTTTTGTACTCCTTGCCGAGGTACGAGTCCCAGCGCTCATCTTACTGCATTGAGAAGTATTAGCATGCGCACATTAGTGATGGACAATCGGTTCCAAAATCATAATAATTGGCTGTAATCGGTTAACCATAACCGATTAGATGTCGATTGTAATCGGTTAACCATAACCGGTTAAATGTTGATTATAATCGATTAACCATAACTGATTAGATGTTGATTATAATCGGTTAACCATAACCGATTATATGTCGATTGTAATCGGTTAACCATAACCGATTATATGTCGATTGTAATCGGTTAACCATAACCGATTATATGTCGATTGTAATCGGTTAATCATAACCGATTAGATGTCGATTATAATCGGTTAACCATAACCGATTAGATGTTGATTATAATCAGATAACCATAACCGATTAGATGTTGATTATAATCGGTTAACCATAACCGATTAGATGTTGATTATAATCGGATAACCGTAACCGATTAGGTGTCGATTATAATCGGATAGAAATAGTTGTAAATGTATGACTATATCTGTGTCGCCCCCAGGAATAAGCCCTGGCCCTGGGAAAGCCAAAGTAGTGAAAACATGATAATAGTTTATCAGTTGTAGTCTGTTAGTACTTAATAGTTGTAACTATATGACTATATGTATGAGTACTAATGCCAGTAATTGTTGTAACTATATGACTATATGTATGAGTACTAATGCCAATAATAGTTGTAACTATATGACTATATGTATGAGTACTAATGCCAGTAATAGTTGTAACTATATGCATGAGTACTGATGCCAGTAATGGTTGTAACTATATGACTATATGTATGAGTACTAATGCCAGTAATAGTTGTAACTATATGCATGAGTACTAATGCCAGTAATAGTTGTAACTATATGACTATATGTATGAGTACTAATGCCAGTAATAGTTGTAACTATATGACTATATGCATGAGTACTAATGCCAGTAATTGTTGTAACTATATGACTATATGTATGAGTACTAATGCCAGTAATTGTTGTAACTATATGACTATATGTATGAGTACTAATGCCAGTAATAGTTGTAACTATATGCATGAGTACTAATGCCAGTAATGGTTGTAACTATATGACTATATGTATGTATGTGTACTAATGCCAGTAATGGTTGTAACTATATGACTATATGTATGAGTACTAATGCCAGTAATAGTTGTAACTATATGACTATATGTATGAGTACTAATGCCAGTAATAGTTGTAACTATATGTATGAGTACTAATGCCAGTAATGGTTGTAACTATATGACTATATGTATGAGTACTAATGCCAGTAATAGTTGTAACTATATGCATGAGTACTAATGCCAGTAATGGTTGTAACTATATGACTATATGTATGAGTACTAATGCCAGTAATAGTTGTAACTATATAACTATATGCATGAGTACTAATGCCAGTAATAGTTGTAACTATATGACTATATGTATGTGTACTAATGCCAGTAATGTATGTGTACTAATGCCAGTAATGGTTGTAACTATACGACTATATGTATGTGTACTAATGCCAGTAATAGTTGTAACTATATGACTATATGTATGTGTACTAATGCCAGTAATAGTTGTAACTATATGACTATATGTATGCCAGTAATAGTTATAACTATATGACTATATGTATGAGTACTAATGCCAGTAATAGTTGTAACTATATGCATGAGTACTAATGCAGGGGCCACGCTGTCAGTCGCCACAAGAGCCAAATGGCGATTTTGCGATAGAAATGGCTCCTAAAATTTCAATTTGGCGATTTTCAGAAAAGTGCACAAAAAATCGGCATAAATAACGTTTGTGCCATATTTTAACCTTTCATACTCGACTGGTTTTATTTACCATTGACGATGGCGCGTTCCAGTTAAAGAAAAATCGATACACAGTCTGTGTTCATTGTATCTTTGACTGGTTACAATTGTTTTGCTCTGGTATACGCTATCGTTTGGCGAAACAATCGATTCACAGTCAAAACAGCTGTGTACATGTGCTGGAGGCATATTCCCATCATAAATTGCAATCAAAACAAAACAAACATGTAAATTAGCGGTATATGATCACACATTTACAGTTTTGTATAATGGGAATGATTTGATAATTGAGGTCCTTTATGAAAACGGCAGTACTTGATCGGTGAAATGATGACATTGTTTGAAGATTATATGGATGACCGAATAACTTGTGTACATAATAATTATGATAATTAGGTAATAATTATTGGCGTTGTTTTTCACAAATAAGATCAAAGCTAGTAGTTGTGAAAAATATGATTTTCGTGTCCTCAACTATAAAAAGTGAATGAAACTTGTCCAAATCGCCGATAAATAAACGTAAAAATAAAATATCCAAATCGTCACGTGTCAAAATGGCTACTTTTGGTTTTAAACGTCCGAAATGGACTTAGTGAATGAAACCTAGACAGCCTGATGAACATTTCCATTGACGGCCCAGACAAGTTCAACTTCAAATCGGCATTTGTAATGTGGTCCAAGAAGAACAGACGCATTTTGAACTGAATGTTGTGCAATTTGTTAGACATAGTGGATACTTGTACATGTATGTAATTCTGATGTATTTTTAAATTATTATGACCAAGAAAATAATTAAAATTGTAAAAGTTCATTGGATTGTCTTCAAAAATGATTAGTATGCATGTCTTTTTGAGCTTAAAGTTCATTTGAAATGTAATCCTGTGTTGGCTTCCATTATTAATCACTGTCACAGGGCTACATTGTAAAATAAACTTTTAGCCTTAACAGGTATGCATTCTTTCATTCTAATGTCTATATTAATACTTCTTCCAGAAAAAAACGGGCTAGAATCTCACCATTTACAAATAAAAATACCAAAAAAATCAAACCAGGGAGGGGACGACACCCCTCCCGGAGGGGACGACACCGCTCCCGCACACACCCCATCTTTCAAACAGATAAGTGGCCCCAACTTTTTTCTGCCCAGTGTGGGCCCTGCTAATGCCAGTAATATTTGTAACTATATGACTATATGTATGAGTACTAATGCCAGTAATGGTTGTAACTATATGACTATGTGTACTAATGCCAGTAATAGTTGTAACTATATGACTATATGTACGAGTACTAATGCCAGTAATAGTTGTAACTATATGACTATATGTATGAGTACTAATGCCAGTAATGGTTGTAACTATATGACTATGTGTACTAATGCCAGTAATAGTTGTAACTATATGACTATATGTATGAGTACTAATGCCAGTAATAGTTGTAACTATATGACTATATGCATGAGTACTGATGCCAGTAATGGTTGTAACTATATGACTATATGCATGAGTACTGATGCCAGTAATGGTTGTAACTATATGACTATATGTATGAGTACTAATGCCAGTAATAGTTGTAACTATATGCATGAGTACTAATGCCAGTAATAGTTGTAACTATATGACTATATGTATGAGTACTAATGCCAGTAATAGTTGTAACTATATGCATGAGTACTAATGCCAGTAATAGTTGTAACTATATGCATGAGTACTAATGCCAGTAATAGTTGTAACTATATGACTATATGTATGAGTACTAATGCCAGTAATAGTTGTAACTATATGACTATATGTATGAGTACTAATGCCAGTAATAGTTGTAACTATATGACTATATGTATGAGTACTAATGCCAGTAATAGTTGTAACTATATGCATGAGTACTAATGCCAGTAATAGTTGTAACTATATGACTATATGTATGAGTACTAATGCCAGTAATAGTTGTAACTATATGACTATATGTATGAGTACTAATGCCAGTAATAGTTGTAACTATATGACTATATGTATGCCAGTAATAGTTGTAACTATATGACTATATGTATGAGTACTAATGCCAGTAATAGTTGTAACTATATGACTATATGCATGAGTACTAATGCCAGTAATAGTTGTAACTATATGACTATATGTATGAGTACTAATGCCAGTAATAGTTGTAACTATATGTATGAGTACTAATGCCAGTAATAGTTGTAACTATATGACTATATGTATGAGTACTAATGCCAGTAATGGTTGTAACTATATGTATGAGTACTAATGCCAGTAATAGTTGTAACTATATGTATGCCAGTAATAGTTGTAACTATATGACTATATGTATGAGTACTAATGCCAGTAATAGTTGTAACTATATGACTATATGTATGTGTACTAATGCCAGTAATGGTTGTAACTATATGTATGAGTACTAATGCCAGTAATAGTTGTAACTATATAACTATATGCATGAGTACTAATGCCAGTAATAGTTGTAACTATATGACTATATGTATGTGTACTAATGCCAGTAATGTATGTGTACTAATGCCAGTAATGGTTGTAACTATATGACTATATGTATGTGTACTAATGCCAGTAATGGTTGTAACTATATGACTATATGTATGTGTACTAATGCCAGTAATGTATGTGTACTAATGCCAGTAATGGTTGTAACTATATGACTATATGTATGTGTACTAATGCCAGTAATGTATGTGTACTAATGCCAGTAATGGTTGTAACTATATGACTATATGTATGTGTACTAATGCCAGTAATAGTTGTAACTATATGACTATGTGCATGTGTACTAATGCCAGTAATAGTTGTAACTATATGACTATATGCATGAGTACTAATGCCAGTAATAGTTGTAACTATATGACTATATGCATGAGTACTAATGCCAGTAATAGTTGTAACTATATGACTATGTGTACTAATGCCAGTAATAGTTGTAACTATATGACTATATGTATGAGTACTAATGCCAGTAATGGTTGTAACTATATGACTATGTGTACTAATGCCAGTAATAGTTGTAACTATATGACTATATGTATGAGTACTAATGCCAGTAATAGTTGTAACTATATGACTATATGCATGAGTACTGATGCCAGTAATGGTTGTAACTATATGACTATATGCATGAGTACTGATGCCAGTAATGGTTGTAACTATATGACTATATGTATGAGTACTAATGCCAGTAATAGTTGTAACTATATGACTATATGTATGAGTACTAATGCCAGTAATAGTTGTAACTATATGCATGAGTACTAATGCCAGTAATAGTTGTAACTATATGACTATATGTATGAGTACTAATGCCAGTAATAGTTGTAACTATATGACTATATGTATGAGTACTAATGCCAGTAATGGTTGTAACTATATGACTATATGTATGAGTACTAATGCCAGTAATAGTTGTAACTATATGCATGAGTACTAATGCCAGTAATAGTTGTAACTATATGCATGAGTACTAATGCCAGTAATAGTTGTAACTATATGACTATATGTATGAGTACTAATGCCAGTAATAGTTGTAACTATATGACTATATGTATGAGTACTAATGCCAGTAATAGTTGTAACTATATGCATGAGTACTAATGCCAGGAATAGTTGTAACTATATGACTATATGTATGAGTACTAATGCCAGTAATAGTTGTAACTATATGACTATATGTATGCCAGTAATAGTTGTAACTATATGACTATATGTATGCCAGTAATAGTTGTAACTATATGACTATATGTATGAGTACTAATGCCAGTAATGGTTGTAACTATATGTATGAGTACTAATGCCAGTAATAGTTGTAACTATATGTATGCCAGTAATAGTTGTAACTATATGACTATATGTATGAGTACTAATGCCAGTAATAGTTGTAACTATATAACTATATGCATGAGTACTAATGCCAGTAATAGTTGTAACTATATGACTATATGTATGTGTACTAATGCCAGTAATGTATGTGTACTAATGCCAGTAATGGTTGTAACTATATGACTATATGTATGTGTACTAATGCCAGTAATGGTTGTAACTATATGACTATATGTATGTGTACTAATGCCAGTAATGTATGTGTACTAATGCCAGTAATGGTTGTAACTATACGACTATATGTATGTGTACTAATGCCAGTAATAGTTGTAACTATATGACTATATGCATGAGTACTAATGCCAGTAATAGTTGTAACTATATGACTATATGCATGAGTACTAATGCCAGTAATAGTTGTAACTATATGACTATATGTATGCCAGTAATGGTTGTAACTATACGACTATATGTATGAGTACTAATGCCAGTAATAGTTGTAACTATATGACTATATGCATGAGTACTAATGCCAGTAATAGTTGTAACTATATGACTATATGCATGAGTACTAATGCCAGTAATAGTTGTAACTATATGCATGAGTACTAATGCCAGTAATGTATGTGTACTAATGCCAGTAATAGTTGTAACTATATGACTATGTATGAGTACTAATGCCAGTAATGTATGAGTACTGATGCCAGTAATGTATGTGTACTAATGCCAGTAATGTATGTGTACTAATGCCAGTAATAGTTGTAACTATATGACTATATGTATGAGTACTGATGCCAGTAATGTATGAGTACTGATGCCAGTAATGTATGTGTACTAATGCCAGTAATGTATGTGTACTAATGCCAGTAATAGTTGTAACTATATGACTATATGTATGCCAGTAATGGTCTCTTATTGAAGTCCCGGGAGTTGTAACTATACGACTATATGTATGAGTACTGATGCCAGTAATGGTCTCTTATTGAAGTCCCAGGAGTAAGTAAGTGTGAAACTGGGCATGAAGTCCCGGGAGTAAGTAAGTGTGAAACTGGGCATGAAGTCCCAGGAGTAAGTAAGTGTGAAACTGGGCATGAAGTCCCAGGAGTAAGTAAGTGTGAAACTGGTCATGAAGTCCCGGGAATAAGTAAGTGTGAAACTACTAATGCCAGTAATAGTTGTAACTATATGACTATATGTATGCCAGTAATGGTCTCTTATTGAAGTCCCGGGAGTTGTAACTATACGACTATATGTATGAGTACTGATGCCAGTAATGGTCACTTATTGAAATCCCGGGAGTAAGTAAGTGTGGAACTGCGCATGAAGTCCCGGGAGTAAGTAAGTGGAACTGCGCATGAAGTCCCGGGAGTAAGTAAGTGTGAAACTGCGCATGAAGTCCCAGGAGTAAGTCAGTGTGAAACTGCGCATGAAGTCCCGGGAGTAAGTAAGTGTGGAACTGCGCATGAAGTCCCCGGGAGTAAGTAAGTGTGAAACTGCGCATGAAGTCCCGGGAATAAGTAAGTGTGAAACTGCGCATGAAGTCCCGGGAGTAAGTAAGTGAAACTGCGCATGAAGTCCCGGGAGTAAGTAAGTGTGAAGCTGCGCATGAAGTCCCGGGAGTAAGTAAGTGTGAAACTGCGCATGAAGTCCCAGGAGTAAGTAAGTGTGAAACTGCGCATGAAGTCCCGGAGTAAGTAAGTGTGAAGCTGTGCATGAAGTCCAGGATAAGTAAGTTGAAGCTGCGCATGAAGTCCCAGGAGTAAAAACCCCAGTAAGTGTGAAGCTGCGCATGAAGTCCCGGGAGTAAGTAAGTGAAGCATGAAGTACTGCATAAGTGTAAGTAAGTGTGAAGCTGTGCATGAAGTCCCGGTAGTAAGTAAGTGTGAAGCTGCGCATGAAGTCCCGGGAGTAAGTAAGTGTGAAGCTGCGCATGAAGTCCCGGGAGTAAGTAAGTGTAAGCTGAAACTGTGCATGAAGTCCCAGGAGTAAGTAAGTGTGAAGCTGCGCATGAAGTCCCGGGAGTAAGTAAGTGTGAAGCTGCGCATGAAGTCCCGGGAGTAAGTAAGTGTGAAGCTGCGCATGAAGTCCCGGTAGTAAGTAAGTGTGAAGCTGCGCATGAAGTCCCGGGAGTAAGTAAGTGTGAAGCTGCGCATGAAGTCCCGGGAGTAAGTAAGTGTGAAGCTGCGCATGAAGTCCCGGGAGTAAGTAAGTGTGAAACTGTGCATGAAGTCCCAGGAGTAAGTAAGTGTGAAGCTGCGCATGAAGTCCCGGTAGTAAGTAAGTGTGAAACTGTGCATGAAGTCCCAGGAGTAAGTAAGTGTGAAGCTGCGCATGAAGTCCCAGGAGTAAGTAAGTGTGAAACTGCGCATACATTTTCAATATCTGAATAATTGTTGTCTCATAACACCTAACAATTCAGCTTTGTTTTTTTATTAATACAGGTTTCATATGTCGCATTCCGTCGGACCAAGCAAAATACTTCGACATAACTAAAGTTTCACTTAACGAAATTCGATATAAACAGATCCAGTTATATGTAAAATGATAGTGTCTGAAACGGGATTTTGATCCGACTTTGAATTAACCGAAGAATTCGACATATGAATTAACCGGAGAATTCGACATAACCGACTTTGACATAACAGATGTAGACTGTATGTCATTTAATGTCAATAACCACGAAAACTACTGTGATGATGTTTACACCCAAGTTTATATTTCACGGCGGACTATTTATGACACTCCGGAAATGGAAATAAAATACCGGTAAATTAAAACACCAATCTGTGAACAAGGGTTTCATTAATACCGTGAGTACATGCAAGTTGTGGAAATTGGTGCACGTGTGCACGTTACCAGAAATGGATCAATCCTTTGAATCAATTCCCTTTTAGTTGAAGTATTTCGTTGTCTGGTGTGAATATATAGACAGCAAGCATTAATAGGAAATTACATTGAAACCAGAAATCATCTCTGCTTTATGTCACTATGTTAAACATATACAGTCTACATCCGTTATGTCGAATTCCGTCGATATAACTAAAGTTTGACTTAGCGAAATTCTATATAAACTTAGCCAGTTATATGAAAAATGATAGTGTCTGAAACGGGACTTTGATCCGACTGCGAGATAACCGGAGAATTCGACATAACCGACTTTGACATATCGGACATATCGGACATATCGGACATAGACTGTATATGAACTCATTTTATACAGATTTATTTTAGCTTGGTTGCAAAACAAGTTCCTACAACTTATATTAATCAGTCTCAAGACCTCATTCCTGATGGAATCCATCGCCACGAGGGGATAGTGACGAAGCAATGTGGAATTTAAATGCCTTGCCTACGAGCACAATCAGCTGGGTGCAAAACACCTGAAGGGAACGTCACTGCAGTGTATAGTGAAGCAGCGTGTCATACGCTATGCAATTATCCCGTATCACTGCAGTGTATAGTGATGCAGCGTGTCATACGCTATGCAATTATCCCGTATCACTGCAGTGTATAGTGATGCAGCGTGTCATACACCATGCAATTATCCCGTATCACTGCAGTGTATAGTGAAGCGATGCAGCATGTCATACGCCATGCAATTATCCCGTATCACTGCAGTGTATAGTGAAGCGATGCAGCATGTGATACGCCATGCAATTATCCCGTATCACTGCAGTGTATAGTGATGCAGCGTGTCATACGCCATGCAATTATCCCGTATCACTGCAGTGTATAGTGATGCAGCGTGTCATACGCCATGCAATTATCCCGTATCACTGCAGTGTATAGTGAAGCGATGCAGCGTGTCATACGCCATGCAATTATCCCGTATCACTGCAGTGTATAGTGATGCAGCGTGTCATACGCTATGCAATTATCCCGTATCATTGCAGTGTATAGTGATGCAGCGTGTCATACGCTATGCAATTATCCCGTATCACTGCAGTGTATAGTAAATGCAGCATGTCATACGCCATGCGTATCACTGCAGTGTATAGTGATGCAGCGTGTCATACGCTATGCAATTATCCCGTATCACTGCAGTGTATAGTGAAGCGATGTAGCATGTCATACGCCATGCAATTATCCCGTATCACTGCAGTGTATAGTGAAGTGATGCAGCATGTCATACGCCATGCAATTATCCTGTATCACTGCAGTGTATAGTGATGCAGCGTGTCATACGCTATGCAATTATCCCGTATCACTGCAGTGTATAGTGATGCAGCGTGTCATACGCTATGCAATTATCCCGTATCACTGCAGTGTATAGTGATGCAGCGTGTCATACACCATGCAATTATCCCGTATCACTGCAGTGTATAGTGAAGCGATGCAGCATGTCATACGCCATGCAATTATCCCGTATCACTGCAGTGTATAGTGAAGCGATGCAGCATGTGATACGCCATGCAATTATCCCGTATCACTGCAGTGTATAGTGATGCAGCGTGTCATACGCCATGCAATTATCCCGTATCACTGCAGTGTATAGTGATGCAGCGTGTCATACGCCATGCAATTATCCCGTATCACTGCAGTGTATAGTGAAGCGATGCAGCGTGTCATACGCCATGCAATTATCCCGTATCACTGCAGTGTATAGTGATGCAGCGTGTCATACGCTATGCAATTATCCCGTATCATTGCAGTGTATAGTGATGCAGCGTGTCATACGCTATGCAATTATCCCGTATCACTGCAGTGTATAGTGAAGCGATGCAGCATGTCATACGCCATGCAATTATCCCGTATCAGTGTATCACTGCAGTGTATAGTGATGCAGCGTGTCATACGCTATGCAATTATCCCGTATCACTGCAGTGTATAGTGAAGCGATGCAGCATGTCATACGCCATGCAATTATCCCGTATCACTGCAGTGTATAGTGAAGCGATGCAGCATGTCATACGCCATGCAATTATCCTGTATCACTGCAGTGTATAGTGATGCAGCATGTCATACGCTATGCAATTATCCCGTATCACTGCAGTGTATAGTGATGCAGCGTGTCATACGCTATGCAATTATCCCGTATCACTGCAGTGTATAGTGATGTAGCGTGTCATACTGTATCACTGCAGTGTATAGTGATGCAGCGTGTCATACGCCATGCAATTATCCCGTATCACTGCAGTGTATAGTGATGTAGCGTGTCATACGCTATGCAATTATCCCGTATCACTGCAGTGTATAGTGAAGCAGCGTGTCATACGCCATGCAATTATCCCGTATCACTGCAGTGTATAGTGATGCAGCGTGTCATACGCTATGCAATTATCCCGTATCACTGCAGTGTATAGTGAAGTGATGTAGCGTGTCATACGCCATGCAATTATCCCGTATCACTGCAGTGTATAGTGAAGCAGCGTGTCATACGCCATGCAATTATCCCGTATCACTGCAGTGTATAGCGATGCAGCATGTCATACGCCATGCAATTATCCCGTATCACTGCAGTGTATAGTGAAGCGATGCAGCGTGTCATACGCCATGCAATTATCCTGTATCACTGCAGTGTATAGTGATGCAGCGTGTCATACGCTATGCAATTATCCCGTATCACTGCAGTGTATAGTGATGCAGCGTGTCATACGCTATTCAATTATCCCGTATCACTGCAGTGTATAGTGATGCAGCGTGTCATACGCCATGCAATTATCCCGTATCACTGCAGTGTATAGTGAAGCGATGCAGCGTGTCATACGCAATGCAATTATCCCGTATCACTGCAGTGTATAGTGATGCAGCGTGTCATACGCCATGCAATTATCCTGTATCACTGCAGTGTATAGTGATGCAGCGTGTCATACGCTATGCAATTATCCCGTATCACTGCAGTGTATAGTGAAGCAGCGTGTCATACGCCATGCAATTATCCCGTATCACTGCAGTGTATAGTGATGCAGCGTGTCATACGCTATGCAATTATCCCGTATCACTGTAGTGAATAGTGAAGCAGCGTGTCATTTCATCATTTCTTGTCCTCCTTCAGGAAGCCACCAAAGTAATACAGCCACTGTTACTGGGCGGGTTGATCCGATATTTCACGCCCAGCTCACAAGTAACGAAGGCAGACAGCTACATGTATGCAGGCGGGGTGAGCCTGTGCGCTGTAGTGCTGGCCGTTGCGCATCATCCATATTTCTTCGGGGTACAGAGGATAGGCATGAAGATGAGAATAGCTTGCTGTTCGTTGTTATATAGAAAGGTGAGCTGATTAAAATTCTTTCATTGGCCCCCAATGTTTGCCCTGTTAACTATGTAGGTTTGGCATTTTGAGATTATTAAAGGGATTGATTAGTTCTCCCCTTGTTTAAAAACATGACCGAATTAATGTGTTAATTCTATACACACGCGTAACAGTATATGGAGTGTGATATTGCAAGCATTTCATTGTCAACAGTACAGTTAATTCTATACACAGGAGTAACAGTATATGGAGTGTGATATTGCAAGCATTGTCAACAGTACAGTTAATTCTATACACAGGAGTAACAGTATATGGAGTGTGATATTGCAAGCATTGTCAACAGTACAGTTAATTCTATACACACGAGTAACAGTATATGGAGTGTGATATTGCAAGCATTTCATTGTCAACAGTACAGTTAATTCTATACACACGAGTAACAGTATACGGAGTGTGATATTGCAAGCATTGTCAACAGTACAGTTAATTCTATACACACGCGTAACAGTATACGGAGTGTGATATTGCAAGCATTGTCAACAGTACAGTTAATTCTATACACACGAGTAACAGTATACGGAGTGTGATATTGCATGATGTTTGTGAGATTGGAAAGTAGGACGGGTGTGTAATGTCTGTAGGTGATGACGTAATACGTGTATCACCTGCAACACATTTACCCACATTGCATCAAATGTAATTCAAATAGTGGGTCATATGTTTTTGCCAATAAATTGCTCTCGCCAGGATTTGACATCAATAAAATGAAGTATCGGAAATTTCAAATAGATAAGATTCTTCCAGGTGAATCTTCCTTCCAGGTGATTCTTCCTTCCAGGTGATTCTTCCTTCCAGGTGATTCTTCCTTCCAGGTGATTCTTCCTTCCAGGTGATTCTTCCTTCCAGGTGATTCTTCCTTCCAGGTGATTCTTCCTTCCAGGTGATTCTTCCTTCCAGGTGATTCTTCCTTCCATGTGATTCTTCCTTCCAGGTGATCCTTCCAGGTGATTCTTCCAGGTGATTCTTCCTTCCAGGTGATTCTTCCTTCCAGGTGATTCTTCCTTCCAGGTGATTCTTCCTTCCAGGTGATTCTTCCTTCCAGGTGATTCTTCCTTCCAGGTGATTCTTCCTTCCAGGTGATTCTTCCTTCCAGGTGATTCTTCCAGGTGATCCTTCCAGGTGATTCTTCCAGGTGATTCTTCCTTCCAGGTGATCCTTCCAGGTGATTCTTCCAGGTGATCCTTCCAGGTGATTCTTCCTTCCAGGTGATCCTTCCAGGTGATTCTTCCAGGTGATTCTTCCAGGTGATCCTTCCAGGTGATTCTTCCTTCCAGGTGATCCTTCCAGGTGATTCTTCCAGGTGATTCTTCCTTCCAGGTGATTCTTCCTTCCAGGTGATTCTTCCTTCCAGGTGATTCTTCCTTCCAGGTGATTCTTCCTTCCAGGTGATTCTTCCTTCCAGGTGATTCTTCCTTCCAGGTGATTCTTCCTTCCAGGTGATTCTTCCTTCCAGGTGATTCTTCCTTCCAGGTGATCCTTCCAGGTGATTCTTCCAGGTGATTCTTCCAGGTGATTCTTCCTTCCAGGTGATTCTTCCTTCCAGGTGATCCTTCCAGGTGATTCTTCCAGGTGATCCTTCCTTCCAGGTGATCCTTCCTTCCAGGTGATCCTTCCTTCCAGGTGATCCTTCCTTCCAGGTGATTCTTCCTTCCAGGTGATTCTTCCTTCCAGGTGATCCTTCCAGGTGATCCTTCCTTCCAGGTGATTCTTCCTTCCAGGTGATTCTTCCTTCCAGGTGATTCTTCCTTCCAGGTGATTCTTCCAGGTGATTCTTCCTTCCAGGTGATCCTTCCTTCCAGGTGATCCTTCCTTCCAGGTGATTCTTCCAGGTAGTTATTTTTTACGTGGCATCTTTTCGCCATTTATCATTCCTATTCAGGTTGGTTGTTATTAAGATGATGACAAGAAGAGAACTACATTGATTATATTGTGGGGGTACAATAATAGTGCACAACATCAATACTGTCATAGTGCACAACATCAATACTGTCATAGTGCACAACATCAATACTGTCATAGTGCACAACATCAATACTGTCATAGTGCACAACATCAATACTGTCATTGATTATTGACGTCAGTTGTCCTCGGTTATTGATTGCCTATTAATCTGCTATGCTGTTGTATAACATGTACACATGTCTTGTATCATTGTATTGTCCTCGGTTATTGATTGCCTATTAATCTGCTATTCAGTTGTATAACATGTACACATGTTTTCTATCATTGTATTGTCCTCGGTTATTGATTGCCTATTAATCTGCTATGCTGTTGTATAACATGTACACATGTTTTCTATCATTGTATTATCCTCGGTTATTGATTGCCTATTAATCTGCTATGCTGTTGTATAACATGTACACATGTCTTCTATCATTGTATTATCCTCGGTTATTGATTGCCTATTAATCTGCTATGCTGTTGTATAACATGTACACATGTCTTCTATTATTGTATTATCCTCGGTTATTGATTGCCTATTAATCTGCTATGCTGTTGTATAACATATACACATGTCTTCTATCATTGTATTGTCCTCGGTTATTGATTGCCTATTAATCTGCTATGCTGTTGTATAACATGTACACATGTCTTCTATCATTGTATTATCCTCGGTTATTGATTGCCTATTAATCTGCTATGCTGTTGTATAACATATACACATGTCTTCTATCATTGTATTATCCTCGGTTATTGATTGCCTATTAATCTGCTATGCTGTTGTATAACATATACACATGTCTTCTATCATTGTATTGTCCTCGGTTATTGATTGCCTATTAATCTGCTATGCTATTGTATAACATATACACATGTCTTCTATCATTGTATTTTCCTCGGTTATTGATTGCCTATTAATCTGCTATGCTGTTGTATAACATATACACATGTCTTCTATCATTGTATTGTCCTCGGTTATTGATTGCCTATTAATCTGCTATGCTGTTGTATAACATATACACATGTCTTCTATCATTGTATTTTCCTCGGTTATTGATTGCCTATTAATCTGCTATGCTGTTGTATAACATGTACACATGTCTTCTATCATTGTATTGTCCTCGGTTATTGATTGCCTATTAATCTGCTATGCTGTTGTATAACATGTACACATGTCTTCTATCATTGTATTATCCTCGGTTATTGATTGCCTATTAATCTGCTATGCTGTTGTATAACATGTACACATGTCTTCTATCATTGTATTGTCCTCGGTTATTGATTGCCTATTAATCTGCTATGCTGTTGTATAACATGTACACATGTCTTCTATCATTGTATTATCCTCGGTTATTGATTGCCTATTAATCTGCTATGCTGTTGTATAACATGTACACATGTCTTCTATCATTGTATTGTCCTCGGTTATTGATTGGCTATTAATCTGCTATGCTGTTGTATAACATGTACACATGTCTTCTATCATTGTATTATCCTCGGTTATTGATTGCCTATTAATCTGCTATGCTGTTGTATAACATGTACACATGTCTTCTATCATTGTATTATCCTCGGTTATTGATTGCCTATTAATCTGCTATGCTGTTGTATAACATGTACACATGTTTTCTATCATCGTATTATGTGTCACACACTTTGTAGCAGTGTCATTCTCTCAGTATCTGTAATTGACCTTTCTGCCGATGTTGATTGACACCTGGCATTAGCCAATCGCATTGCACCATTTGCGCACACCCCCGGCAATGGCTTATCGCCGCCATCTTGTTAGACAAACAATGCATATTAGACAAACTAGTAACGAGTAGACAAATTTGAAAAGGCGTGAATTTGATCGAAAATACGGGTTTAAAATTGTTTTAATGATGTTGAAAATGTGTAGCTTTGGTGTGTGGGTTAGTTATAGTACAAAATTAGTCGATATCCTGGTGATCGACTTTAATTCAACCCATTTCAAAATCCTTGAACAAATCTAAAAGTGTGTATATGAACCACAAAATACCAGACAGCTGCTTTAAAAACAATGCATCTATAAAAACACCGACTGACCCCATATAGTCATTCTTTTCTAGCAAACACAGCAATAAAATTTAAGCGTGTCACACTGTTTATTGGGAGTAATCAACAACTAATCGACTACCGGTACATCACAGAGACCGCCGACTTTATAATATCCCAGATAGGGGCCTACTGCTATTATCAAGATCAAAATTGCACATCGGAATGTACTGATTGTGCTAATTGGTCAATTATAAAATGTGTGCACATAATTATAGCATTGATTACTACACCGAATCATTGTTTTATCGTTCTGTCAGACAAACGAGTTATTTAGTAACGTTTTAATCAAATCTGATAACGAGTGATCGTGATCTGAAATTATGTTTTGAAAAATAATTACAAATTAATTAATGCTGTCTGTCATTGACAATGGTGAAAAGATGTAGTTACTACGGTCTGTGTGATAGTAGATATCCAGATCGATTGATAGGTGACGTTAAATTCGTGCCATTTCCAAAACCTAAGACAAATCTTGAAACATGTCTAAGGTGAATTAAACGACCAGCTGAATACATCCAAAATTAATGCAAACAGATATATTTGCACAAAAGTAAGTTGAAATTAATTTATTTATGCATAATAAAATATTTCGAAAAAATATATTCTGCATTTATAGATTTACTGTTCACAAGAGATATGTGAGTATAATGGTGATTAAAATTATACATGTGGTTCATACATATTGTCGTGGATGGTGGACTAGGGATCAGATAGTAGTAATAGTACCCATGCATGTGCAGAGCTGTGGGATTCCCATATTAGCTCAGTGAACGTACTGGTGTTCAGTTTTTGGGCCTAATGTTCGAGTCTTCTAGGAGGCATAGGATCGAGTCTCTCAAGACGGTGGCATATTTCATTTCTTTTGATGTCAAAGTTGACACGATATGGTTGTTCACTCTTCCGTTGACTGCGAAAGCATTTTCCACGAACACTTAACACGTACTCATCCGTTAAATATATCTGTACTTTAGAGAAATAACCATCACTGAAAAACGTAAACCATTGCTGTTTTGCTTTCAATGAGATATTCTTATCTGGGTGAAATAAAACCGAGAAATTCGACGGAATTTATCTAGATTAACTTGATGCAGGACTGCGTTAGACGCCATTTTGTTAGATAGCTTGTCTCGCGTGGTTACAGCGAGCACCGGTAACTATGGGGGGCGTGCCTAAGTAGCGTTTGCAGAAAGGTCAATTGTGTGCCTTCGTGGCCGAGTGGTTAAAGGGGCTATGTCTTCTTCAATGTGCTAGATATTGACCCAAAACAAATACTTGGAAACTAAACAACACAAAACACTATCACCATACTCATTATTTAATCAATTAAATATTTCCCCAACTGTGATGTTTATAAAGTGAAACTTGAGTTTGAAAATGTATGGTTAATTAATGTATACATGTACTTGCTATAGACCTACATACATGTACTTGCTATAGATCTACATGTATACATGTACTTGCTATAGACCTACATACATGTACTTGCTATAGACCTACATGTATACATGTACTTGCTATAGACCTACACGTATACATGTACTTGCTATAGACCTACATACATGTACTTGCTATAGACCTACATGTATACATGTACTTGCTATAGACCTACATACATGTACTTGCTATAGACCTACATACATGTACTTGCTATAGACCTACATGTATACATGTACTTGCTATAGACCTACATGTATACATGTACTTGCTATAGACCTACATACATGTACTTGCTATAGACCTACATGTATACATGTACTTGCTATAGACCTACATGTATACATGTACTTGCTATAGACCTACATGTATACATGTACTTGCTATAGACCTACATACATGTACTTGCTATAGACCTACATGTATACATGTACTTGCTCTAGACCTACATACATGTACTTGCTATAGACCTACATGTATACATGTACTTGCTATAGACCTACATACATGTATTGCTATAGACCTACATACATGTACTTGCTATAGACCTACATGTATACATGTACTTGCTATAGACCTACATGTATACATGTACTTGCTATAGACCTACATACATGTACTTGCTATAGACCTACATACATGTACTTGCTATAGACCTACATGTATACATGTACTTGCTATAGACCTACATACATGTACTTGCTATAGATCTACATGTATACATGTACTTGCTATAGACCTACATGTATACATGTACTTGCTATATACCTACATGTATACATGTACTTGCTATAGACCTACATACATGTACTTGCTATAGACCTACATGTATACATGTACTTGCTATATACCTACATGTATACATGTACTTGCTATAGACCTACATGTATACATGTACTTGCTATAGACCTACATGTATACATGTACTTGCTATAGATCTACATGTATACATGTACTTGCTATAGACCTACATACATGTACTTGCTATAGATCTACATACATGTACTTGCTATAGATCTACATACATGTACTTACTATAGATCTACATGTATACATGTACTTGCTATAGACCTACATACATGTACTTGCTATAGACCTACACGAATACATGTACTTGCTATAGACCTACATACATGTACTTGCTATAGACCTACATACATGTACTTGCTATAGACCTACATACATGTACTTGCTATAGATATACATGTATACATGTACTTGCTATAGACCTACATACATGTACTTGCTATAGACCTACATACATGTACTTGCTATAGACCTACATGTGTACAAGTACTTGCTATAGACCTATATGTATACATGTACTTGCTATAGACCTACATGTAGACATGTACTTGCTATAGACCTACATGTATACATGTACTTGCTATAGACCTACATACATGTACTTGCTATATACCTACATGTATACATGTACTTGCTATAGACCTACATACATGTACTTGCTATAGACCTACATGTATACATGTACTTGCTATAGACCTACATACATGTACTTGCTATAGACCTACATGTATACATGTACTTGCTATAGACCTACATACATGTACTTGCTATAGACCTACATGTATACAAGTACTTGCTATAGATCTACACGTATACATGTACTTGCTATAGACCTACATGTATACATGTACTTGCTATAGATCTACATGTATACATGTACTTGCTATAGACCTACATACATGTACTTGCTATAGACCCACATGTATACATGTACTTGCTATAGACCTACATACATGTACTTGCTATAGACATACATGTACTTGCTATAGATCTACATGTATACATGTACTTGCTATAGACCTACATACATATACTTGCTATAGATCTACATGTATACATGTACTTGCTATAGACCTACATACATGTACTTGCTATAGATCTACATGTATACAAGTACTTGCTATATACCTACATACATGTACTTGCTATAGATCTACATGTATACATGTACTTGCTATATACCTACATACATGTACTTGCTATAGACCTACATGTATACATGTACTTGCTATAGACCTACATGTATACATGTACTTGCTATAGACCTACATGTATACATGTACTTGTTATAGATCTACACGTATACATGTACTTGCTATAGATCTACATGTATACATGTACTTGCTATAGACCTACATGTATACATGTACTTGCTATATACCTACATACATGTACTTGCTATAGATCTACATGTATACATGTACTTGCTATAGACCTACATGTATACATATACTTGCTATAGACCTACATGTATACATGTACTTGCTATATACCTACATACATGTACTTGCTATAGACCTACATGTATACATGTACTTGCTATAGACCTACATACATGTACTTGCTATAGACCTACATGTATACATGTACTTGCTATATACCTACATACATGTACTTGCTATAGACCTACATGTATACATGTACTTGCTATAGACCTACATACATGTACTTGCTATAGACCTACATGTATACATGTACTTGCTATATACCTACATACATGTACTTGCTATAGACCTACATGTATACATGTACTTGCTATAGACCTACATACATGTACTTGCTATAGACCTACATGTATACATGTACTTGCTATATACCTACATACATGTACTTGCTATAGACCTACATGTATACATGTACTTGCTATAGACCTACATACATGTACTTGCTATAGACCTACATGTATACATGTACTTGCTATATACCTACATACATGTACTTGCTATAGACCTACATGTATACATGTACTTGCTATAGACCTACATACATGTACTTGCTATAGACCTACATACATGTACTTGCTATAGACCTACATGTATACAAGTACTTGCTATAGACCTACATGTATACATGTACTTGCTATAGATCTACATGTATACATGTACTTGCTATATATCTACATGTATACATGTACTTGCTATAGATCTACATGTATACATGTACTTGCTATATACCTACATACATGTACTTGCTATATACCTACATACATGTACTTGCTATAGACCTACATGTATACATGTACTTGCTATAGACCTACATGTATACATGTACTTGCTATAGATCTACATGTATACATGTACTTGCTATAGACCTACATGTATACATGTACTTGCTATAGACCTACATACATGTACTTGCTATAGACCTAAATGTATACATGTACTTGCTATAGACCTACATGTATACATGTACTCTGCAAGCATAAGCTGCTCAGTTTAAGTATGTCACAGGACTCTGCAAGCACACACTGCTTACGAGACATAATTCTTGATGGAAACCATTGCCAGGAGGGAGAGAGAAGAGACAAGGTGGAATTTAAATGCCTTGCCTAATGGCACAATTGTAACTTCTCCGGGCCTTTCGCACCTGAAACGAACATGCTACCACCGCGCTACCACTGCGCTACCACTGCGCTACCACTGCGCTACCACTGCGCTACCACTGCGCTACCACTGCGCTACCACTGCGCTACCACCGTGCTACCACCGCGCTACCACCGCGCTACCACGGCGCTACCACCGCGCTACCACCACGCTACCACCGCGCTACCACCGCGCTACCACCACCGCACTACCACCGCGCTACCACCACGCTACCACCGCGCTACCACCGCGCTACCACCGCACTACCACCGCGCTACCACCACGCTACCACCGCGCTACCACCGCACTACCACCACTTCCACTATATTACTACATGCTACCACCACGCTACCACTGCGCTAACACCGCGCTAGCACCACTTCCACTATATTACTACATGCTACCACCGCGCTACCACCGCGCTAGCACCACTTCCACTATATTACTACATGCTACCACCGCTACCACTGCGCTACCACCGCGCTAGCACCACTTCCACTATATTACTACATGCTACCACCGCGCTAGCACCACTTCCACTATATTACTACATCACCGCGCTACCACCGTGCTAGCACCACTTCCACTATATTACTACATGCTACCACCGTGCTAGCACCACTTCCACTATATTACTACATGCTACCACCGCGCTAGCACCACTTCCACTATATTACTACATGCTACCACCGCGCTACCACTGCGCTACCACCGTGCTAGCACCACTTCCACTATATTACTACATGCTACCACCGTGCTAGCACCACTTCCACTATATTACTACATGCTACCACCGCGCTAGCACCACTTCCACTATATTACTACATGCTACCACCGCGCTAGCACCACTTCCACTATATTACTACATGCTACCACCGCGCTAGCACCACTTCCACTATATTACTACATTTGTCACTGAGGTTAAGCAAATGTTATTTTTTATTTCAGTCATTGAGGTTAAGTATTATGTTATTTTTTATAAAATACACTATTTGTTATTTCGGTCACTGAGAGGTTAATGAATGTTATTTATTTTATGTTTCGGTCACTGAGGTTAATGAATGTTATTTATTTTATAGTTCAGTCACTGAGGTTACGGGCATGTTATTTATTTTATATTTCAGTCACTGAGGTTAATGAATGTTATTTATTTATTTATATTTCAGTCACTGAGGTTACGGGCATGTTGTTTATTTTATATTTCAGTCACTGAGGTTAATGAATGTTATT
Source organism: Archivesica marissinica (assembly GCA_014843695.1). Taxonomy (NCBI): domain Eukaryota; kingdom Metazoa; phylum Mollusca; class Bivalvia; order Venerida; family Vesicomyidae; genus Archivesica; species Archivesica marissinica. Next base: position 13,519,622 of record CM026389.1, on the reverse strand, counting down.
TATTTATTTATATTTCAGTCACTGAGGTTATGGGAATGTTATTTATTTTATATTTCAGTCACTAAGGTTACGCGAATGTTATTTATTTTATAGTTCAGTCACTGAGGTTACGGGCATGTTATTGATTTTATATTTCAGTCACTGAGGTTAATGAATGTTATTTATTTTATATTTCAGTCACTGAGGTTAATGAATGTTATTTATTTTATATTTCAGTCACTGAGGTTAGTGAATGTTATTTATTTTATATTTCAGTCACTGAGGTTAATGAATGTTATTTATTTTATATTTCAGTCACTGAGGTTAATGAATGTTATTTATTTTATATTTCAGTCACTGAGGTTACAGGAATGTTATTTATTTTATATTTCAATCACCATGGTTACAGGAATGTTATTTATTTTATATTTCACTTTCAGTCACTGAGGTTACAGGAATGTTATTTATTTTATATTTCAGTCACTGAGGTTACAGGAATGTTATTTATTTTATATTTCAATCACCATGGTTACAGGAATGTTATTTATTTTATATTTCAATCACTGAGGTTAATGAATGTTATTTTTATATTTCAATCACCAAGGTTACGGGAATATTATTTATATCTCAGTCATTGTGGTTAAGTAAATGTTATTAGTGTTTTCCCCAGACTGAAAAAAGGACAGGCACATGTAGAAAAAAGGGCAATTTTATATATTGCCTGTCCTCAAAAGGGCAGAATTGACAAGGTCTTATTTATGTTATTATGAGTACGAAACATTTTGAGGACGAATCAATTTTGCAAATTGCATATTACAATTGAAAATATATGTTAATTCGTGACAATGGTGTTGTTTCCGGGATAATGATCTAAACACAAATGTAAGCCAGAAATTTACAACAATAATGCATTTACATTCATTTAAATAGAAACGTACATATAAAATATAATGGCGGCATAATTGACATCCGTTGGCGGGATTTCCGACCGGTGCAATGGAACAATCCACATGCTGTGATATGCACAGTACCCAAAACGTGAGACTATAAGGACAAATTGGGGACTATTTGAGTCAATTAGCGTCAATTAACGATGGGATTTGCACATACACAGGACAATATGTCTGTGACTATAAAGAACTCGTAACTGGACATCACGCTCCGATAATCCCCTACATTTGCTTTTACAACAATGAATCAAACGGAAATTGGGGCATAAATGTGCGAACATTGACTGATTGGCACGTATCATGATTACCTGTCAGATTGGTTTAAGCATATTTTATTGCCTCTTCAATATACATAATCGGCAGTCTCTTGATTTATTTATGTGTTGAATTTCTATTAAATCAATATAAGACTACGACAATTAACGTACATGCCTGCTAGGCCCCATTGCTTTGGTGGGAAAGATATGACACAGTCCGTTAAAAACGGGAATACATCTTGAGCACAGTCAATGTTTCCCTAGGTTACACAGTGCATAGGTGGACATTTTTACAGCATATTGATCGTAAACCTGTGTATTCCAGGACATTTCACAGCATATTGATCGTAAACCTGTGTATTCCAGGACATTTCACAGCATATTGATCGTAAACCTGTGTATTCCAGGACATTTCACAGCATATTGATCGTAAACCTGTGTATTCCAGGACATTTCACAGCATATTGATCGTAAACCTGTGTATTCCAGGACATTTCACAGCATATTGATCGTAAACCTGTGTATTCCAGGACATTTCACAGCATATTGATCGTAAACCTGTGTATTCCAGGACATTTCACAGCATATTGATCGTAAACCTGTGTATTCCAGGACATTTCACAGCATATTGATCGTAAACCTGTGTATTCCAGGACATTTCACAGCATATTGATCGTAAACCTGTGTATTCCAGGACATTTCACAGCATATTGATCGTAAACCTGTGTATTCCAGGACATTTCACAGCATATTGATCGTAAACCTGTGTATTCCAGGACATTTCACAGCATATTGATCGTAAACCTGTGTATTCCAGGACATTTCACAGCATATTGATAGTAAACCTGTGTATTCCAGGACAATTCACAGCATATTGATCGTAAACCTGTGTATTCCAGGACAATTCACAGCATATTGATCGTAAACCTGTGTATTCCAGGACAATTCACAGCATATTGATCGTAAACCTGTGTATTCCAGATTATAGCATCAGTCTAACAGGATTTGTGATTGTTGGGAGGGGGGATTTCAGGCAATATTGCAATATTTATCAGGTTTTATTGAGAATTTAGGCACACAAAGGGCGGGCACTTTCGGAATTACGGCCACAAGGGCAGCCCCAAAAAGGGGCAGGGCGGGCCACCCTCCTATTCCTGCTTAGGGGAAACACTGTGTTATTTTATATTTCAGTCATTGAGGTTAAGGAAATGTTATTTTATATTTCAGTCATTGAGGTTAAGTAATGCGGGTCTGAGCAAAACAACTACAGGACAAATAGTTAATCTTATGTCTAACGATGTGAATAGATTTGATCAGGTAAATACAAGTATAATATGTACATGTATTACATAACGATGTATCCCATAACGATGGGAATAGATTTGATCAGGTAAATACTGGTGTAATATGTACATGTATCACATAACGATGGGAATAGATTTGATCAGGTAAATATTGGTGTAATATGTACATGTATCACATAACTTTGCTTGTATTCAGTGGAATACAGTCATGCATATTTCTATTTGAACTGGTACATAACGTCGTTAATGGTAAGACAAACTGATTTAAAACAAGTCTTGACATAATTATAATGCTGTTTAAAACATAAATAGAACAGTGCTTTGTGTAGTGACGTCATGATGATTTAGTGACGTCATGATGATTTAGTGACGTCATGATTTAGTGACGTCATGATGATTTAGTGACGTCATGATTTAGTGACGTCATGATGATTTAGTGACGTCATGATTTAGTGACGTCATGATGATTTAGTGACGTCATGATGATTTAGTGACGTCATGATGATTTAGTGACGTCATGATGATTTAGTGACGTCATGATGATTTAGTGACGTCATGACAATTTGCACCGACAGTTGGCGCCAAAATGAAAAGAGCAGCGTTATTATGTGCACAAATATGATTAAAACCCGCAATGGTAATGTGATAAAATGTATCTTACACTCGTGGTGATTTCATACCATATTTTATGACACTTGTTTTCGAATATTGCTATTAAGCTCGACAAAAGACTTGCTTAGGTGTGCAGCAACATTCTAAGCAATTATCTGCTCTTTGTCTAGGTGTGCAGCAACATTCTAAGCAATTATCTGCTCTTTGTCTAGGTGTGCAGGAACATTCTAAGCAATTATCTGCTCTTTGTCTAGGTGTGCAGCAACATTCTAAGCAATTATCTGCTCTTTGTCTAGGTGTGCAGCAACATTCTAAGCAATTATCTGCTCTTTGTCTAGGTGTGCAGCAACATTCTAAGCAATTATCTGCTCTGTGTCTGCAGCAACATTCTAAGCAATTATCTGCTCTTTGTCTGTGTGTACAGGAACGTTCTAAGCAATTATCTGCTCTTTGTCTATGTGTACAGGAACGCTCTAAGCAATTATCTGCTCTTTGTCTATGTGTACAGGAACGCTCTAAGCAATTATCTCTGCTCTTTGTCTATGTGTACAGGAACATTCTAAGCAATTATGTAAAATTCCAAAACTCTTTCAGAAAATATAGTATGAAATCACCACTCATGTATTATCCTATATATACATGCAATAACCTGCCGGTACTGCATTGTACTCCTTGTGGGGGGGGGTCCTCCAAGACCAAGTGCTTGCGCACAGTGGTGTTGTTGATTGATACTGTGCCTCATCTGCTTCTGGTAAAAGACCAGATAGTGGAGAATAAAACGCAATGTAAAGGTATTTAAACAATTGTACATGTATATTAAAATAACCAATAGTTTCGATGCAGCTGAATCAATCAATGCTTACTTTACACATTTATAGCCACCAACTGCTGCATTATTAAACACCATTTCAATTATATCCCCATTAAGCAATTGCTTAGAATGTTGCTTCACACCTAGACAAAGAGCAGATACTTGCTTAGAATGTTCCTGCACACCTAGACAAAGAGCAGATAATTGCTTAGAATGTTGCTGCACACCTAGACAAAGAGCACATAATTGCTTAGAATGTTGCTGCACACCTAGACAAAGAGCAGATAATTGCTTAGAATGTTGCTGCACACCTTGACAAAGAGCAGATACTTGCTTAGAATGTTGCTGCACACCTAGACAAAGAGCAGATAATTACTTAGAATGTTGCTGCACACCTAGACACAGAGCAGATAATTGCATAGAATGTTGCTGCACACCTATGCAAAGAGCAGATAATTGCTTAGAATGTTGCTGCACACCTAGACAAAGAGCAGATACTTACTTAGAATGTTGCTGCACACCTAGACAAAGAGCAGATAATTGCATAGAATGTTGCTGCTCACCTAGACGAAGAGCAGATAATTGCTTAGAATGTTGCTGTACACCTAGACAAAGAGCAGATAATTGCATAGAATGTTCCTGTACACATAGACAAAGAGCAGATACTTACGTAGAATGTTGCTGCACACCTAGACACAGAGCAGATAATTGCTTAGAATTTTGCTGCAGACACAGACAAAGAGCAGATAATTGCATAGAATGTTGCTGCACACCTAGACAAAGAGCAGATAATTGCATAGAATGTTGCTGCACACCTAGACAAAGAGCACATACTTGCTTAGAATGTTCCTGTACACATAGACAAAGAGCAGATACTTGCGTAGAATGTTGCTGCACACCTAGACACAGAGCAGATAATTGACCTTTCTGCCGATTTTGATTGACAGCTGGCGTTAGCCAATCGCATCGCACCATTCGCGCACACCCCCGGCAACGGTTTATCGCCGCCATCTTGTTAGACAAACAATGCATATTAGACACACTAGTAACGAGTAGACAAATTTGAAAAGGCGTGAATTTGATCGAAAATACGGGTTTAAAATTGTTTTAATGATGTTGAAAATGTGTAGCTTTGGTGTGTGGGTTAGTTATAGTACAACATTAGTCGATATCCTGGTGATCGACGTTAAATTCAACCCATTTCAAAATCCTTGGACAAATCTAAAAGTGTGTATATGAACCACAAAATACCAGACAGCTGCTTTAAAAACAATGCATCTATAAAAACACCGACTGACCCCATATAGTCATTCTTTTCTCACAAACACAGCAATCAAATTTAAGCGTGTCACACTGTTTATTGGGAGCAATCAACAACTTACCCACTAACGGTACATCACAGAGACCGCCGAGTTATAATACCCGATAGGGGCCACTGCTATCAAGATCAAAGTATTTCACATCGGAATTTAGCACTGATTGTGCTAATTGGTCAATTATAAAATGTGTGCACATAATTATATAATTGATTACTACACCGAGTCATTGTTTTATCGTTCTGTTAGATAAATGAGTTATGTAGTAACATTTTAATCAAATCTGATAACGAGTGATCGTGATCTGAAATTATTTTTTGAAAAATATTTAAAATTAATTAATACTGTCTGTCATTGACAATGGTGAAAAGATGTAGTTACGGGCTGTGTGACAGTGATGTAGATATCCAGATCGATTGATAGGTGACGTTAAATTCGTGCCATTTTCAAAACCTAAGACAAATCTGGAAAACATGTCTAAGGTGGATTAAGTTGTGTGAACGACCAAACGACCAGCTGAATACATCCAAAATTAATGCAAACAGATATATTTGCACACAAGTAAGTTGAAATTAATTTATTTATGCATAATAAAATATTTCGAAAAAATATATTCTGCATTAATAGATCTACCGTTCACAAGAGATATGTGAGTATAGTGGTGATTATACATGTGGTTCATACATATTGTCGTGGATGGTGGACTAGGGATCAGATAGTAGTAATAGTACACATGCATGTGCAGAGCTGTGGGATTCCCATATTAGCTCAGTGAACGTACTGGTGTTCAGTTTTTGGGCCTAATGTTCGAGTCTTCTAGGAGGCATAGGGTCGAGTCTCTCAAGACGGTGGCATATTTCATTTCTTTTGATGTCAAAGTTGACACGATGTGGTTGTTCACTCTTCCGTTGACTGCGCAAGCATTTACCACGAACACTTAACACGTCCTCATCCGTATATCTGTACTTTAGAGAAATAACCTTCACACCTACGTCTATTATGAGATGGGCTGTTGACAAATTAATCAATTACTGGAGAATATATATTATTTTTCACACCTTGATTGGTCGGCTCAAACATTTGTGATGCTGGCTTGTATGCCCATGTTTTATCAGCTTTAGAGCTGAGCCGTGCCATATGTCCAAGCCCTTACATCATGTATAAATATCATGCTCTTCACATCAATTTCATTACAACCATGGTGTCTATTTTTCCATGCGTTTTTTGCTCTCGTCACGTTTCCAGCCGTATGCATGCTCTTAGCTGCGAAAAATGCCACCGTTGGAATCATCGAAAATGCGGAATGATTTATTTATTCTCCCCTATTCACTTTAATTAATCTTGATTAGTGGCATGAAACCTAGATAGATAATCACTCCTGGTATGGCAAACATACGGCTACATAGTCCCATTCATAATTGTGTCTACTTACCTAAATAGCTAATAATAGCATTATTATAATGGGCCTGTATAGTGCAGTACTATATATATATAAAATACGAACCTGTGATTATACGAATGCACTAGTATACGAAACTACCATTAGACGAACAAGGAATTATACGAAATCACCTGAATTCACCTAAAACCCTTGCTTTCAACGAGATATTCTTATCTGGGTGAAATAAAACCGAGAAATTCGACGGAATTTTATCTAGATTAACTCGATGCAGGTCTGCGTTAGACGCCATTTTGTTAGATAGCTTGTCTCGCGTGGTTACAGCGAGCACCTGTAACTATGGGGGGCGTGCCTAAGTAGCGTTTGCAGAAAGGTCAATTGCTTAGAATGTTGCTGCAGACACAGACAAAGAGCAGATAATTGCATAGAATGTTGCTGCACACCTAGACAAAGAGCAGATAATTGCATAGAATGTTGCTGCACACCTAGACAAAGAGCAGATAATTGCTTAGACTGTTGCTGCACACCTAGACAAAGAGCAGATCATTGCTTAGAATGTTGCTGCACACCTAGACAAAGAGCAGAATGTTGCTTAGAATGTTGCTGCACACCTAGACAAAGAGCAGATAATTGCTTAGAATGTTGCTGCACACATACTTATGCAAAGAGCAGATAATTACTTATAATGTTGTTGTACGCAGACAAAGAGCAGATAATTGCTTAGAATGTTGCTGCACACATACTTATGCAAAGAGCAGATACTTACTTATAATGTTGCTGTACACAGACAAAGTGCAGATAATTGCTTAGAATGTTGCTGTACACATACTTATGCAAAGAGCAGATACTTACTTATAATGTTGCTGTACACAGACAAAGAGCAGATAATTGCTTAGAATGTTGCTGCACACATACTTATGCAAAGAGCAGATAATTGCTTAGAATGTTGCTGCACACCTAGACAAAGAGCAGCTAATTGCTTAGAATGTTGCTGCGCACCTAGACAAAGATCAGATAATTACTTAGAATGTTGCTGCACACCTAGACAAAGAGCAGATAATTGCTTAGAATGTTGCTGCACACATAGACAAAGAGCAGATAATTACTTAGAATGTTGCTGCACACATAGACACAGCAGATAATTGCTTAGAATGTTGCTGCACACCTAGACAAAGAGCAGATAATTACTTAGAATGTTGCTGCACACCTAGACAAAGAGCAGATAATTGCTTAGAATGTTGCTGCACACCTAGACAAAGAGCAGATAATTACTTAGAATGTTGCTGCACACCTAGACAAAGAGCAGATAATTACGTAGAATGTTGCTGCACACCTAGACAAAGAGCAGATAATTACTTAGAATGTTGCTGCACACCTAGACAAAGAGCAGATAATTACTTAGAATGTTGCTGCACACCTAGACAAAGAGCAGATAATTGCTTAGAATGTTGCTGCACACCTAGACAAAGAGCAGATAATTGCTTAGAATGTTGCTGCACACCTAGACAAAGAGCAGATAATTGCTTAGAAAGTTGCTGCGCACCTAGACACAGAGCAGATAATTGCTTAGAATGTTGCTGCACACCTAGACACAGAGCAGGTAATTGCTTAGAATGTTGCTGCACACCTAGACACAGAGCAGATAATTGCGTAGAATGTTGCTGCACACCTAGACAAAGAGCAGATAATTACTTAGAATGTTGCTGTACACAGACAAAGAGCAGATAATTGCTTAGAATGTTGCTGCACACCTAGACAAAGAGCAGATAATTACTTAGAATGTTGCTGCACACCTAGACAAAGAGCAGATACTTGCTTAGAATATTGCTGCACACATAGACAAAGAGCAGATAATTGCTTAGAATGTTGCTGCACACCTAGACAAAGAGCAGATAATTGCTTAGAATATTGCTGCACACATAGACAAAGAGCAGATAATTGCTTAGAATGTTGCTGCACACCTAGACAAAGAGCAGATACTTACTTAGAATGTTGCTGCACACCTAGACAAAGAGCAGATAATTGCATAGAATGTTGCTGCTCACCTAGACAAAGAGCAGATAATTGCTTAGAATGTTGCTGTACACCTAGACAAAGAGCAGATAATTGCATAGAATGTTCCTGTACACATAGACAAAGAGCAGATACTTACGTAGAATGTTGCTGCACACCTAGACACAGAGCAGATAATTCCTTAGAATTTTGCTGCAGACACAGACAAAGAGCAGATAATTGCATAGAATGTTGCTGCACACCTAGACAAAGAGCAGATAATTGCATAGAATGTTGCTGCACACCTAGACAAAGAGCACATACTTGCTTAGAATGTTCCTGTACACATAGACAAAGAGCAGATACTTGCGTAGAATGTTGCTGCACACCTAGACACAGAGCAGATAATTGCTTAGAATGTTGCTGCAGACACAGACAAAGAGCAGATAATTGCATAGAATGTTGCTGCACACCTAGACAAAGAGCAGATAATTGCATAGAATGTTGCTGCACACCTAGACAAAGAGCAGATAATTGCTTAGAATGTTGCTGCACACCTAGACAAAGAGCAGATCATTGCTTAGAATGTTGCTGCACACCTAGACAAAGAGCAGAATGTTGCTTAGAATGTTGCTGCACACCTAGACAAAGAGCAGATAATTGCTTAGAATGTTGCTGCACACATACTTATGCAAAGAGCAGATAATTACTTATAATGTTGTTGTACGCAGACAAAGAGCAGATAATTGCTTAGAATGTTGCTGCACACATACTTATGCAAAGAGCAGATACTTACTTATAATGTTGCTGTACACAGACAAAGTGCAGATAATTGCTTAGAATGTTGCTGTACACATACTTATGCAAAGAGCAGATACTTACTTATAATGTTGCTGTACACAGACAAAGAGCAGATAATTGCTTAGAATGTTGCTGCACACATACTTATGCAAAGAGCAGATAATTGCTTAGAATGTTGCTGCACACCTAGACAAAGAGCAGCTAATTGCTTAGAATGTTGCTGCGCACCTAGACAAAGATCAGATAATTACTTAGAATGTTGCTGCACACCTAGACAAAGAGCAGATAATTGCTTAGAATGTTGCTGCACACATAGACAAAGAGCAGATAATTACTTAGAATGTTGCTGCACACATAGACACAGCAGATAATTGCTTAGAATGTTGCTGCACACCTAGACAAAGAGCAGATAATTACTTAGAATGTTGCTGCACACCTAGACAAAGAGCAGATAATTGCTTAGAATGTTGCTGCTCACCTAGACAAAGAGCAGATAATTACTTAGAATGTTGCTGCACACCTAGACAAAGAGCAGATAATTGCTTAGAATGTTGCTGCACACCTAGACAAAGAGCAGATAATTGCTTAGAATGTTGCTGCACACCTAGACAAAGAGCAGATAATTGCTTAGAAAGTTGCTGCGCACCTAGACACAGAGCAGATAATTGCTTAGAATGTTGCTGCACACCTAGACACAGAGCAGGTAATTGCTTAGAATGTTGCTGCACACCTAGACACAGAGCAGATAATTGCGTAGAATGTTGCTGCACACCTAGACAAAGAGCAGATAATTACTTAGAATGTTGCTGTACACAGACAAAGAGCAGATAATTGCTTAGAATGTTGCTGCACACCTAGACAAAGAGCAGATAATTACTTAGAATGTTGCTGCACACCTAGACAAAGAGCAGATACTTGCTTAGAATATTGCTGCACACATAGACAAAGAGCAGATAATTGCTTAGAATGTTGCTGCACACCTAGACAAAGAGCAGATAATTGCTTAGAATATTGCTGCACACATAGACAAAGAGCAGATAATTGCTTAGAATGTTACTGCACACCTATACATAGAGCAGATAATTGCTTAGAATGTTGCTGCACACCTAGACACAGAGCAGATAATTGCTTAGAATGTTGCTGCACACCTAGACACAGAGCAGATATATAATTGCGTAGAATGTTGCTGCACACCTAGACAAAGAGCAGATAATTGCTTAGAATGTTGCTGCACACCTAGACAAAGAGCAGGTAATTGCTTAGAATGTTGCTGCACACCTAGACAAAGAGCAGATAATTGCTTAGAATGTTGCTGCACACCTAGACAAAGAGCAGATAATTGCTTAGAATGTTGCTACACACCTAGACAAAGAGCAGATACTTGCTTAGAATGTTACTGCACACCTTGACAAAGTGCAGATAATTGCTTAGAATGTTGCTGTACACAGACAAAGTGCAGATAATTAGCAAAGATGGATTATTTCCATTTTTCAATGATAATATATTCAAACTTTTAAATAGAATTGTGAAGATCTGTCCACAAGTGACCTGGTTTTTGTGAAATAACTATTAGTGAATTACCTTCCTTAATTGATATTCATTTACAAAATTGCTAATAACTTGTAAATTGTTGCTTTCTACAGTAACCACTGTAATAAATTTGCATGTAAAGTATAGTCCTATTTTTCCATTTGAAGAAAAATGAATGCATACAGTGACTTGAAAGTGCCTATATTACTTATATCCATTAATGTGATGTATACAGACTTTATTAGTAGGGGTTCATTACAAATCATCATTACTGTTTTAAATGTCCATTTTTCAATAATTATTTATTCAAATTATAAGTCGCTGACTTGTATACCACTGTAACCTATCATCACTAATAGACACAGGTTCGAGCCCCACTCAGGCTGTGTCCCATTTATATGAAAAAGTTGGCAGTTTCTTACGGAGGTTTGTGCACCCAAGTACTGGTTAACCGCTGGAGCCTGCCCAGGAAATGTGTTGTTAGGTAAACTGTCCGCCGACGATATAGCCCAAAATGGTGCTGATGCAGGCGTAAAACCCGAACAAACAAATTATTCAAATTAAAAGTAAAGTTATGAAAATCAATAAATTACTATTTGTAAATTACCTCCCTTTATGAATATTGCTTTGGCATGCAAGGTGAGCAGTGAACTTGTAACTACCGTAACCACGTGAACAATGAACTTGCAACTACTGTAACCACGTGAGCAGTGAACTTGCAACTACTGTACCACGTGAGCATTGAACTTGCAACTACTGTTACCACGTGAACAGTGAACTTGCAACTACTGTAACCATGTGAACAGTGAACTTGCAACTACTGTAACCATGTGAACAGTGAACTTGCAAATACTGTAACCACATGAACAGTTAACTTGCAACTACTGTAACCACCTGAACAGTGAACTTGCAACTACTGTAACCACATGAACAGTGAACTTGCAACTACTGTAACCATGTGAACAGTGAACTTGCAACTACTGTAACCATGTGAACAGTGAACTTGCAAATACTGTAACCACATGAACAGTTAACTTGCAACTACTGTAACCACCTGAACAGTGAACTTGCAACTACTGTAACCACATGAACAGTGAACTTGCAACTACTGTAACCATGTGAACAGTGAACTTGCAACTACTGTAACCATGTGAACAGTGAACTTGCAAATACTGTAACCACATGAACAGTTAACTTGCAACTACTGTAACCACCTGAACAGTGAACTTGCAACTACTGTTACCACGTGAACAGTGAACTTGCAACTACTGTAACCATGTGAACAGTGAACTTGCAACTACTGTAACCATGTGAACAGTGAACTTGCAACTACTGTAACCACGTGAACAGTGAACTTGCAACTACTGTAACCATGTGAACAGTGAACTTGCAACTACTGTAACCACGTGAGCAGTGAGCTTGCAACTACTGTAACCATGTGAACAGTGAACTTGCACCTACTGTTACCACATGAACAGTGAACTTGCAACTACTGTTACCACATGAACAGTGAACTTGCAACTACTGTAACCACGTGAGCATTGAACTTGCAACTACTGTAACCACCTGAACAGTGAACTTGCAACTACTGTAACCACATGAACAGTGAACTTGCAACTACTGTAACCATGTGAACAGTGAACTTGCAACTACTGTAACCATGTGAACAGTGAACTTGCAACTACTGTAACCATGTGAACAGTGAACTTGCAACTACTGTAACCACATGAACAGTTAACTTGCAACTACTGTAACCACGTGAACAGTGAACTTGCAGCTACTGTAACCACGTGAGCATTGAACTTGTAACTACTGTAACCATGTGAGTCGTGAACTTGCAACTACTGTAACCACGTGAGCAGTGAACTTGCAACTACTGTAACCATGTGAGCAGTGAACTTGCAACTACTGTAACCATGTGAGCAGTGAACTTGCAACTACTGTAACCATGTGAGCAGTGAACTTGTAACTATTGTTACCACGTGAACAGTGAACTTGCAAATACTGTTACCACATGAGTATTGAACTTGTAACTACTGTAACCACGTGAACAGTGAACTTGCAACTACTGTAACCACTTGAGCATTGAACTTGCAACTACTGTAACCATGTAAACAGTGAACTTGCAACTACTGTAACCATGTGAACAGTGAACTTGCAACTACTGTAACCACATGAACAGTGAACTTGCAACTACTGTAACCATGTGAACATTGAACTTGCAACTACTGTAACCATGTGAACAGTGAACTTGCAACTACTGTAACCATGTGAACAGTGAACTTGCAACTACTGTAATCACGTGAGCAGTGAGCTTGCAACTACTGTAACCATGTGAACATTGAACTTGCAACTACTGTAACCATGTGAACAGTGAACTTGCAACTACTGTAACCACATGAGCAGTGAGCTTGCAACTACTGTAACCATGTGAACAGTGAACTTGCAACTACTGTAACCATGTGAACATTGAACTTGCAACTACTGTAACCACGTGAGCAGTGAACTTGCAACTACTTTAACCATGTGAACAGTGAACTTGCAACTACTGTAACCACGTGAGCAGTGAACTTGCAACTACTGTAACCATGTGAGCAGTGAACTTGCAACTACTGTAACCACGTGAACAGTGAACTTTTAACTACTGTAACCATGTGAACAGTGAACTTGCAACTACTGTAACCACGTGAACAGTGAACTTGTAACTACTGTAACCACGTGAACAGTGAACTTGTAACTACTGTAACCACGTGAACAGTGAACTTGTAACTACTGTAACCATGTGAACAGTGAACTTGTAACTACTGTAACCACGTGAGCAGTGAACTTGCAACTACTGTAACCACATGAGCATTGAACTTGCAATTACTGTAACCACGTGAACAGTGAACTTGCAACTACTGTTACCACGTGAACAGTGAACTTGCAACTACTGTTACCATGTGAGCATTGAACTTGCAACTACTGTAACCACATGAGCATTGAACTTGCAACTACTGTAACCACCTGAACAGTGAACTTGCAACTACTGTAACCACATGAACAGTGAACTTGCAACTACTGTAACCATGTGAACAGTGAACTTGCAACTACTGTAACCATGTGAACAGTGAACTTGCAACTACTGTAACCACATGAACAGTTAACTTGCAGCTACTGTAACCACGTGAGCATTGAACTTGTAACTACTGTAACCATGTGAGTCGTGAACTTGCAACTACTGTAACCACGTGAGCAGTGAACTTGCAACTACTGTAACCATGTGAGCAGTGAACTTGCAACTACTGTAACCACGTGAACAGTGAACTTGCAACTACTGTAACCACGTGAACAGTGAACTTGCAACTATTGTAACCACGTGAACAATGAACTTGCAACTACTGTAACCACATGACCAGTGAACTTGCAAATACTGTAACCACGTGAACAGTGAACTTGCAACTACTGTAACACCGTGAACAGTGAACTTGCAACTACTGTAACCACGTGAACAGTGAACTTGCAACTACTGTAACCACATGACCAGTGAACTTGTAACTACTGTAACCATGTGAACAGTGAACTTGCAACTATTGTAACCACGTGAACAGTGAACTTGCAACTATTGTAACCACGTGAACAATGAACTTGCAACTACTGTAACCACATGACCAGTGAACTTGCAACTACTGTAACCACGTGAACAGTGAACTTGCAACTACTGTAACCACGTGAACAGTGAACTTGCAACTACTGTAACCACGTGAACAGTGAACTTGCAACTACTGTAACCACGTGAACAGTGAACTTGCAACTATTGTAACCACGTGAACAATGAACTTGCAACTACTGTTACCACATGACCAGTGAACTTGCAACTACTGTTACCACTAGGATCAATTTATATATATTATTTATATAATTTTATTTATCCATTTGAAGAGAAATAAACATGTATAGACACTTTAAAGAAACATTTATCATCTTATTGTGTTTTTACATTTACTCTGCATGCCCATTCATGTAGATAGCAAATCTATGTTTAGCAGCTCTATGTTCACAGTGACAAGTCGGCTATAGAATTTAGTTTAAACATTATTTATTTCAGTATATTTACATGTAAACAAGAAATCAACATTTTACATAATATGAATTATATACAAATGCATTTATTAATTTTATGGCTGTCCGAATAGAGCAGTGGTTAGCGTGCTCGTTTTTACCAATGCAACCCGGGTTCGATCCTCAGACAGGGAAGTATGTGAGATGGTACGGTTGTCGCCAGATCAGACAGTTTGGTTATCTCCGGGTACTCCTGTTTCCTGCCACACGAATGACCACATTTACGCATTAATTTGCGCGAACGAGAGTGATTAATATAAGTTGTTAAAACTTTCTTCGCAATCATTGTAAAATAAATAAAGTTTAAATTAATTTTTATAAAGAAGGAAGGAATTAGATTTAATTGTTTAAAAAGCTTTCACCTTTTATTTCTTATTTCCTTCTTGCGTGCAACTCTGGCAATAACTTCAGTCAGTTGAAGGTAGCCAGTAATGGTAGAAGAGCTTTCTATTTTAACATAGATATTATTGCACAGAGTTGATATGTGATAAATTAGTCATGTTACTCAGCGGCCATCTTGGACACCATCTTGTTCATGCACTGTCGATAAGTTATGTGGAAAACCTGATAAACGTCCGTCTATGGCGAACAATTTTGGTATATAGCTAACAACCTGTGTTTTAAATTTGGGAACACCGTAGTCTAATTGTCACGCTTCTCTTAACCGTCTCTGTGTCCTAGTCACTAGTGACCTACGGAGCCGGAGGTCAATGGTTTGAACCTCATCAGGGGTTCATTCTGATATGACGAGTTTGTGAGCGGCTAGTTAGATAAAAGATACAGATTGCCTAGGCTTGCAAGGGTAGGATTGTAGTACTGGCGTTCATAAGAGATGTCGCATAAGTCAGCAATTGCTGGCCCTTTAAAGAGCAGTGACACTATAATAAACACACACTGTACTTTTTACTTTTACTAGATGGTAATTGTTCCTTGTTTCAGGCTGTGATATTTCTACATTTCCTCTGGGTAGGACCAATAGAGGCTATAGCAGTATTAGCAATATTATGGCAGGAGCTGGGTCCCTCTACATTAGCGGGATTTGCAGTATTGCTGTTGCTGGTTCCTGTACAAGGCTGGATGGGGAAACTCTTCTCAAAGTTCAGGTAAAATAATTAAGAATGTTGGTAAACCGAGGAACAAAAGTCCTCAATGCTGTAGGTTGGACCTCCTCACTGCTGTAGGTTGGTCCTCCTCACTGCTGTAGGTTGCACCTCCTCACTGCTATTGGTTGCACCTCCTCACTGCTGTAGGTTGGACCTCCTCACTGCTGTAGGTTGCACCTCCTCACTGCTGTAGATTGCACCTCCTCACTGCTGTTGGTTGCACCTCCTCACTGCTGTAGGTTGGACCTCCTCACTGCTGTAGGTTGCACCTCCTCACTGCTATTGCCTATTGGTTGCACCTCCTCACTGCTGCAGGTTGCACCTCCTCACTGCTGTAGGTTGCACCTCCTCACTGCTGTAGGTTGCACCTTGTCACTGCTGTAGGTTGCACCTCCTCATTGCTGTAGGTTGCACCTCCTCACTGCTGTAGGTTGCACCTCCTCACTGCTGTAGGTTGCACCTCCTCACTGCTGTAGGTTGCACCTCCTCACTGTTATAGGTTGCACCTCCTCACTGCTGTAGGTTGGTCCTCCTCACTGCTGTAGTTTGCACCTCCTCAATGCTGTAGGTTGCACCTCCTCAATGCTGTTGGTTGCACCTCCTCACTGCTGTAGGTTGCACCTTCTCAATGCTGTAGGTTGCACCTCCTCACTGCTGTAGGTTGCACCTCCTCACTGCTGTAGGTTGCACCTCCTCAATGCTGTAGGTTGCACCTCCTCACTGCTGTAGGTTGCACCTCCTCAATGCTGTTGGGTGCACCTCCTCACTGCTATAGGTTGCACCTCCTCACTGCTGTAGGTTGGTCCTCCTCATTGCTGTAGGTTGGTCCTCCTCACTGCTGTAGTTTGCACCTCCTCAATGCTGTAGGTTGCACCTCCTCAATGCTGTTGGTTGCACCTTTTCAATGCTGTAGGTTGCACCTCCTCACTTCTGTTAGTTGCACCTCCTCACCTCACTGCTATAGGTTGCACCTCCCCACTCCTGTAGGTTGGTCCTCCTTACTGCTGTAGGTTGAACCTCCTCACTTCTGTTGGTTGCACCTCCTCACCTCACTTCTATAGGTTGCACCTCCCCACTCCTGTAGGTTGGCCCTCCTCACTGCTGTAGGTTGGACCTCCTCACTTCTGTTGGTTGCACCTCCCCACCTCACTGCTGTAGGTTGCACCTCCTCACTTCTGTTGGTTGCACCTCCTCACTGATGTAGGTTGCACCTCCTCACCTCACTGCTATAGGTTGCACCTCCCCACTCCTGTAGGTTGGTCCTCCTCACTGCTGTAGGTTGCACCTCCTCACTTCTGTTGGTTG
The DNA here is from genome assembly GCA_014843695.1 of Archivesica marissinica. Classification (NCBI taxonomy): domain Eukaryota; kingdom Metazoa; phylum Mollusca; class Bivalvia; order Venerida; family Vesicomyidae; genus Archivesica; species Archivesica marissinica. The sequence continues at coordinate 13,502,162 of CM026389.1, read as the reverse complement.
CACCTCCTGACCTCACTTCTATAGGTTGCACCTCCCCACTCCTGTAGGTTGGTCCTCCTCACTGCTGTAGGTTGGACCTCCTCACTTCTGTTGGTTGCACCTCCTCACTGATGTAGGTTGCACCTCCTCACCTCACTGCTGTAGGTTGCACCTCCTCACTTCTGTAGGTTGCACCTCCTCACTTCTGTTGGTTGCACCTCCTCACCTCACTGCTGTTGGTTGCACCTCCTCACCTCAGTGCTGTTGGTTGCACCTCCTCACCTCACTGCTGTTGGTTGCACCTCCTCACTTCACTGATGTAGGTTGCACCTCCTCACTTCTGTTGGTTGCACCACCTCACCTCATTGCTGTTGGTTGCACCTCCTCACTTCTGTTGGTTGCACCTCCTCACCTCACTGCTGTAGGTTGCACCTCCTCACTTCTGTTGGTTGCACCTCCCCACCTCACTGCTGTTAGTTGCACCTCCTCACTTCTGTTGGTTGCACCTCCTCACTTCTGTAGGTTGCACCTCCTCACTTCTGTAGGTTGCACCTCCTCACCTCACTGCTGTTGGTTGCACCTCCTCACCTCACTGCTATTGGTTGCACCTCCTCACTGCTGTAGATTGGTCCTCCTCACTACTGTAGGTTGCACCTCCTCACTTCTGTTGGTTGCACCTCCTCACCTCACTGCTGTTGGTTGCACCTCCTCACCTCACTGCTATAGGTTGCACCTCCTCACTGCTGTAGATTGGTCCTCCTCACTGCTGTAGGTTGGACCTACTCACTGCTGTAGGTTGCACCTCCTCACTGCTGTAGGTTGCACCTCCTCACTTCTGTAGGTTGCACCTCCTCACCTCACTGCTGTTGGTTGCACCTCCTCACCTCACTGCTATAGGTTGCACCTCCTCACTGCTGTAGATTGGTCCTCCTCACTGCTGTAGGTTGGACCTACTCACTGCTGTAGGTTGCACCTCCTCACTGCTGTAGGTTGCACTTCCTCACTGCTGTAGGTTGGACCTACTCACTGCTGTAGGTTGCACCTCCTCACTGCTGTAGGTTGGTCTTCCTCACTGCTGTAGGTTGCTCCTCCTCACTGCTGTAGGTTGGTCCTCCTCACTGCTATAGGTTGCACCTCCTCACTGCTGTAGGTTGCACCTCCTCACTGCTGTAGGTTGCACCTCCTCACTGCTGTAGGTTGCACCTCCTCACTTCTGTTGGTTGCACCTCCTCACCTCACTTCTATAGGTTGCACCTCCCCACTCCTGTAGGTTGCACCTCCTCACTGCTATAGGTTGCACCTCCTCAATGCTGTAGGTTGCACCTCCTCACTGCTATAGGTTGCACCTCCTCACTGCTGTAGGTTGCACCTCCTCACTGCTATAGGTTGAACCTCCTCAATGCTGTAGGTTGCACCTCCTCACTGCTGTAGGTTGCACCTCCTCACTGCTATTGGTTGCACCTCCTCACTGCTGTAGGTTGCACCTCCTCACTGCTGTAGGTTGGTCCTCCCCACTGCTGTAGGTTGCACCTCCTCACTGCTGTAGATTGGTCCTCCTAATTGCTATAGGTTGCACCTCCTCACTGCTGTAGGTTGCACCTCCTCACTGCTGTAGGTTGCACCTCCTTACTGCTATTGGTTGCACCTCCTCATTGCTGTAGGTTGCACCTCCTCACTGCTATTGGTTGCACCTCCTCACTGCTGTAGGTTGCACCTCCTTACTGCTATTGGTTGCACCTCCTCACTGCTGTAGGTTGCACCTCCTCACTGCTATTGGTTGCACCTCCTTACTGCTGTAGGTTGCACCTCCTCACTGCTATTGGTTGCACCTCCTCACTGCTGTAGGTTGCACCTCCTCACTGCTGTAGGTTGGTCCTCCTCACTGCTGTAGGTTGCACCTCCTCACTGCTGTAGGTTGGTCCTCCTCACTGCTATAGGATGCACCTCCTCACTGCTATAGGTTGCACCTCCTCACTGCTGTAGGTTGCACCTCCTTACTGCTATAGGTTGCACCTCCTCACTGCTGTAGGTTGCACCTCCTCACTGCTATTGGTTGCACCTCCTCACTGCTGTAGGTTGCACCTCCTTACTGCTATAGGTTGCACCTCCTCACTGCTGTAGGTTGCACCTCCTAACTGCTATTGGTTGCACCTCCTCACTGCTGTAGGTTGCACCTCACTGCTATTGGTTGCACCTCCTCACTGCTGTAGGTTGCACCTCCTCACTGCTATTGGTTGCACCTCCTCACTGCTGTAGGTTGCACCTCCTCACTGCTATTGGTTGCACCTCCTCACTGCTGTAGGTTGCACCTCCTCACTGCTATTGGTTGCACCTCCTCACTGCTGTAGGTTGCACCTCCTCACTGCTGTAGGTTGCACCTTCTCACTGCTATTGGTTTCACCTCCTCACTGCTGTAGGTTGCACCTCCTCACTGCTATTGGTTGCACCTCCTCACTGCTGTAGGTTGCACCTCCTCACTGCTGTAGGTTGCACCTCCTCACTGCTATTGGTTGCACCTCCTCACTGCTATTGGTTGCACCTCCTCACTGCTGTAGGTTGCACCTCCTCACTGCTATTGGTTGCACCTCCTCACTGCTGTAGGTTGCACCTCCTCACTGCTGTAGGTTGCACCTCCTCACTGCTATTGGTTGCACCTCCTCACTGCTGTAGGTTGGTCCTCCTCACTGCTGTAGGTTGCACCTCCTCACTGCTATTGGTTGCACCTCCTCACTGCTGTAGGTTGCACCTCCTCACTGCTGTAGGGTCCCCACCACTTTTCAATAAGTACATCGGTAAATACGGTATATCCTATACATTTTTTCCAAATATTTGCCTCAAACTGAGTATTTCAACTAGTAAACAAGCGTCGTATACGCGGTTTGTTGACATAACAAAATAATGTAAACAAGGTCGACATACATGCGTAATACAACCTGTGTATCCCGAAAAACGAGATTTATGGTACAGATTTACCGTTATATCTCACATTTGTGTCAATGCACATTTATTTGTAGACTAATCTTAGTTAAATTTATCTCTAAGCGACAGTATCAAGCATTTAGTATTGACTCCAATGACATAGAAATGTCAATTCAGGGGCGTGGATCAAATCCTACATTCACTTTTGAAAGTTTGTAGACCACAAACGTTTATTGATTCAATATGTGTGTGTTCCAATGTATTGGGAAGAATTTGTACGTGACAATGCATTTATACGTGACAATGCATTTATACGTGACAATGCATTTATACGTGACAATGCATTTATACGTGACAATGCATTTATACGTGACAATGCATTTATATGTGACAATGCATTTATACGTGACAATGCATTTATACGTGACAATGCATTTATACGTGACAATGCATTTATACGCGACAATGCAGTTATACGTGACAATGCATTTATACGTGACAATGCATTTATACGTGACAATGCATTTATACGTGACAATGCAGTTATACGTGACAATGCATTTATACGTGACAATGCATTTATACGTGACAATGCATTTATACGTGACAATGCATTTATACGTGACAATGTATATTTTTGGCTTTCTGCGATGTAATGTCGCTTTAAAATAACAGATGAAGTTCGAATTGCCTTAAATATCTTTCATGATCATTTTCAGACAGAAGACTGCAATATTTACAGACGAACGTGTTCGACTAATGAATGAAATAATTGCCGGGATGAGAGTCATTAAAATGTATTGTTGGGAAAAACCGTTTGGTGATCTTGTACGCAGCGTGAGAAGGTAGGTCTGATCTAAACGAGCATTTAGCCGTAAGCTTGTCACCCTATGCAACTTGATACAGCAAATTGCAGTTAATGTGAAAAGTTATTCGCCACCCTATGCAACTTGATACAGCAAATTGCAGTTAATGTGAAAAGTTATTCGCCACCCTATGCAACTTGATACAGCAAATTGCAGTTAATGTGAAAAGTTATTCGCCACCCTATGCAACTTGATACAGCAAATTGCAGTTAATGTGAAAAGTTATTCGCCACCCTATGCAACTTGATACAGCAAATTGCAGTTAATGTGAAAAGTTATTCGCCACCCTATGCAACTTGATACAGCAAATTGCCGTTAATGTGAAAAGTTCTACCTAGGTGTCCATCTGTGCCTGCAATATTGTTCGGAGTGACATCCAGGGTCTTCTTCCACCGATAATACCTGGAGAGTCACTGTTTGACCCAAGCTGTTGGTGCGACTTTAAGCCCAAATAAGAAATAAAACAATCTTACACGACCGCCATTCAGTCCGAAATATTCTGCAGTAAACCTTCATTGTCACTGAACAATTGTCCTGTGATGTCTAGCTGCATTTCATATAGCGTGGTACAATTATTGTATAGTTCTCAGTCTATATAAAACCGTGCAGGACCACCTTAAATATTCTGCAGTAAACCTTCATTGTCACTGAACAATTGTCCTGTCCCATACACTGAGTTTCAAGAGGTACGGCCATTATGAAGTAACCGTTAAAGTCATCTCGTCCAAATTTGCCAAAGATTGGGGACTGACATTTGTTTGTTTTCTTAAAAAGAGACATAATATATATTTTTTATTAAATTTTGAGGGCAGGGCATCAAAAAGATGAAGCAGGCAGGGATGGGACAAATAGTTTATGGTAGCCTGATTCAGTTTCTTGCCATTACTGTTCATGTACAGTACACAATTTGTGGTTTCTGCAAGTGATCACAGTACACAATTTGTGGTTTCTGCAAGTGATCACAGTACACAGTTTGTGGTTTCTGCAAGTGATCACAGTACACAGTTTGTGGTTTCTGCAAGTGATCACAGTACACAATTTGTGGTTTCTGCAAATGATCACAGTACACAGTTTGTGGTTTCTGCAAGTGATCACAGTACACAATTTGTGGTTTCTGCAAGTGATCACTTGTTCATTAATTCAGACGGATCGGTTAAGCTTGGTATTGTCAAGTGTTTCATGTCAGTGCTCAATGCACAGATCGGTTAAGCTTGGTATTGTCAAGTGTTTCATGTCAGTGCTCAATGCATGGATCGGTTAAGCTTGGTATTGTCAAGTGTTTGATGTCGGTGCTCAATGCACGGATCGGTTAAGCTTGGTATTGTCAAGTGTTTCATGTCAGTGCTCAATGCACGGATCGGTTAAGCTTGGTATTGTCAAGTGTTTGATGTCGGTGCTCAATGCACAGATCGGTTAAGCTAGTTATTGTCAAGTGTTTGATGTCAGTGCTCAATGCACGGATCGGTTAAGCTAGGTATTGTCAAGTGTTTGATGTCGGTGCTCAATGCACGGATCGGTTAAGCTAGGTATTGTCAAGTGTTTGATGTCGGTGCTCAATGCACGGATCGGTTAAGCTTGGTATTGTCAAGTGTTTGATGTCTGTGCTCAATGCACGGATCGGTTAAGCTTGGTATTGTCAAGTGTTTGATGTCGGTGCTCAATGCACGGATCGGTTAAGCTAGGTATTGTCAAGTGTTTGATGTCAATGCACGGATCGGTTAAGCTTGGTATTGTCAAGTGTTTGATGTCAGTGCTCAATGCACGGATCGGTTAAGCTAGGTATTGTCAAGTGTTTGATGTTGGTGCAGTGTTTGATGTCAATGCACGGATCGGTTAAGCTTGGTATTGTCAAGTGTTTGATGTCAGTGCTCAATGCACGGATCGGTTAAGCTAGGTATTGTCAAGTGTTTGATGTTGGTGCTCAATGCACGGATCGGTTAAGCTAGGTATTGTCAAGTGTTTGATGTCGGTGCTCAATGCATGGATCGGTTAAGCTAGGTATTGTCAAGTGTTTCATGTCAGTGCTCAATGCACGGATCGGTTAAGCTTGGTATTGTCAAGTGTTTGATGTCGGTGCTCAATGCACGGATCGGTTAAGCTTGGTATTGTCAAGTGTTTGATGTCGGTGCTCAATGCACGGATCGGTTAAGCTAGGTATTGTCAAGTGTTTGATGTCGGTGCTCAATGCACGGATCGGTTAAGCTAGGTATTGTCAAGTATTTGATGTCGGTGCTCAATGCACGGATCGGTTAAGCTATGTATTGTCAAGTGTTTCATGTCAGTGCTCAATGCACAGATCGGTTAAGCTGGTATTGTCAAGTGTTGATGTCGGTGCTCAATGCACGGATCGGTTAAGCTGGTATTGTCAAGTGTTTGATGTCGGTGCTCAATGCACGGATCGGTTAAGCTAGGTATTGTCAAGTGTTTGATGCCGGTGCTCAATGCACGGATCGGTTAAGCTAGGTATTGTCAAGTGTTTGATGCCGGTGCTCAATGCACGGATCGGTTAAGCTAGGTATTGTCAAGTGTTTGATGCCGGTGCTCAATGCACGGATCGGTTAAGCTAGGTATTGTCAAGTGTTTGATGCCGGTGCTCAATGCACGGATCGGTTAAGCTAGGTATTGTCAAGTGTTTGATGCCGGTGCTCAATGCACGGATCGGTTAAGCTAGGTATTGTCAAGTGTTTGATGCCGGTGCTCAATGCACGGATCGGTTAAGCTAGGTATTGTCAAGTGTTTGATGCCGGTGCTCAATGCACGGATCGGTTAAGCTAGGTATTGTCAAGTGTTTGATGCCGGTGCTCAATGCACGGATCGGTTAAGCTAGGTATTGTCAAGTGTTTGATGCCGGTGCTCAATGCACGGATCGGTTAAGCTAGGTATTGTCAAGTGTTTGATGCCGGTGCTCAATGCACGGATCGGTTAAGCTAGGTATTGTCAAGTGTTTGATGCCGGTGCTCAATGCACGTGGCTCATAGCAAAGGTTGTCTGCCGGTCATACCAATTTGTTGGAATGATTATAGTTTTGATAATGAATAATTCTTGTTCATATATTTTGTAAAAGTGAAATTGTCTGGTCTGAGCACCGAGAAACAGCTGCATATTGACATTACGATATGTTACCATGACGACAAACTGGTCATGTGATCGTGCTGACTGTGTCGTCTAGTTAATGTCAGCTGATTGAGCAGAAACCACCATGTGTGTGCTGACTCTGTGTCGTCTAGTTAATGTCAGCTGATTGAGCAGAAACCACCATGTGTGTGCTGACTCTGTGTCGTCTAGTTAATGTCAGCTGATTGAGCAGAAACCACCATGTGTGTGCTCACTCTGTGTCGTCTAGTTAATGTCAGCTGATTGAGCAGAAACCACCATGTGTGTGCTGACTGTGTCATCTAGTTAATGTTAGCTGATTGAGCAGAAACCACCATGTGTGTGCTGACTGTGTCATCTAGTTAATGTTAGCTGATTGAGCAGAAACCACCATGTGTGTGCTGACTGTGTCATCTAGTTAATGTCAGCTGATTGAGCAGAAACCACCATGTGTGTGCTGACTGTGTCATCTAGTTAATGTTAGCTGATTGAGCAGAAACCACCATGTGTGTGCTGACTGTGTCATCTAGTTAATGTTAGCTGATTGAGCAGAAACCACCATGTGTGTGCTGACTGTGTCATCTAGTTAATGTCAGCTGATTGAGCAGAAACCACCATGTGTGTGCTGACTGTGTCATCTAGTTAATGTTAGCTGATTGAGCAGAAACCACCATGTGTGTGCTGACTGTGTCATCTAGTTAATGTTAGCTGATTGAGCAGAAACCACCATGTGTGTGCTCACTCTGTGTCGTCTATGTATATTATGTGGTACTGGTCTGAAACAATCTCAAATACAGTCTCAAGTTTTCTGATTGGTTGAGGCAAGAACAAATCACAGATTGAAGATTTCTGATTGGTTGAGGATAGAGCAAACTCAGACTCAGTTTTAAGCTGTCTGATTTGTTTAAACATAGGTAAACATGACATATAACATCTGTACATATAACATCCATACAATACAACTATCAAGACAAGTGGATTGAATTGAAAGCTAAAAGAGCTTATGGTAATTCTCTCCAGCTGTCTGATTCGTTGAGCGAAGAGCAAATCTCATTCTCAAGCTTTCTGATTGGTTGAGCCAAGAGCAAATCCCAGATTCAACCAATGGTATAACTTGAGCTTGTGTTTGAGATTATAGAAGAGGCTTATCATTTCTGACCATGGCTTCTCTTGTCAGTTCAGGAAGAGTGCTTTCAGGTTTAGTCGTTGTCTCAACTATAAGATAAACAGACTATTAACTCTTTGCATGCTGGGTAAAATAAGGCTATAAATAATTTGAAAATGATCAGACCACAATTCATTAATGTGTTGTTCTTATTTGTGACTGAAAATACTGGAAATGTTCCCTGGAAATGTTCCCTGGAAATGTTCCCTGGAATTACATTTTCACACAATTCTAATGAAATTGTACGACATATTTCACTGTTGTTTTCACCGCTAGCGTACACAGAGTTAAGGAGCTGTATTATACATCCACATATCCACATTCTGTATTTCTTCATGACCAGGTGTACCTGTCTTGATATGCTCTCTTACAACCCTATAAATATATGTTGCATTTAACCACCGCATCTTTGCTCATGTTCCATCGCATCATATGGCTGTAATAGACTGTATATCTCTACTATATCTCTACTAGAATAACTAACATTTTGTGAATTGTAGTTGATTATTATGTAATTATTTTATGATATTGAAATAAACGAACCATACGGTTTCACCCACTTACCCACCCATAGCAACCCACTTACCCACCGATAGTAACCCACTTACCCACCCATAGCAACCCACTTACCCACCCATAGTAACCCACCCATCCCATGTACCCACCCATCCCATGTACCCACCCATCCCATGTACCCACCCATCCCATGTTCTTGCATCAACTTGTATGTTAGTACCACCCACTTACCCACCCATCCCATGTTCTTGCATCAACTTGTATGTTAGTACCAACCCACTTACCCACCCATCCCATGTTCTTGCATCAACTTGTATGTTAGTACCACCCACTTACCCACCCATCCCATGGTTGCATCAACTTGTATGTTAGTACCAACCCACTTACCCACCCATCCCATGTTCTTGCATCAACTTGTATGTTAGTACCACCCACTTACCCACCCATTCCATGTTCTTGCATTAACTTGTATGTTAGTAGCAACCCACTTACCCACCCATCCCATGTTCTTGCATCAACTTGTATGTTAGTAGCAACCCACTTACCCACCTATCCCATGTACCCACCCATCCCATGTTCTTGCATCAACGTGTATGTTAGTAGCAACCCACTTACCACCTATCCCACTTACCCACCCATCCCATGTTCTTGCATCAACGTGTATGTTAATAGCAACCCACTTCCACCCATCCCATGTTCTTGCATCAACTTGTATGTTAGTAGCAACCCACTTACCCACCCATCCCATGTTCTTGCATCAACGTGTATGTTAGTAGCAACCACTTACCCACCCATCCCATGTTCTTGCATCAACTTGTATGTTAGTAGCAACCCACTTACCCACCCATTCCATGTTCTTGCATCAACTTGTATGTTAGTAGCAACCCACTTACCCACCCATCCCATGTTCTTGCATCAACTTGTATGTTAGTACCACCCACTTACCCACCCATCCCATGTTCTTGCATCAACTTGTATGTTAGTACCAACCCACTTACCCACCCATCCCATGTTTTTGCATCAACTTGTATGTTAGTACCAACCACTTACCCACCCATTCCATGTTCATTTCATAAACACCATCAACCCATCTGGCTGTCCGATTGTGGTTAGCATGCTTGCTTCTCACCAATGCAACCCGGGTTCGATCCTCGGACCGGGAAATATGTGAGATGGTACTGTGGTCGCCAGATCGGACAGGTGGATTTTCTCCGGGTACTCCAGTTTCCTCCCACACAAATGACCACATATACGCTTTCATCCGCTCCAACGAAAGTGATTAATATAAGTTGCTAGAACTTGCTTCGCAATCGTTGTAAAATAAATAAAGTTTAAACTAAAACCCATCCCATGTTCATTTCATAAACACCATCCGATAGAACGTTAAATACATATCTCAGATCCAATGTCACAGCAGCCAAATAGTGGTCAAGAATTTAATTTACAGTGAAACCCTTAGAAACCAAACGGCTATCAGACCAAAGGAAACATTTGGTTTTGATGGGTTTTCTATCTGACCAAAGGAAACGTTTGGTTTGGATGGGTTTTCTATCAGACCAAAGGAAACGTTTGGTTTGGATGGGTTTTCTATCAGACCAAAGGAAATGTTTGGTTTGGATGGGTTTTCTATCAGACCAAAGGAAACGTTTGGTTTGGATGGACTTTTGGATTAGTAGGATTTTCCTAGTTGGACCAGTTTTCTCCTAAATGACAATTCAACTCTGCATAGGTAAGGAGTTTGAAATATGTCTTAATTTCGAGTCATTTCAAATGGTGAACACATTTTGGAAAAATTACTGATTACTGATTCAGTTTACTGGGGTTAAATTGCAGTTGAATTATTCCACACTTTTTAAGAAAGTTTTATAGTTTCCAGAAAAAGATGGGTTCTTTGGTTACAGACGTTTTTGCGGATTGAACAAAGAAGTGAAAACTCCTGACGAAGAGGATTGTTTTATTTGGAGGGAATTCCAGTTTAGAGGGGTTCCATTTTTAAAAGGGTCTCACTGTTCAAGGATTCCTGACAATTCCAGTTTAGAGGGGTTCCAGTTTAAAAGGATTTCACTGTTCTAGGAATCCTGACAATTGGTGACTGTAATAGCATGTCCAAATGTGTTTTGCTTGGAAGATATTACAAATGTACCTGGATTCATGCATAGTATATATAGTATCTGTTGGTAGATATTATAAATGTACCTAGATTCATGCATAGTATATATAGTATCTGTTGGTAGATATTATAAATGTACCTAGAGTCATGCATAGTATATATAGTATCTGTTGGTAGATATTATAAATGTACCTAGAGTCATGCATAGTATATATAGTATCTGTTGGTAGATATTACAAATGTACCTAGATTCATGCATAGTATATATAGTATCTGTTGGTAGATATTACAAATGTACCTAGATTCATGCATAGTATATATAGTATCTGTTGGTAGATATTACAAATGTACCTAGATTCATGCATAGTATAGTATCTGTTGGTAGATATTACAAATGACCTAGATTCATGCATAGTATAGTATCTGTTGGTAGATATTACAAATGTACCTAGATTCATGCATAGTATATATAGTATCTGTTGGTAGATATTACAAATGTACCTAGATTCATGCATAGTATATATAGTATCTGTTGGTAGATATTACAAAGACCTAGATTCATGCATAGTATATATGTATCTGTGGTAATATAAATGTACCTAGATCATGCATAGTATATATAGTATGTTGGTAGAATTACAATGTACCTAGATCATGCATAGTATATATAGTATCTGTTGTAGATTAAAATGACCTAGACATGCATAGTATAGTACTGTTGGTAGATATTACAAATGTACCTAGATTCATGCATAGTATATATAGTATCTGTTGGTAGATATTACAAATGTACCTAGATTCATGCATAGTATATATAGTATCTGTTGGTAGATATTACAAATGTACCTAGATTCATGCATAGTATATATAGTATCTGTTGGTAGATATTACAAATGTACCTAGATTCATGCATAGTATATATAGTATCTGTTGGTAGATATTACAAATGTACCTAGATTCATGCATAGTATATATAGTATCTGTTGGTAGATATTACAAATGTACCTAGATTCATGCATAGTATATATAGTATCTGTTGGTAGATATTACAAATGTACCTAGATTCATGCATAGTATATATAGTATCTGTTGGTAGATATTACAAATGTACCTAGATTCATGCATAGTATATATAGTATCTGTTGGTAGATATTACAAATGTACCTAGATTCATGCATAGTATATATAGTATCTGTTGGTAGATATTACAAATGTACCTAGATTCATGCATAGTATACTATCTGTTGGTAGATATTACAAATGTACCTAGATTCATGCATAGTATACTATCTGTTGGTAGATATTACAAATGTACCTAGATTCATGCATAGTATACTACCTGTTGGTAGATATTACAAATGTACCTAGATTCATGCATAGTATATATAGTATCTGTTGGTAGATATTACAAATGTACCTAGATTCATGCATAGTATATATAGTATCTGTTGGTAGATATTACAAATGTACCTAGATTCATGCATAGTATATAGTATCTGTTGGTAGATTACAAAGTACCTAGATTCATGCATAGTATACTATCTGTGGTAGATATTACAAATGTACCTAGATTCATGCATAGTATATATAGTATCTGTTGGTAGATATTACAAATGTACCTAGATTCATGCATAGTATATATAGTATCTGTTGGTAGATATTACAAATGTACCTAGATTCATGCATAGTATACTATCTGTTGGTAGATATTACAAATGTACCTAGATTCATGCATAGTATAGTATCTGTTGGTAGATATTACAAATGCACCTAGATTCATGCATAGTATATATAGTATCTGTTGGTAGATATTACAAATGTACCTAGATTCATGCATAGTATATATAGTATCTGTTGGTAGATATTACAAATGTACCTAGATTCATGCATAGTATATATAGTATCTGTTGGTAGATATTACAAATGTACCTAGATTCATGCATAGTATACTATCTGTTGGTAGATATTACAAATGTACCTAGATTCATGCATAGTATATATAGTATCTGTTGGTAGATATTACAAATGTACCTAGATTCATGCATAGTATATATAGTATCTGTTGGTAGATATTACAAATGTACCTAGATTCATGCATAGTATATATAGTATCTGTTGGTAGATATTACAAATGTACCTAGATTCATGCATAGTATATATAGTATCTGTTGGTAGATATTACAAATGTACCTAGATTCATGCATAGTATATATAGTATCTGTTGGTAGATATTACAAATGTACCTAGATTCATGCATAGTATATATAGTATCTGTTGGTAGATATTACAAATGTACCTAGATTCATGCATAGTATATATAGTATCTGTTGGTAGATATTACAAATGTACCTAGATTCATGCATAGTATATATAGTATCTGTTGGTAGATATTACAAATGTACCTAGATTCATGCATAGTATATATAGTATCTGTTGGTAGATATTACAAATGTACCTAGATTCATGCATAGTATATATAGTATCTGTTGGTAGATATTACAAATGTACCTAGATTCATGCATAGTATAGTATCTGTTGGTAGATATTACAAATGTACCTAGATTCATGCATAGTATATATAGTATCTGTTGGTAGATATTACAAATGTACCTAGATTCATGCATAGTATATATAGTATCTGTTGGTAGATATTACAAATGTACCTAG
>CM026389.1:13344210-13487847 GCA_014843695.1 Archivesica marissinica | reverse complement strand
TGTTAATATATTACTGTGCAACAACCATCAGTGAGCATGGAGGCAGGTTGAATGCTGTTAATATATTACTGTGCATCAACCATCAGTGAGCATGGAGGCAGGTTGAATGCTGTTAATATATTACTGTGCATCAACCATCAGTGAGCATGGAGGCAGGTTGAATGCTGTTAATATATTACTGTGCAGCAACCATCAGTGAGCATGGAGGCAGGTTGAATGCTGTTAATATATTACTGTGCAACAACCATCAGTGAGCATGGAGGCAGGTTGAATGCTGTTTATATATTACTGTGCAAAAACCATCAGTGAGCATGGAGGCAGGTTGAATGTTGTTAATATAGTACTGTGCAACAACCATCAGTGAGCATGGAGGCAGGTTGAATGTTGTTAATATATTACTGTGCATACCATCAGTGAGCATGGAGGCAGGTTGAATACTGTTAATATATTACTGTGCATCAACCATCAGTGAGCATGGAGGCAGGTTGAATGTTGTTAATATATTACTGTGCAACAACCCTCAGTGAGCATGGAGGCAGGTTGAATGTTGTTAATATATTACTGTGCAACAACCCTCAGTGAGCATGGAGGCAGGTTGAATGCTGTTAATATATTACTGTGCAACAACCCTCAGTGAGCATGGAGGCAGGTTGAATGCTGTTAATATATTACTGTGCATCAACCATCAGTGAGCATGGAGGCAGGTTGAATGCTGTTAATATATTACTGTGCAACAACCATCAGTGAGCATGGAGGCAGGTTGAATGCTGTTAATATATTACTGTGCAACAACCATCAGTGAGCATGGAGGCAGGTTGAATGCTGTTAATATATTACTGTGCATCAACCATCAGTGAGCATGGAGGCAGGTTGAATGCTGTTAATATATTACTGTGCATCAACCATCAGTGAGCATGGAGGCAGGTTGAATGCTGTTAATATATTACTGTGCAACAACCATCAGTGAGCATGGAGGCAGGTTGAATGCTGTTAATATATTACTGTGCATCAACCATCAGTGAGCATGGAGGCAGGTTGAATGCTGTTAATATATTACTGTGCAACAACCATCAGTGAGCATGGAGGCAGGTTGAATGCTGTTAATATATTACTGTGCAACAACCATCAGTGAGCATGGAGGCAGGTTGAATGCTGTTAATATATTACTGTGCATCAACCATCAGTGAGCATGGAGGCAGGTTGAATGCTGTTAATATATTACTGTGCAACAACCATCAGTGAGCATGGAGGCAGGTTGAATGCTGTTAATATATTACTGTGCATCAACCATCAGTGAGCATGGAGGCAGGTTGAATGCTGTTAATATATTACTGTGCATCAACCATCAGTGAGCATGGAGGCAGGTTGAATGCTGTTAATATATTACTGTGCATCAACCATCAGTGAGCATGGAGGCAGGTTGAATGCTGTTAATATATTACTGTGCAACAACCATCAGTGAGCATTGAGGCAGGTTGAATGCTGTTAATATATTACTGTGCAACAACCATCAGTGAGCATGGAGAATGCTGTTAATATAGTACTGTGCAGCAACCATCAGTGAGCATGGAGGCAGGTTGAATGCTGTTAATATATTACTGTGCAACAACCATCAGTGAGCATGGAGAATGCTGTTAATATAGTACTGTGCATCAACCATCAGTGAGCATGGAGGCAGGTTGAATGCTGTTAATATATTACTGTGCAACAACCATCAGTGAGCATGGAGGCAGGTTGAATGCTGTTAATATATTACTGTGCAACAACCATCAGTGAGCATGGAGGCAGGTTGAATGCTGTTAATATATTACTGTGCAACAACCATCAGTGAGCATGGAGGCAGGTTGAATGCTGTTAATATATTACTGTGCAACTACCATCAGTGAGCATGGAGGCAGGTTGAATGTTGTTAATATATTACTGTGCATACCATCAGTGAGCATGGAGGCAGGTTGAATGCTGTTAATATATTACTGTGCATCAACCATCAGTGAGCATGGAGGCAGGTTGAATGTTGTTAATATATTACTGTGCAACAACCCTCAGTGAGCATGGAGGCAGGTTGAATGTTGTTAATATATTACTGTGCAACAACCCTCAGTGAGCATGGAGGCAGGTTGAATGCTGTTAATATATTACTGTGCAACAACCCTCATTGAGCATGGAGGCAGGTTGAATGCTGTTAATATATTACTGTGCATCAACCATCAGTGAGCATGGAGGCAGGTTGAATGCTGTTAATATATTACTGTGCAACAACCATCAGTGAGCATGGAGGCAGGTTGAATGCTGTTAATATATTACTGTGCATCAACCATCAGTGAGCATGGAGAATGCTGTTAATATATTACTGTGCATCAACCATCAGTGAGCATGGAGGCAGGTTGAATGCTGTTAATATATTACTGTGCATCAACCATCAGTGAGCATGGAGGCAGGTTGAATGCTGTTAATATATTACTGTGCAACAACCATCAGTGAGCATGGAGGCAGGTTGAATGCTGTTAATATATTACTGTGCATCAACCATCAGTGAGCATGGAGGCAGGTTGAATGCTGTTAATATATTACTGTGCATCAACCATCAGTGAGCATGGAGGCAGGTTGAATGCTGTTAATATATTACTGTGCATCAACCATCAGTGAGCATGGAGAATGCTGTTAATATATTACTGTGCAACAACCATCAGTGAGCATGGAGGCAGGTTGAATGCTGTTATTATATTACTGTGCATCAACCATCAGTGAGCATGGAGGCAGGTTGAATGCTGTTAATATATTACTGTGCAACAACCATCAGTGAGCATGGAGGCAGGTTGAATGCTGTTAATATATTACTGTGCATCAACCATCAGTGAGCATGGAGGCAGGTTGAATGCTGTTAATATATTACTGTGCATCAACCATCAGTGAGCATGGAGGCAGGTTGAATGCTGTTAATATATTACTGTGCATCAACCATCAGTGAGCATGGAGGCAGGTTGAATGCTGTTAATATATTACTGTGCATCAACCATCAGTGAGCATGGAGGCAGGTTGAATGCTGTTAATATATTACTGTGCAACAACCATCAGTGAGCATTGAGGCAGGTTGAATGCTGTTAATATATTACTGTGCAACAACCATCAGTGAGCATGGAGAATGCTGTTAATATAGTACTGTGCAGCAACCATCAGTGAGCATGGAGGCAGGTTGAATGCTGTTAATATATTACTGTGCAACAACCATCAGTGAGCATGGAGAATGCTGTTAATATAGTACTGTGCATCAACCATCAGTGAGCATGGAGGCAGGTTGAATGCTGTTAATATATTACTGTGCAACAACCATCAGTGGGCATGGAGGCAGGTTGAATGCTGTTAATATATTACTGTGCAACAACCATCAGTGAGCATGGAGGCAGGTTGAATGCTGTTAATATATTACTGTGCAACAACCATCAGTGAGCATGGAGGCAGGTTGAATGCTGTTAATATATTACTGTGCAGCAACCATCAGTGAGCATGGAGGCAGGTTGAATGTTGTTAATATATTACTGTGCAACTACCATCAGTGAGCATGGAGGCAGGTTGAATGCTGTTAATATATTACTGTGCAACAACCATCAGTGAGCATGGAGAATGCTGTTAATATATTACTGTGCAGCAACCATCAGTGAGCATGGAGGCAGGTTGAATGCTGTTAATATATTACTGTGCAACAACCATCAGTGAGCATGGAGGCAGGTTGAATGTTGTTAATATATTACTGTGCATCAACCATCAGTGAGCATGGAGAATGCTGTTAATATATTACTGTGCAACAACCATCAGTGAGCATGGAGAATGCTGTTAATATATTACTGTGCATCAACCACCAGTGAGCATGGAGGCAAGTTGAATGCTGTTAATATATTACTGTGCATCAACCATCAGTGAGCATGGAGGCAGGTTGAATGCTGTTAATATATTACTGTGCATCAACCATCAGTGAGCATGGAGGCAGGTTGAATGCTGTTAATATATTACTGTGCATCAACCATCAGTGAGCATGGAGGCAGGTTGAATGCTGTTAATATATTACTGTGCAGCAACCATCAGTGAGCATGGAGGCAGGTTGAATGCTGTTAATATATTACTGTGCAACAACCATCAGTGAGCATGGAGGCAGGTTGAATGCTGTTTATATATTACTGTGCAAAAACCATCAGTGAGCATGGAGGCAGGTTGAATGTTGTTAATATAGTACTGTGCAACAACCATCAGTGAGCATGGAGGCAGGTTGAATGTTGTTAATATATTACTGTGCATACCATCAGTGAGCATGGAGGCAGGTTGAATACTGTTAATATATTACTGTGCATCAACCATCAGTGAGCATGGAGGCAGGTTGAATGTTGTTAATATATTACTGTGCAACAACCCTCAGTGAGCATGGAGGCAGGTTGAATGTTGTTAATATATTACTGTGCAACAACCCTCAGTGAGCATGGAGGCAGGTTGAATGCTGTTAATATATTACTGTGCAACAACCCTCAGTGAGCATGGAGGCAGGTTGAATGCTGTTAATATATTACTGTGCATCAACCATCAGTGAGCATGGAGGCAGGTTGAATGCTGTTAATATATTACTGTGCAACAACCCTCAGTGAGCATGGAGGCAGGTTGAATGCTGTTAATATATTACTGTGCAACAACCATCAGTGAGCATGGAGGCAGGTTGAATGCTGTTAATATATTACTGTGCATCAACCATCAGTGAGCATGGAGGTAGGTTGAATGCTGTTAATATATTACTGTGCATCAACCATCAGTGAGCATGGAGGCAGGTTGAATGCTGTTAATATATTACTGTCCCAACAACCATCAGTGAGCATGGAGGCAGGTTGAATGCTGTTAATATATTACTGTGCATCAACCATCAGTGAGCATGGAGGCAGGTTGAATGCTATTAATATATTACTGTGCAACAACCATCAGTGAGCATGGAGGCAGGTTGAATGCTGTTAATATATTACTGTGCAAAAACCATATGGTTTAATCTGTTGTGTTTTTACGTTTATTTATCATCGCTACAGGTTGCCGATATGAGCGACGCCTCCTGAAGAGATTAGTCATTTTCGATTTTTGGAGGATAGTGCAATGATACAGACAGAGACCCATGCCAGAATCTCCTCTGTTTCTTTTACATGCACAGTGTAAAGCACCGACATGAGACAGACCTTGGTTTAAAGTCCCATCTGAAAGAACTTGCTATCCCAGGATTACCAGTCCAATGTGTTAACCACTGGACTACAGATCTGTCTGTTTGATCTGTTAATGTACCACCGCCAATCAAATATATAGACATACCGTTCAATGAGACAATTTAATCAATCATATAACTGTAAAACAGAGCAACCAATCAATTAGCTAGATTGAGATGGAACAACCAATCAATTAGCTGGATTGAGATGGAACAACTAATCAATTAGCTAGATTGAGATGGGACAACCAATCAATTAGCTAGATTGAGATGGGACAACCAATCAATTAGCTAGATTGAGATGGAGCAACCAATCAATTAGCTAGATTGAGATGGAGCAACCAATCAATTAGCTAGATTGAGATGGAACAACCAATCAATTAGCTGGATTGAGATGGAACAACTAATCAATTAGCTAGATTGAGATGGAGCAACCAATCAATTAGCTAGATTGAGATGGAGCAACCAATCAATTAGCTAGATTGAGATCGAGCAACCAATCAATTAGCTAGATTGAGATGGAGCAACCAATCAATTAGCTAGATTGAGATGGAGCAACCAATCAATTAGCTAGATTGAGATGGAGCAACCAATCAATTAGCTAGATTGAGATGGGGCAACCAACCTATTAGCTAGATTGAGATGGAACAATCTACCTATTATATTTTGGTGTATAGTCTGTTTCAAAGTACAGTATTTAAATGTGTTACTTCTGCTGAATGTTCTTGTATCCTATATTTTGGTGTATAGTCTGTTTCAAAGTACAGTATTTGAATGTGTTACTTCTGCTGAATGTTCTTGTGTTTGTATCCTATATTTTGGTGTAAAGTCTGTTTTAAAGTACAGTATTTGAATGTGTTATTTCTGGTTGTTGTGTTTTGTATCCTATATTTTGTAGATATAGATTTGTAGATGTAGATATTTGTAATGTCAATGGAGAATGGTGTAAGTCAGTTAGATTCTGTAATGCCAATGGAGAATGGTGCACAGTTAGATTCTGTAATGCCAATGGAGAGTGGTGTAAGTCAATTAGATTCTGTAATACCAATGGAGAGTGGTGCAAGTCAGTTAGATTCTGTAATGCCAATGGAGAGTGGTGCAAGTCAGTTAGATTCTGTAATGCCAATGGAGAGTGGTGCAAGTCAGTTAGATTCTGTAATGTCAATGGAGAGTGCTGCAAGTCAGTTAGATTCTGTAATGTCAATGGAGAGTGCTGCAAGTCAGTTAGATTCTGTAATGCCAATGGAGAGTGCTGCAAGTCAGTTAGATTATGTAATGTCAATGGAGAGTGCTGCAAGTCAGTTAGATTCTGTAATGCCAATGGAGAGTGCTGCAAGTCAGTTAGATTCTGTAATGTCAATGGAGAGTGCTGCAAGTCAGTTAGATTCTGTAATGCCAATGGAGAGTGGTGAAAGTCAATTAGATTATGTAGTGTCAATGGAGAGTGGTGTAAGTCAGTTATATTATGTAATACCAATGGAGAGTTGTGCAAGTCAGTTAGATTCTGTAATACCAATGGAGAGTGGTGCAAGTCAGTTAGATTCTGTAATGCCAATGGAGAATGGTGCAAGTCAGTTAGATTCTGTAATGCCAATGGAGAGTGGTGCAAGTCAGTTAGATTCTGTAATGTCAATGGAGAGTGCTGCAAGTCAGTTAGATTCTGTAATGTCAATGGAGAGTGCTGCAAGTCAGTTAGATTCTGTAATGCCAATGGAGAATGGTGCACAGTTAGATTCTGTAATGCCAATGGAGAGTGGTGTAAGTCAATTAGATTCTGTAATACCAATGGAGAGTGGTGCAAGTCAGTTAGATTCTGTAATGCCAATGGAGAGTGGTGCAAGTCAGTTAGATTCTGTAATGCCAATGGAGAGTGGTGCAAGTCAGTTAGATTCTGTAATGTCAATGGAGAGTGCTGCAAGTCAGTTAGATTCTGTAATGTCAATGGAGAGTGCTGCAAGTCAGTTAGATTCTGTAATGCCAATGGAGAATGGTGCACAGTTAGATTCTGTAATGCCAATGGAGAGTGGTGTAAGTCAATTAGATTCTGTAATACCAATGGAGAGTGGTGCAAGTCAGTTAGATTCTGTAATGTCAATGGAGAGTGCTGCAAGTCAGTTAGATTCTGTAATGCCAATGGAGAGTGGTGAAAGTCAATTAGATTATGTAGTGTCAATGGAGAGTGGTGTAAGTCAGTTATATTATGTAATACCAATGGAGAGTTGTGCAAGTCAGTTAGATTCTGTAATACCAATGGAGAGTGGTGCAAGTCAGTTAGATTCTGTAATGCCAATGGAGAATGGTGCAAGTCAGTTAGATTGTGTAATGCCAATGTAGAGTGGTGCAAGTCAGTTATATTCTTTAATGCCAATGGAGAGTGGTAGTGGTGCAAGTCAGTTAGATTCTGTAATGCCAATGGAGAGTGGTGTAAGTCAGTTAGATTCTGTAATACCAATGGAGAGTGGTGCAAGTCAGTTAGATTCTGTAATGCCAATGGAGAATGGTGCAAGTCAGTTAGATTGTGTAATGCCAATGTAGAGTGGTGCAAGTCAGTTATATTCTTTAATGCCAATGGAGAATGGTGTACGTCAGTTATCTGTAATGCCAATGGAGAGTGGTGTAAGTCAGTTAGATTCTGTAATGACAATGGAGATTGGTGCAAGTCAGTTAGATTCTGTAATGCCAATGGAGGGTGGTGCAAGTCAGTTAGATTCTGTAATGCCAATGGAGAATGCTGCAAGTCAGTTAGAATTCTGTAATGCCAATGGAGGGTGGTGTAAGTCAGTTATCTGTAATGCCAATGGAGAGTGGTGCATGTCAGTTAGATTCTGTAATGCCAATGGAGGGTGGTGTAAGTCAGTTATCTGTAATGCCAATGGAGAGTGGTGCATATCAGTTAGATTCTGTAATGCCAATGGAGGGTGGTGTAAGTCAGTTATCTGTAATGCCAATGGAGAGTGGTGCATGTCAGTTAGATTCTGTAATGCCAATGGAGGGTGGTGTAAGTCAGTTATCTGTAATGCCAATGGAGAGTGGTGCATATCAGTTAGATTCTGTAATGCCAATGGAGGGTGGTGTAAGTCAGTTATCTGTAATGCCAATGGAGAGTGGTGCATGTCAGTTAGATTCTGTAATGCCAATGGAGGGTGGTGTAAGTCAGTTATCTGTAATGCCAATGGAGAGTGGTGCATATCAGTTAGATTCTGTAATGCCAATGGAGGGTGGTGTAAGTCAGTTATCTGTAATGCCAATGGAGAGTGGTGCATGTCAGTTAGATTCTGTAATGCCAATGGAGGGTGGTGTAAGTCAGTTATCTGTAATGCCAATGGAGAGTGGTGCAAGTCAGTTAGATTCTGTAATGCCAATGGAGAGTGGTGCAAGTCAGTTAGATTCTGTAATGCCAATGGAGAGTGGTAGTGGTGCAAGTCAATTAGATTCTGTAATGCCAATGGAGAGTGGTGTAAGTCAGTTAGATTCTGTAATACCAATGGAGAATGGTGCAAGTCAGTTAGATATAGCATCCCCAGTGGCATGTCTTGTAAGTCAGTTAGATATAGCATCCCCAGTGGCATGTCTTGTAAGTCAGTTAGATATAGCATCCCCAGTGGCATGTCTTGTAAGTCAGTTAGATATAGCATCCCCAGTGGCATGTCTTGTAAGTCAGTTAGATATAGCATCCCCAGTGGCATGTCTTGTAAGTCAGTTAGATATAGTATCCCCAGTGGCATGTCTTGTAAGTCAGTTAGATATAGCATCCCCAGTGGCATGTCTTGTAAGTCAGTTAGATATAGCATCCCCAGTGGCATGTCTTGTAAGTCAGTTAGATATAGCATCCCCAGTGGCATGTCTTGTAAGTCAACCCTCTTAGATATAGCATCCAATGTTAAACTCTCGTTAAACTCTCGTTAAACTCTCGTTAAACTCTCGGGTGTTTTCTGCCAACTTTCAATTCTTTGAATATATGCTTTGCTTTGCACGACTGGTGTATTTATATCGTAGTGTGTTAAGTAGAATACTAATTATGTTAATTAGAAAATGATGACTACAAGTAACTCTCTTCTGTTCCAATCCATATATTTACAGCGAGGAAATCCGGAAAGTAGCCATTCTTGGGTACATTAGGGGTCTCATTCTTGGGCCCTTCTTTGTATCGGTGAAATTAATATTACTGGTGGTATTTTTGACGCACGTGTACACTGGCGGCATGCTGCGATCGGAGCTCGTGTTTGTCGCTGTCGCCCTCTATCAAGCTGTTCGTCTCGCCACAGTTCTCTTCATGCCGTTTGCAATACAGTTAATGGCTGATGCAAACGTTACTGTAAATCGACTTGAGGTTAGTTGTCTTGTAATGTATGGTGGGTAGAATTTGTAGGTGTCTTAATTTCACTATTCATGGTTATTAAACAATGTGTTAATTTTAACCATCGCAGCAAATTATTGGTTAAAGATATGATCGAGATGAGGGTATTATGCAATATTTGTCCATATGTACGTACATTACAGTTAATCTCATACAAAGTAGTAACACTATAATGAAGTGTGAGATTTGAAAGTAGGTCGTGTGAATTATCTATGAATTATCTGTGAATTATCTGTGAATTATCCCATGAATTATCTGTGAATTATCTATCAATTATCTGTGAATTATCTATGAATAACTGAATTATCTATGAATTATCTGTGAATTATCTGTGAATTATCTATGAATTATCTGTGAATGATCTATGAATTATCCCATGAATTATCTATGAATTATCTGTGAATTATCCCATGAATTATCTATGAATTATCTGTGAATTATCCCATGAATTATCTGTGAATTATCCCATGAATTATCTGTGAATTATCTATGAATTATCTGTGAATTATCTATGAATTATCTGTGAATTATCTGTGAATTATCTGTGAATTATCTGTGAATTATCTAGGATTTATCTAGGAATTATCCCATGAATTATCTGTCAATTATCTGTGAATTATCTATGAATTATCTGTGAATTATCTATGAATTATCTGTGAATTATCCCATTATTATCTGTGTATTTAAGGCATCGCACATGGGTTATCAATGGCCCTTTTAGGTGGCCGTGTCACACGATTATGTAATGTCGACGCATAGCTATCTTAGATCCTTAAATACCTTTAACCTTTACACCAGGGCTTTGATTGAAATCGCTAGATTTATTGTAAGCAAATACGATTATCTAATCTATTATGGTATCAAAACATTCCCCCAATATAAGCAATGTTAAAGTAGCCACTCACCCGGTGTATTTAAATCTGTATAACATGTACAGAGTAATTTCGCATGCCTGATTGTTACTTAGCGAAGCGTTCTTGGCTTTAAGTTTCTTTCAAGTTTCGCTACCTGGGTATCTGGCAGTTTTGATACATCCTGTGATCGAGCAGAAAATTATTTGTTAATTATTGTTATGTAATTATCAGTATAATTGTACATACTGCAGTTTTGTAAATTGCAAAATATAAGCCATCAGAAAATCATAGGGAAAACCGTGTTGCAGATATATAACATTGCCCAAATCTACAATATGAAGGTCTGCTCGGTGTTTTCTGTAGTTACCAAGGACGGTTCCATAGTTCCCAAGGACGGTTCTGTAGTTCCCAAGGACGGTTTCGTAGTTCCCCAAGGACGGTTTCGTAGTTCCCAATGATGGTTCTGTAGTTCCCAAGGACAGTTCTGTAGTTACCAAGGACGGTTCTGTAGTTCCCAAGGACGGTTCCATAGTTCCCAATGATGGTTCTGTAGTTCCCAAGGATGGTTCCATAGTTCCCAAGGATGGTTCTGTAGTTCCCAAGGATGGTTCTATTGTTCCCAAGGAGTGTTCCATAGTTCCCAAAGATGGTTCTGTAGTTCCCAAGGATGATTCTGTAGTTCCCAAGGATGGTTATGTAGTTCCCAAGGACGGTTCCATAGTTCCCAAAGACGGTTTTGTAGTTCCCAAGGATGGTTCCATAGTTCGCAAGGACGGTTCTGTAGTTCCCAAGAACGGTTCTGTAGTTCCGAAGGATGGTTCTGTAGTTCCCAAGGAGGGTTCCATAGTTCCCAAGGATGGTTCTGTAGTTCCCAATGACGGTTCCATAGTTACCAAGGATGGTTCCATAGTTCCCAATGACGGTTCTGTAGTTCCCAAGGACAGTTCCGTAGTTCCCAAGGATGGTTCTGTAGTTCACATGGATGGTTCTGTAGTTCCCAAGGACAGTTCCGTAGTTCCCAAGTATGGTTCTGTAGTTCCCATGGATGGTTCTGTTGTTCCCAAGGACGGTTCTGTAGTTCCCAAGGACGGTTCTGTAGTTCCCAAGGATGGTTCTGTAGTTCCCAAGGATGGTTCCATAGTTCCCAAGGACGGTTCTGTAGTTCCCAAGGATGGTTCTGTAGTTTCCAAGGACAGTTCCGTAGTTCCCAAGGATGGTTCTGTAGTTCCCAAGGATGGTTCTGTAGTTCCCAAGGAGTGTTCCGTAGTTTCCAATGATGGTTCTGTAGTTCCCAAGGATGGTTCTGTAGTTCTCAAGGATGGTTCTGTAGTTCCCACGGATGGCTCTGTAGTTCCCAAGGATGGTTCTGTAGTTCCCAAGGACGGTTCTGTAGTTCCCAAGGATGGCTTTGTATTTCCCAAGGACAGTTCCATAGTTCCCAATGACAGTTCTGTAGTTCCCAAGGATGGTTCCATAGTTCCCAAGGACAGTTCTGTAATTCCTAAGGACTGTTCTATAGTTCCCAAGGATGGTTACGTAGTTCCCAAGGATGGTTCTGTAGTTCCCAAGGATGGATTCGTAGTTCACAAGGACAGTTCTGTAGTTCCCAAGGATGGTTCTGTAGTTCCCAAGGACAGTTCTGTAGTTCCCAATGACGGTTCTGTAGTTCCCAAGAATGGTTCTGTAGTTCCCAAGGACAGTTCTGTAGTTCCCAAGGATGGTTCTGTAGTTCCCAAGGATGCTTCTGTAGTTCCCAAGAATGGTTCCGTATTTCCCAAGGACAGTTCTGTAGTTCCCAAGGATGGTTCTGTAGTTCCCAAGGACAGTTCTGTAGTTACCAAGGACGGTTCTGTAGTTCCCAAGGACGGTCTACTATTGGAATGATCTTCCAGCAGATATTCCTCAGGTCTCAATGATTTCGTAGTTCAACATGTAGACGTTTTATTTTCAAACTCCGTAGGTCAATATGACCCATGAGGTACAACAATATACATACAAACTATTAACAAATAGTGGTGACAATTATGTGGAGAAAGCAAAGTATGCAATACAACATGATTATATATTGATCGTATTACAATATCCCTATACATAACTCACTCAATTTCTAATTATTGTCACTGTAAGATGAATACAAAGTCTCATTATATATTATTTAATGTCCGTATTTCAAAAGCTTTGTAAATAAATACACTCAATTTTCTAATTATTTCATTATTACCACCTGTAAATAGTTCTTTTAATTTATACATATTTGGTCTTTTCCAAAAAATAATTTATTAATATATTTCATTCTTATGTCTTTATATATTGAACATTCTAGTAACACATGGTATTCATCTTCTAAAACATTACATACTGAGCATTTTTCTATCAAATGGTATACATGTAAGCCCTACAACCAATAAACACATTTTACTCATTCATCCTAATCTCACTTGCTCTTATCTTTGATCATAAACATATCACTATGCTATGTAATTTGTCTTAGCCTTTATTACTACTAAAACCAGAAGGACAAGCATTATCTAGGTCCCCCCATCAGGGTTTGATAGAATTGGAAGATAGATTGATGAATTTATAGATCTTATTCTACTGAGCAAACCTGGACCATCTAGTCTGTGTCACATTTACAAACCTGGACCATCTAGTCTGTGTCACATTTACAAACCTGGATCATCTGTAGTCTGTGTCACATTTACAAACCTGGATCATCTAGTCTGTGTCACATTTACAAACCTGGACCATCTAGTCTGTGTCACATTTACAAACCTGGACCATCTAGTCTGTGTCACATTTACAAACCTGGACCATCTAGTCTGTGTCACATTTACAAACCTGGATAATCTGTAGTCTGTGTCACATTTACAAACCTGGACCATCTAGTCTGTGTCACATTTACAAACCTGGATCATCTAGTCTGTGTCACATTTACAAACCTGGATCATCTGTAGTCTGTGTCACATTTACAAACCTGGACCATCTAGTCTGTATCACATTTACAAACCTGGATCATCTAGTCTGTGTCACATTTACAAACCTGGACCATCTAGTCTGTGTCACATTTACAAACCTGGATCATCTAGTCTGTGTCACATTTACAAACCTGGTTCTGTAGTTCCCAAGGACAGTTCTGTAGTTACCAAGGACGGTTCTGTAGTTCCCAAGGACGGTTCCATAGTTCCCAATGATGGTTCTGTAGTTCCCAAGGATGGTTCCATAGTTCCCAAGGATGGTTCTGTAGTTCCCAAGGATGGTTCTATAGTTCCCAAGGAGTGTTCCATAGTTCCCAAAGATGGTTCTGTAGTTCCCAAGGATGATTCTGTAGTTCCCAAGGATGGTTATGTAGTTCCCAAGGACGGTTCCATAGTTCCCAAAGACGGTTTTGTAGTTCCCAAGGATGGTTCCATAGTTCGCAAGGACGGTTCTGTAGTTCCCAAGAATGGTTCTGTAGTTCCGAAGGATGGTTCTGTAGTTCCCAAGGAGGGTTCCATAGTTCCCAAGGATGGTTCTGTAGTTCCCAATGACGGTTCCATAGTTACCAAGGATGGTTCCATAGTTCCCAATGACGGTTCCATAGTTCCCAATGACGGTTCTGTAGTTCCCAAGGACAGTTCCGTAGTTCCCAAGGATGGTTCTGTAGTTCACATGGATGGTTCTGTAGTTCCCAAGGACAGTTCCGTAGTTCCCAAGTATGGTTCTGTAGTTCCCATGGATGGTTCTGTAGTTCCCAAGGACGGTTCTGTAGTTCCCAAGGACGGTTCTGTAGTTCCCAAGGATGGTTCTGTAGTTCCCAAGGATGGTTCCATAGTTCCCAAGGACGGTTCTGTAGTTCCCAAGGATGGTTCTGTAGTTTCCAAGGACAGTTCCGTAGTTCCCAAGGATGGTTCTGTAGTTCCCAAGGATGGTTCTGTAGTTCCCAAGGAGTGTTCCGTAGTTCCCAAGGACAGTTCCGTAGTTCCCAAGGATGGTGCTGTAGTTCCCAAGGATGATTCCGTAGTTCTCAAGGATGGTTCTGTAGTTCCCAAGGATGGTTCTGTAGTTCCCAAGGACGGTTCTGTAGTTCCCAAGGATGGCTTTGTATTTCCCAAGGACAGTTCCATAGTTCCCAATGACAGTTCTGTAGTTCCCAAGGATGGTTCCATAGTTCCCAAGGACAGTTCTGTAATTCCTAAGGACTGTTCTATAGTTCCCAAGGATGGTTACGTAGTTCCCAAGGATGGTTCTGTAGTTCCCAAGGATGGATTCGTAGTTCACAAGGACAGTTCTGTAGTTCCCAAGGATGGTTCTGTAGTTCCCAAGGACAGTTCTGTAGTTCCCAATGACGGTTCTGTAGTTCCCAAGAATGGTTCTGTAGTTCCCAAGGACAGTTCTGTAGTTCCCAAGGATGGTTCTGTAGTTCCCAAGGATGCTTCTGTAGTTCCCAAGAATGGTTCCGTATTTCCCAAGGACAGTTCTGTAGTTCCCAAGGATGGTTCTGTAGTTCCCAAGGACAGTTCTGTAGTTACCAAGGACGGTTCTGTAGTTCCCAAGGACGGTCTACTATTGGAATGATCTTCCAGCAGATATTCCTCAGGTCTCAATGATTTCGTAGTTCAACATGTAGACGTTTATTTTCAAACTCCCGTAGGTCAATATGACCCATGAGGTAAAACAATATACATACAAACTATTAACAAATAGTGGTGACAATTATGTGGAGAAGGCAAAGTATGCAATACAACATGATTATATAATAATCGTATTACAATATCCCTAAACTCACTCAATTTCTAATTGTTTCATCAATGTAGGATAAATACAAAGTCTCATTACATATTATTTAATGTCCGTATTTCCAAATCTTTATAAATAAATACACTTTTCTACCTGTAAATAATTCTTTGAATTTATACATATTTGGTATTTTCTATGTCTTTATATATTGAACATTCTAGTAACACATGGTATTCATCTTCTAAAACATTACATACTGAGCATTTTCTATCACCAAATGGTATACATGTAAGCCCTACAACCAATAAACACATTTTACTCATTCATCCTAATCTCACTTGCTCTTATCTTTGATCATAAACATATCACTATGCTATGTAATTTGTCTTAGCCTTTATTACTACTAAAACCAGAAGGACAAGCATTATCTAGGTCCCCCCATCAGGGTTTGATAGAATTGGAAGATAGATTGATGAATTTATAGATCTTATTCTACTGAGCAAACCTGGACCATCTAAGTCTGTGTCACATTTACAAACCTGGACCATCTAGTCTGTGTCACATTTACAAACCTGGATCATCTAGTCTGTGTCACATTTACAAACCTGGACCATCTAGTCTGTGTCACATTTACAAACCTGGATCATCTAGTCTGTGTCACATTTACAAACCTGGATCATCTAGTCTGTGTCACATTTACAAACCTGGATCATCTAGTCTGTGTCACATTTACAAACCTGGATCATCTAGTCTGTGTCACATTTACAAACCTGGATCATCTAGTCTGTGTCACATTTACAAACCTGGATCATCTAGTCTGTGTCACATTTACAAACCTGGATCATCTAGTCTGTGTCACATTTACAAACCTGGATCATCTAGTCTGTGTCACATTTACAAACCTGGATCATCTAGTCTGTGTCACATTTACAAACCTGGATCATCTAGTCTGTGTCACATTTACAAACCTGGATCATCTAGTCTGTGTCACATTTACAAACCTGGATCATCTAGTCTGTGTCACATTTACAAACCTGGATCATCTAGTCTGTGTCACATTTACAAACCTGGATCATCTAGTCTGTGTCACATTTACAACCTGGATCATCTGTAGTCTTGTA
The DNA here is from genome assembly GCA_014843695.1 of Archivesica marissinica. Classification (NCBI taxonomy): domain Eukaryota; kingdom Metazoa; phylum Mollusca; class Bivalvia; order Venerida; family Vesicomyidae; genus Archivesica; species Archivesica marissinica. Next base: position 13,471,575 of record CM026389.1, on the reverse strand, counting down.
TTCAAGCCCTATATTGTATACATTTTGAAATTCAAGCGCCGCATTGTAGACATTTTGTAATTCAAGCCCCGTGGTGAGACATTTTGAAATTCAAGTGCCGTATAGTAGACATTTTGAAATTCAAGTGCCGTATAGTAGACATTTTAAAATTCAATCGCCGTATTGTAGACATTTTGTAATTCAAGCGCCTTATTGTAGACAATTTGAAATTCAAGCGCTGTTTATTTGTGCCCTTAAAGGGGCTGGTGGGGGGAGGGCTGTCTCCAGTCTGGTTAAGCTCATTGTGTACAGTGTACGTAAATGTTACTTGACAGACTGGTGAACCTAACCAAATATCCTCGCTGACTCACGCAATATTCAGACAGGAAATGAATAAAATCCTCACTGATTTCCGCAATATTCAGACAGGAAATGAATAAAATCCCTGTATCCTGATTGATAAACTGCACTTCTATTTCATCATTGAACGCAGTTTCAGTTTCAAAATATATTGATAAAACTGTAGCAGTCTCTAGCGCGGAAAATAATGCAGCATGCTGATTGGTGTCGTGTAGTATACAACTTTCCTGACGTTACATAATAAAACCAATCGCTTCATTTATAATTTGAAGTGTTACCATAGTAACTATATCGCTACCGTTGCAGTGTTTATCAATACCTGAATATATGTACACATTTGGGGGAGGGGGGGGGGGTGCAAATCCATTGTATGTTCCATTAATGTCAAACCCCTTGCGGGAACCTAGACATGTTTAACTGGGCAGGCTTAGCCGACCTAAGTGGTTAACCAGTACTAAGCAATGTGTGTGAGGTGTCTCAATGACACTACATACGTGGCCTGACCGAGTATCGAACCCGGGACCGAGCGATTCCAAATCCGATGCTCTACCACTGGACCACGGATGCCACACTTGTCCGACCCATACAATATGTCGAATGGACAAGTGGAATTAGTGCATTTGTGCATCTAGTGGAATTGTGTGCATCTAGTGGAATTGTGCATCTAGTGGTATTGTGTGCATTTAGTGGAATTGTGTGCATCTAGTGGAATTGTGTACATCTGGTTGTCTTTCATCTAGTGGAATTGTGTGCACCTGGAATTGTGTACATCTAGTGGAATTGTGTGCATTTAGTGGAATTGTGTGGAATTGTGTGCATCTAGTGGAATTGTGTACATCTGGTTGTCTTTCATCTAGTGGAATTGTGTGCACCTGGAATTGTGTACATCTAGTGGAATTGTGTGCATCTAGTGGAATTGTGTACATCTAGTGGAATTGTGTACATCTATTGGAATTGTGTACATCTAGTGGAATTGTGTACATCTAGTGGAATTGTGTACATCTAGTGGAATTGTGTACATCTAGTGGAATTGTGTGCATCTAGTGGAATTGTGTGCATCTAGTGGAATTGTGTACATCTAGTGGAATTGTGTACATCTAGTGGAATTGTGTGCATCTAGTGGAATTGTGTACATCTAGTGGAATTGTGTACATCTATTGGAATTGTGTACATCTAGTGGAATTGTGTGCATCTAGTCGAATTCATCTAGTGGAATTGTGTACATCTATTGGAATTGTGTACATCTAGTGGAATTGTGTACATCTAGTGGAATTGTGTGCATCTAGTCGAATTCATCTAGTGGAATTGTGTACATCTAATGGAATTGTGTGCATCTAGTCGAATTCATCTAGTGGAATTGTGTACATCTAGTGGAATTGTGTGCATCTAGTCGAATTCATCTAGTGGAATTATGTACATCTAGTGGAATTGTGTATATCTAGTGGAATTGTGTACATCTAGTGGAATTATGTGCATCTAGTGGAATTGTGATGTGCATCTAGTGGAATTGTGTGCATCTAGTGGAATTGTGTGCATCTAAGTAGATAAACGAAAATCTTTTTTTTATAAAATGTTGGTATATATCAAAGGAACTACTCGGAGAAAACATAAATTCTTTACAAGTATGATAAACATAAATATGATAAAATTCTAACAAATTAGTTAGCAGAAGTTGGAAATTTAAACATTCTGCAAATGATGGTTATGTATAAAACATTTACCACACCCAGCTATGTCAGCAGACAGTTTTCAATCCGTGACGCAGTCAATTTGTCAAAGTTTTATGTCACCGATGTTTACAAATTAATTGATTAATTACAGTTTTTAATCAAGGTACCACCCTGCAACTTCATGTAACAAATATCTCAATAGAACATAAAAGTCCGAGATACCAGACAAAGACTATGGTTTTACATAGACACATTGTCCTCTTCATCTCAATTCATTGCACTTTTGCATGGACACAATATTGTCATGGACTGAACTCAATGTGGTATATATATGGAATAGACATGGACTGAACTCAATGTGGTATATATATGGAAAACTCATAGACATGGACTGAACTCAATGTGGTATATATATGGAAAACTCATAGACATGGACTGAACTCAATGTGGTATATATATGGAAAACTCATGGACTGAACTCAATGTGGTATATATATGGAAAACTCATGGACTGAACTCAATGTGGTATATATATGGAAAACTCATGGACTGAACTCAATGTGGTATATATATGGAAAACTCATGGACTGAACTCAATGTGGTATATATATGGAAAACTCATGGACTGAACTCAATGTGGTATATATATGGAAAACTCATAGACATGGACTGAACTCAATGTGGTATATATATGGAAAACTCATGGACTGAACTCAATGTGGTATATATATGGAATACTCATGGACATGGACTGAACTCAATGTGGTATATATATGGAATACTCATAGACATGGACTGAACTCAATGTGGTATATATATGGAATACTCATAGACATGGACTGAACTCAATGTTTAGTTTAGTTTATACAAATTTATTTTAGCTCGATTGCGAAACAATTATTTCAACTTATATAAATCACTCTCGAGACCTCATTCCTGATGGAATCCATCGCCACGAGGGAGAGAGAAGAGGCAACGTGGAATTTAAATGCCTTGCCTAAGGGCACAATCGTAACGGCTCCAGTGGGGCTCAAACTCCGGACCTTTGCACCTGAAGCGAACGCGCATCCACTGCGCTATCACGACTTCCACTGAACTCAATGTGGTATATATATGGAAAACTCATAGACTGAACTCAATGTGGTATATATATGGAAAACTCATAGACTGAACTCAATGTGGTATATATATGGTAAACTCATGGACTGAACTCAATGTGGTATATATATGGAAAACTCATGGACTGAACTCAATGTGGTATATATATGGTAAACTCATAGACTGAACTCAATGTGGTATATATATGGTAAACTCATGGACTGAACTCAATGTGGTATATATATGGAAAACTCATGGACTGAACTCAATGTGGTATATATATGGTAAACTCATAGACTGAACTCAATGTGGTATATATATGGAAAACTCATGGACTGAACTCAATGTGGTATATATATGGTAAACTCATGGACTGAACTCAATGTGGTATATATATGGAAAACTCATGGACTGAACTCAATGTGGTATATATATGGTAAACTCATAGACTGAACTCAATGTGGTATATATATGGTAAACTCATAGACTGAACTCAATGTGGTATATATATGGAAAACTCATGGACTGAACTCAATGTGGTATATATATGGTAAACTCATAGACATGGACTGAACTCAATGTGGTATATATATGGTAAACTCATAGACTGAACTCAATGTGGTATATATATGGAAAACTCATGGACTGAACTCAATGTGGTATATATATGGTAAACTCATGGACTGAACTCAATGTGGTATATATATGGAAAACTCATGGACTGAACTCAATGTGGTATATATATGGTAAACTCATAGACATGGACTGAACTCAATGTGGTATATATATGGAAAACTCATAGACATGGACTGAACTCAATGTGGTATATATATGGAAAACTCATAGACATGGACTGAACTCAATGTGGTATATATATGGAAACTCATAGACTGAACTCAATGTGGTATATATATGGAAAACTCATAGACATGGACTGAACTCAATGTGGTATATATATGGAATACTCATAGACATAGACTGAACTCAATGTGGTATATATATGGAATACTCATAGACGACTGAACTCAATGTGGTATATATATGGAACTCAATGTGGTATATATTTGTGGAAAACCAGTTTTCTAATTGTGAAATCAGTAATATATATATCCAAACTTTATTTATTTTACAACGATTGCGAAGCAAGTTTTAACAACTTATATTAATCACTCTCGTTGGCGCAGATGAAAGCGTAAATGTGGTCATTCATGTGGGAGGAAACCGGAGTACACCCTGTACATGTTGAGTATTGTCATGGTGGGTGGGGGGGGGGGGGTTATTGCATGTAGTATATGTTTATACAAACACCCTGTACATGTTGAGTATTGTCATGGTGGGTGGGGGGGTTATTGCATGTAGTATATGTTTATACAAACACCCTGTACATGTTGAGTATTGTCATGGTGGGTGGGGGGGGGGTTATTGCATGTAGTATATGTGTATACAAACACCCTGTATATGTTGAGTATTGTCATGGTGGGTGGGGGGGGGGGTTATTGCATGTAGTATATGTGTATACAAACACCCTGTATATGTTGAGTATTGTCATGGTGGGTGGGGGGTGGGGGTTATTGCATGTAGTATATGTTTATACAAACACCCTGTATATGTTGAGTATTGTCATGCTGCATACTTGATATTTTGTGTGTTAACTCTTTGCATTCTGGGTAAAATAACGGCTATTAATGGTTCCAATAACTGTAACAGACGACAATTCATTAACTTATTTGCATTCTGGGTCAAATAAAGGCTTTAAATAGTTCAAATAATTGTAGCCGACGACAATTCATTAACTTATTTGCATTCTGAGTCAAATAAAGGCTTTAAATAGTTCAAATAACTGTAGCAGACGACAATTCATTAACTTATTTGCATTCTGAGTCAAATAAAGGCTTTAAATAGTTCAAATAATTGTAGCAGACGACAATTCATTAACTTATTTGCATTCTGGGTCAAATAAAGGCTTTAAATAGTTCAAATTATTGTAGCATGTTCCATCAGCTAAATACACCATTCATGTTCCATCAGCTAAATACACCATTCATGTTCCATCGGTCAAAATGTGTGTCAATTTATACATATTTAGTTGTTGCCTTGCTTAGAACATTTAAATTATACTTTTATACAGTTTTCTGTTACTTGAGTTTGTGTTATTATCATGGCTTGACCAGTTAATCCTTATCCCCTGTTCACCTCCTTTGTTCACCTTCTCCTCTGTTCACCTTCTACAGTCCGCCTCCGTGGTCGAGTGGTTAAGGTCGCTGACTTGTATACCACTGTAACCTATCATCACTGATGGTCACGGGTTCGAGCCCCGCTCAGGCCGTGTCTCATTTATATGAAAAAGTTGGCAGTTTCTTACGGAGGTTGGTGCACCCAAGTACTGGTTAACCGCTGGAGCCTGCCCAGGAAAGGTGTTGTTAAGTAAAACTGCCCGCCGGCGATATAGCCCAAAATGGTGCTGATGCAGGCGTAAAACCCGAAATATAATATAATATAACACCTTCTACTCTGTTCACCTTCTCCTCTGTTCACCTTCTCCTCTGTTCACCTTCTCCTCTGTTCACCTTCTCCTCTGTTCACCTTCTCCTCTGTTCACCTTCTCTGTTCACCTTCTCCTCTGTTCACCTTCTCCTCTGTTCACCTTCTACTCTGTTCACCTTCTCCTCTGTTCACCTTCCCCTCTGTTCACCTTCTCCTCTGTTCACTCCTCTGTTCACCTTCTCCTCTGTTCACCTTCTCTGTTCACCTTCTCCTCTGTTCACCTTCTCCTCTGTTCACCTTCTACTCTGTTCACCTTCTCCTCTGTTCACCTTCTCCTCTGTTCACCTTCTCCTCTGTTCACTCCTCTGTTCACCTTCTCCTCTGTTCACCTTCTCATCTGTTCACCTTCTACTCTGTTCACCTCTCTGTTCACCTTCTCCTCTGTTCACCTTCTCCTCTGTTCACCTCCTCTGTTCACCTTCTCCTCTGTTCACCTTCTACTCTGTTCACCTTCTTCTCCCCAGCTATTTTTACTTTTCCTCCTGAACTATTGGGGATCGTGACATGGCAATATTACTGTGAGACTGAGGCAAGTAATACATGCAAAGTGTACCGCCGTTTTCTTTAGTTTAATCATATTTGATTGCATTCAGCGCTAATTATAATATACAAAACATGAGCACCAGAGCATAGCAGGATAATACAAATGGTTTGGTCCACATGTTTTAACAACATTAGAAAACGACCCGCACCAGGAATCTACTGTTTCGGAATCATGTAACATTACTCAAGTTACAAATTCTTGTGTGGGCAGTCAGTCAGAGATTTCGAAAACACCCTGATGATTACAGCAGCCCACACACAACAGCCCACACACAGCAGCCACATCTGAACACCAATTACATTGAATACATTAGTTATATATTCATATTTAGTCTATTTAAATGTCTTAGAAAATTTAGTCGTAACTGTATTTATGCGGTGGCGACATAAAATAAACTTATAAATTCATGAAGTTTGTTCGTTACTCAGTTACGTGACCCTGACCCAGGGCCAAGATGACCCGCCTTTTAGTTTAACTAACTAACTGAGTAACTAACTAACTATATAAAATTATAGATCTTTGTCACAGTATGTTTATACCTTATCTCAACAGTGATGAGATGGAAATAGTAAGGAGGAAGATGAGGGTTCACGGAGGACTGGATAGCCTGGCGTATAGTGGAAGATACCTATATTCCTATGTTACCGTGGTAACGCTGGCCCTCTCTGTAGGGCACTTTAGAGCAGAAAGTATTTTCAAGATGTATGCCTTGTATGCAGCGCTTGAAAATGTCTTTTGTTACTATTTATCGCATGAATTAAAAATGATGTCGGAAGCCAAGATCTGTTGTGGAAGGATTGAGGTATATTCGTGTATATATGTTGTTATCAGTGTTTTATACTGTCAAATTAATATTAACATTTTAATTTGGGGGCCATAAACAAGAAATAATCACAGTGTTTGTTTCCCATTTCCCAATGACCAGAGTCAGGGTTCCCGCTGTCGGTCGCCAATGGCGCCAATTGCGACACAAAACAAATATTGGCGCTAAATTTGGTGAATTGGTGAAAATATTTGGCGCAACATTTTTTATTAAATTTTGTTTTTTGGGCACATGTTTTGTCAAATACATGGCTTCAAACATTTATTTGTGAACTATATGGCTCTTAGTTGGCTCCAGTTTTTCAGATTTGCTCCAGTGTTTTTCAATTGGCGACAGAAGTTGTGCAGACAAACATTCAGACAGAGTGAACCCTGAGAGTCAAATATTTTGATTAACCTTTTTCTAAAATAAAGTTTCTTCTTGGACCGTTTCTAAAATAAAGTTTCTTCTTGGACCGTTTCTAAAATATAGTTTCTTCTTGGACCGTTTCTAAAATAAAGTTTCTTCTGGGACCATTTCTAAAATATAGTTTCTTCTTGGACCGTTTCTAAAATATAGTTTCTTCTTGGACCATTTCTAAAATATAGTTTCTTCTTGGACCATTTCTAAAATAAAGTTTCTTCTTGGACCATTTCTAAAATATAGTTTCTTCTTGGACCGTTTCTAAAATAAAGTTTCTTCTGGGACCATTTCTAAAATATAGTTTCTTCTTGGACCATTTCTAAAATATAGTTTCTTCTTGGACCGTTTCTAAAATAAAGTTTCTTCTGGGACCATTTCTAAAATATAGTTTCTTCTTGGACCGGTTCGTACCGGAATTTACTAAGCACGTGTCTAACTGTTGTTTCGTATTATTTACACACAAAAATGTTTTTTTGTAGAATTTTTTTCTACCCAACTACAAAAATCAGGGTCGGGAAATAGGAAACAAACATTCTTTTAATTGTCACCAAAGAGATCAACAAGACTAAGATATAGTTATTATGTTTAATATTGAATGATTGGCATTAATTATGGCCATGGCTGGCAATGATTGAACCACCCCAAAACAGTGTACAAGACTTGGTATTGATTCTTTTTCAATTTGAATATTATTATTATTTCTCCGGAAGATCGGAAGCATAAGCCCATAGGCATATCATATATCACTCCGGAATATCGGCTGCATAAGCCCATAGGCATATCATATATCACCCCGGAAGATCGGAAGCATAAGCCCATAGGCATATCATATATCACTCCGGAATATCGGCTGCATAAGCCCATAGGCATATCATATATCACTCCGGAATATCGGCTGCATAAGCCCATAGGCATATCATATATCACTCCGGAAGATCGGAAGCATAAGCCCATAGGCATATCATATATCACTCTGGAAGATCGGAAACTATAGATAACAATAGTGTGAAATGCACATCCCCGGTGGGACAATATGGCAAAATCACATCACTCCTGATATCGGAAGCATAAAAAAGCCCATAGGCATATCATATATCACTGCGGAAGATCGGGAGCCCTTACTCCGGATATCGGAAACATAAAACAATTAACTCCGAATTTTCGGAAGTACAGTGGAACCTCTCTTAAGCAGCCACTCTTGGGAAGGGCACACATTGGCTGCTTAAGGGAGGTGGCTGCTTAACGGAGGGAGACTGCTGGACAACTAGAAATTATTTTCAAAGCAAGCATGCCTGGAAAAGCTGTGATAACAATAATCTGTCAATGGGATTGCCGTATAGTATGATAACAACAAGAAATGAGACAACAGAATCTGAAATTTAAACTTTTATTTTTATTAACATTTTATTTATTTTTCAAATTAAACATATGTACCGTATTTAGCTGTGTATAGTGCGCTACCGTGTATAGTGCGCACCCACGATCTGGCACGAAAATCGGCGGAAAAACTGAGTTCCTATGTATACTGCGCACGTGAAAAACGCAATTTTCCAAGTCAAAATTTAACATTTCTCAAAAATCGCTAAAAATTGTGCTCCGTGATTTTTACAACTTATATTAATCACTCGAGATATACCTCATCGCACTCGGGCACACCTGCTCAAATTTCTCGACACGTTCTCAAACATCTCAACACGTTCTCAAACATGTCAGCAGATGCTCAAACTTCTCAACACGTGAAGCCTACCTAATTAACTGCATTGTGAAAGGTTTGTCGAAATTAATTATCGCTACAATCAATTGAAATACTGCAGCCAAAAAAGTTTTTTTTTATGCAATGCATTGTACATTGTACGGCGAAGTACGCGAAAGTACGGGAAATATTACATACGATAAAACCACGTGATGTTATCAAATCGCCATTTTTTTATGCATTTACCTTTTCAATTAAATTCATCAAAGTTTGCCAAAATAAACGAAATATATGCTAATTTTGTGGTCTTATTCATTTGATTTATTTATATAGACTATCGGCAACTGGTTTTAATAGCTAGTTTATAACGATTGTCGAATGTAACAACTTATAGAATGACTGTGGGCCGTTCGGGTCGAATTTCAGTTTTTTCACGAAATTTTGGTCCGGGAAAAAATGTCCTGATGTCTGTACTGGTGTATAATGCGCAGTAGATAAAATGGATGAGGATTTCAGTAAGAAATGTGCGCACTATACACAGCTAAATACGGTACATACATTTGTTCTTTTCAAAAAAATCACTAATTTTAGATTAACTTTCATCAAACAATGCGATGGAATAATCGGCCTTTGATATCCCAGTAATCCGATCAAAACAATGGTTTTCAGCGCCTTGTGTGATCACTCCAAGTTTGTTTATGATTTAACAACCTATTGTGTGGAAAACCAGGATGACTCATCAATTTCCTGCATAATGGCGGATAATCACGTATGATTGGAGACTTCTGTAAAAACGTGTGAAAAACTAATCAATATTGTTTTTAAGGCCAAAATATCATTTGATAGCTGTAATATAACTATTAAAAAATAATAATTATTAATAAAATATTTCTTTTTTTCCACTCCGTAAATTCAATCTTTCAATGTCTACATCTGATTTGAATGTTACATATTTTCGCGACCGCATCTCTGTAAATATTTTGCCGATTTTTGGTGGATTTTGACCGTTTAAGGTAGGGAATTTTGTCCCAAAACGGTCACTTTGGTGGCCACTGGCCGGAGATGAGAGGTGACCGCTCAACAGAGGTGTAATATATAGGAAAATCGCTCGGGGGGAATAAAAGTGACCGTTTACCGGAGGTGACCGCTCACCGGAGGTGACCGTTAGTGGAGGTTCCACTGTACTTTGCTATACAAATACAATACTTACTTGATATGTTAACTTACTCATCTAATAGTAGATAAAAACATTCTTGTACACTGCAGTGGCATTGCTATTACCTACATAAAAGTTATAGATTATACAAGAGAGACGCTATTACGCCAAGGCGCAGGTACTACGGTAAAAGAGCATCTTTTTCCGGGGGACCAAGTCCCGCCATATACGAGAACCAATATTATGGAGGGAGATAGCGTCTATTTCTTGTATAAATTGCGCTTAAACAACGATGGATAGCATTTTACGTTTGAATATCTAATTTGGTAAATACCATCCCTCAATGTATCAGTCATTATTTTGCACCCAACGTGAACATAGTCTCTAAATAGTTGATGAACGTATTCCGGGTTAACGAATGTAACCCCCTTCTCTTCTGGGTGTTTTCGTGTACGGACAATCATGTATCTCCGGATGTCGGAAGGATAAGCTCCATAGGCATATCATATATAACTCCGGAAATCGGAAACATAATAAAGCCCAATATACGTATCAAATCTTTTCCGTGCCTTTTCTAACTTATAACGATAACTCTAAATTTGGTAAATTGGCGAAAATATTTGGCGCAACATTTTTTATTAAATTTTATTTTTGGGCACATGTTTTGTCAAATACAGGGCTTCAAATATTTATTTGTGAATTATATGGCTCATAGTTGGCTCCAAGTTTTTCAGATTTGCTCGGGAAATAGGAAACAAACATTCTTTTAATTGTGGCCTTGTTTGAATTACTTAACACTTTATTCCACATAAAAACGTTTGTTGATTTCTCATTTAATAGCCGCATGACCATGCCATTATCAATTACCGTAGAATGATGTTTAATAGCAGCAGGACCATGCCATTATCAATTACCGTAGAATGATGTTTAATAGCCGCAGGACCATGCCATTATCAATTACCGTAGAATGATGTTTAATAGCCACAGGACCATGCCATTATCAATTACCGTAGAATGATGTTTAATAGCCGCAGGACCATGCCATTATCAATTACCGTAGAATGAGGTTTAATAGCCGCAGGACCATGCCATTATCAATTACCGTAGAATGATGTTTAATAGCCGCAGGACATGCCATTATCAATTACTGTAGAATGATGTTTAATAGCCGCAGGACCATGCCATTATCAATTACCGTAGAATGAGGTTTAATAGCCGCAGGACCATGCCATTATCAATTACCGTAGAATGATGTTTAATAGCCACAGGTCCATGCCATTATCAATTACTGTAGAATGATGTTTAATAGCTGCAGGTCCATGCCATTATCAATTACCGTAGAATGATGTTTAATAGCCGCAGGACCATGCCATTATCAATTACCGTAGAATGATGTTTAATAGCCACAGGACCATGCCATTATCAATTACCGTAGAATGATGTTTAATAGCCGCAGGACCATGCCATTATCAATTACCGTAGAATGATGTTTAAAAGCCGCAGGACCATGCCATTATCAATTACCGTAGAATGATGTTTAATAGCCGCAGGACCATGCCATTATCAATTACCATAGAATGATGTTTAATAGCCGCAAGTTCATGCCAGTATCAATTACCGTAGAATGAGGTTTAATAGCCGCAGGACCATGCCATTATCAATTACCATAGAATATTTAATAGCCGCAGGACCATGCCATTATCAATTACCGTAGAATGATGTTTAAAAGCCGCAGGACCATGCCATTATCAATTACCGTAGAATGATGTTTAATAGCCGCAGGACCATGCCATTATCAATTACCATAGAATGATGTTTAATAGCCGCAAGTTCATGCCATTATCAATTACCGTAGAATGAGGTTTAATAGCCGCAGGACCATGCCATTATCAATTACCGTAGAATGATGTTTAATAGCTGCAGGACCATGCCATTATCAATTACCATAGAATGTTTAATAGCCGCAGGACCATGCCATTATCAATTACTGTAGAATGATGTTTAATAGCCGCAGGACCATGCCATTATCAATTACCGTAGAATGATGTTTAATAGCCGCAGGACCATGCCATAATCAATTACCGTAGAATGATGTTTAATAGCCGCAGGACCATGCCATTATCAATTACCGTAGAATGATGTTTAATAGCCGCATGACCATGCCATTATCAATTACCATAGAATGTTTAATAGCCGCAGGACCATGCCATTATCAATTACTGTAGAATGATGTTTAATAGCCGCAGGACCATGCCATTATCAATTACCGTAGAATGATGTTTAATAGCCGCAGGACCATGCCATTATCAATTACCGTAGAATGATGTTTAATAGCCGCAGGACCATGCCATTATCAATTACCGTAGAATGATGTTTAATAGCCACAGGACCATGCCATTATCAATTACCGTAGAATGATGTTTAATAGCCGCAGGACCATGCCATTATCAATTACCGTAGAATGTTTAATAGCCGCAGGACCATGCCATTATCAATTACCGTAGAATGATGTTTAATAGCCGCAGGACCATGCCATTATCAATTACTGTAGAATGATGTTTAATAGCCGCAGGACCATGCCATTATCAATTACCGTAGAATGATGTTTAATAGCCGCAGGACCATGCCATTATCAATTACCGTAGAATGATGTTTAATAGCCGCAGGACCATGCCATTATCAATTACCGTAGAATGATGTTTAATAGCCACAGGACCATGCCATTATCAATTACCGTAGAATGATGTTTAATAGCCGCAGGACCATGCCATTATCAATTACCGTAGAATGAGGTTTAATAGCCGCAGGACCATGCCATTATCAATTACCGTAGAATGATGTTTAATAGCCGCAGGACCATGCCATTATCAATTACTGTAGAATGATGTTTAATAGCCGCAGGACCATGCCATTATCAATTACCGTAGAATGAGGTTTAATAGCCGCAGGACCATGCCATTATCAATTACCGTAGAATGATGTTTAATAGCCACAGGTCCATGCCATTATCAATTACTGTAGAATGATGTTTAATAGCTGCAGGTCCATGCCATTATCAATTACCGTAGAATGATGTTTAATAGCCGCAGGACCATGCCATTATCAATTACCGTAGAATGATGTTTAATAGCCACAGGACCATGCCATTATCAATTACCGTAGAATGATGTTTAATAGCCGCAGGACCATGCCATTATCAATTACCGTAGAATGATGTTTAAAAGCCGCAGGACCATGCCATTATCAATTACCGTAGAATGATGTTTAATAGCCGCAGGACCATGCCATTATCAATTACCATAGAATGATGTTTAATAGCCGCAAGTTCATGCCAGTATCAATTACCGTAGAATGAGGTTTAATAGCCGCAGGACCATGCCATTATCAATTACCATAGAATATTTAATAGCCGCAGGACCATGCCATTATCAATTACCGTAGAATGATGTTTAAAAGCCGCAGGACCATGCCATTATCAATTACCGTAGAATGATGTTTAATAGCCGCAGGACCATGCCATTATCAATTACCATAGAATGATGTTTAATAGCCGCAAGTTCATGCCATTATCAATTACCGTAGAATGAGGTTTAATAGCCGCAGGACCATGCCATTATCAATTACCGTAGAATGATGTTTAATAGCTGCAGGACCATGCCATTATCAATTACCATAGAATGTTTAATAGCCGCAGGACCATGCCATTATCAATTACTGTAGAATGATGTTTAATAGCCGCAGGACCATGCCATTATCAATTACCGTAGAATGATGTTTAATAGCTGCAGGACCATGCCATAATCAATTACCGTAGAATGATGTTTAATAGCCGCATGACCATGCCATTATCAATTACCGTAGAATGATGTTTAATAGCCGCATGACCATGCCATTATCAATTACCATAGAATGTTTAATAGCCGCAGGACCATGCCATTATCAATTACCGTAGAATGATGTTTAATAGCCGCAGGACCATGCCATTATCAATTACCGTAGAATGATGTTTAATAGCCGCAGGACCATGCCATTATCAATTACCGTAGAATGATGTTTAATAGCCGCATGACCATGCCATTATCAATTACCGTAGAATGATGTTTAATAGCCGCAGGACCATGCCATTATCAATTACCGTAGAATGTTTAATAGCCGCAGGACCATGCCATTATCAATTACCGTAGAATGAGGTTTAATAGCCGCAGGACCATGCCATTATCAATTACCGTAGAATGATGTTTAATAGCCGCAGGACCATGCCATTATCAATTACTGTAGAATGATGTTTAATAGCCGCAGGACCATGCCATTATCAATTACCGTAGAATGAGGTTTAATAGCCGCAGGACCATGCCATTATCAATTACCGTAGAATGATGTTTAATAGCCACAGGTCCATGCCATTATCAATTACTGTAGAATGATGTTTAATAGCCGCAGGACCATGCCATTATCAATTACCATAGAATGATGTTTAATAGCCGCAAGTTCATGCCAGTATCAATTACCATAGAATGAGGTTTAATAGCCGCAGGACCATGCCATTATCAATTACCGTAGAATGATGTTTAATAGCTGCAGGACCATGCCATTATCAATTACCATAGAATGTTTAATAGCTGCAGGACCATGCCATTATCAATTACCGTAGAATGATGTTTAATAGCCGCAGGACCATGCCATTATCAATTACCATAGAATGATGTTTAATAGCCGCAAGTTCATGCCATTATCAATTACCGTAGAATGAGGTTTAATAGCCGCAGGACCATGCCATTATCAATTACCGTAGAATGATGTTTAATAGCTGCAGGACCATGCCATTATCAATTACCATAGAATGTTTAATAGCCGCAGGACCATGCCATTATCAATTACTGTAGAATGATGTTTAATAGCCGCAGGACCATGCCATTATCAATTACCGTAGAATGATGTTTAATAGCCGCATGACCATGCCATTATCAATTACCGTAGAATGATGTTTAATAGCCGCAGGACCATGCCATTATCAATTACCGTAGAATGATGTTTAATAGCCGCAGGACCATGCCATTATCAATTACCGTAGAATGATGTTTAATAGCCACAGGACCATGCCATTATCAATTACCGTAGAATGATGTTTAATAGCCGCAGGACCATGCTATTATCAATTACTGTAGAATGATGTTTAATAGCCGCAGGACCATGCCATTATCAATTACTGTAGAATGATGTTTAATAGCCGCAGGACCATGCCATTATCAATTACCGTAGAATGATGTTTAATAGCCGCAGGACCATGTCATTATCAATTACCGTAGAATGATGTTTAATAGCCGCAGGACCATGCCATTATCAATTACCGTAGAATGATGTTTAATAGCTGCAGGACCATGCCATTATCAATTACCGTAGAATGATGTTTAATAGCCGCAGGTCCATGCCATTATCAATTACCGTAAAATGATGTTTAATAGCTGCAGGACCATGCCATTATCAATTACCGTAGAATGATGTTTAATAGCCGCATGACCAGGCCATTATCAATTACTGTAGAATGATGTTTAATAGCCGCAGGACCATGCCATTATCAATTACCGTAGAATGATGTTTAAAAGCCGCAGGACCATGCCATTATCAATTACCGTAGAATGATGTTTAATAGCCGCAGGACCATGCCATTATCAATTACCGTAGAATGATGTTTAATAGCTGCAGGACCATGCCATTATCAATTACCGTAGAATGATGTTTAATAGCTGCAGGACCATGCCATTATCAATTACCATAGAATGATGTTTAATAGCCACAGGACCATGCCATTATCAATTACCGTAGAATGATGTTTAATAGCCGCAGGACCATGCCATTATCAATTACCGTATAATGATGTTTAATAGCCGCAGGACCATGCCATTATCAATTACCGTAGAATGATGTTTAATAGCTGCAGGACCATGCCATTATCAATTACCGTAGAATGATGTTTAATAGCCGCAGGTCCATGCCATTATCAATTACCATAAAATGATGTTTAATAGCTGCAGGACCATGCCATTATCAATTACCGTAGAATGATGTTTAATAGCCGCATGACCAGGCCATTATCAATTACCGTAGAATGATGTTTAATAGCCGCAGGACCATGCCATTATCAATTACCGTAGAATGATGTTTAATAGCCGCAGGTCCATGCCATTATCAATTTCTGTAGAATGATGTTTAATAGCCGCAGGTCCATGCCATTATCAATTACCCATAGAATGATGTTTAATGGCCGCAAGTTCATGCCATTATCAATTACCGTAGAATGATGTTTAATAGCTGCAGTTCCATGCCATTATCAATTACCATAGAATGATGTTTAATAGCCGCAGGACCATGCCATTATCAATTACCGTAGAATGATGTTTAATAGCTGCAGGACCATGCCATTATCAATTACCGTAGAATGATATTTAATAGCCGCAGGTCCATGCCATTATCAATTACCATAGAATGATGTTTAATAGCGCAGGTCCATGCCATTATCAATTACCGTAGATTGATGTTTAATAGCCGCAAGGTCATGCCATTATCAATTACCATAGAATGATGTTTAATAGCCGCAAGTTCATGCCATTATGAATTACCATAGAATGATGTTTAATAGCCACAGGACCATGCCATTATCAATTACCGTAGAATGATGTTTAATAGCCACAGGACCATGCCATTATCAATTACCGTATAATGATGTTTAATAGCCGCAGGACCATGCCATTATCAATTACCGTAGAATGATGTTTAATAGCTGCAGGACCATGCCATTATCAATTACCGTAGAATGATGTTTAATAGCCGCAGGTCCATGCCATTATCAATTACCATAAAATGATGTTTAATAGCTGCAGGACCATGCCATTATCAATTACCGTAGAATGATGTTTAATAGCCGCATGACCAGGCCATTATCAATTACCGTAGAATGATGTTTAATAGCCGCAGGACCATGCCATTATCAATTACCGTAGAATGATGTTTAATAGCCGCAGGACCATGCCATTATCAATTACCGTAGAATGAGGTTTAATAGCCGCAGGACCATGCCATTATCAATTACCGTAGAATGATGTTTAATAGCCGCAAGGTCATGCCATTATCAATTACTGTAGAATGATGTTTAATAGCTGCAGTTCTATGCCATTATCAATTACCATAGAATGATGTTTAATAGCCGCAGGACCATGCCATTATCAATTACCGTAGAATGATGTTTAATAGCTGCAGGACCATGCCATTATCAATTACCGTAGAATGATATTTAATAGCCGCAGGTCCATGCCATTATCAATTACCATAGAATGATGTTTAATAGCGCAGGTCCATGCCATTATCAATTACCGTAGAATGATGTTTAATAGCCGCAAGTTCATGCCATTATCAATTACCATAGAATGATGTTTAATAGCCGCAAGTTCATGCCATTATGAATTACCGTAGAATGATGTTCAATAGCCGCAATTCCATGCCATTATCAATTACCGTAGAATGATGTTTAATAGCCGCAGGATCATGCCATTATCAATTACCATAGAATGATGTTTAATAGCCGCAGTTCCATTCCATTATCAATTACTGTAGAATGATGTTTAATAGCCTCAGGTTCATGCCATCAATTACTGTTAAACTCAGCCATGATTGGAGGCACAATCACAAGACTGTGTCTTTGTTCATTTGTAGGTCGGAGACGCTTGTAACATTAACTATGTGCGAGCTCTAGGTGAAGCGACTAGTGTCAGTGGTAGACAGTATTGTGTGTTAGTTACAATGCTCTGCCTCAGTTTCACAATCACACATTTCTAAGTAGCATCCCTGTTCATGGCCTCAGTTTCACGATCACACATTTCCATGTAGCATCCCTGTTCATGGCCTCAGTTTCACAATCACACATTTCCATGTAGCATCCCTGTTCATGGCCTCAGTTTCACGATCACACATTTCCATGTAGCCTCCCTGTTCATGGCCTCAGTTTCACGATCACACATATCCAAGTAGCCTCTCTGTTCATGGCCTCAGTTTCACGCTCACACATATCCAAGTAGCCTCCCTGTTCATGGCCTCAGTTTCACGCTCACACATATCCAAGTAGCCTCCCTGTTCATGGCCTCAGTTTCACGCTCACACATATCCAAGTAGCATCCCTGTTCATGGCCTCAGTTTCACGCTCACACATTTCCAAGTAGCATCCCTGTTCATGGCCTCAGTTTCACGATCACACATTTCCAAGTAGCATCCCTGTTCATGGCCTCAGTTTCACGCTCACACATTTCCATGTAGCATCCCTGTTCATGACTGTAGCCCTGAATGAAAAGCTCAGACTGTGTTTGCTGCGGTTCATGCAGACTGGAGTTCGTACAGCAATTGATCTAGAAGTGAGCATGGCAAGGATTGAGGTACGGTTGGCCTCCTGTTTTAGTCTATGTACAATGCATGGGTTATAAATAATTCCATTGTAATTCCAACTTCACATACTATATAACGATATTCACCTCACCATAATCGTACTATTGTAGATTCTTCTAATGTATTCCTGTGCTTTCCAACTTCCAACCTATTTATTTACTCACAGAGCCACACGCGCATGCGCACACACACACGCCCACATACACAAGCATGCACACACACGCACACGCACACACACGCACACGCACACACACACGCACACGCACACATACACAAGCATGCACACGCACGCACGCACGCACGCACGCACGCACACGCACGCACACACGCGCACGCGCACACACATGCCCACACACATGCGCACACACACACGCACGCACCCACACACACACACACACACACACACACACACGCACATACGCATGCGCACACACATGCACACACGCGCACATGCATACACATGCCCACACACACGCGCACACACACACACACGCACACACGCGCGCACGCACACACACACACATGGATTTGAGCTACAAATAAATCTCACAGTTTCATCTAGACAATCCCTTCTTGGCTCCTGAGCTACCTAGCAAAGGAGGTAAGATGAAGTTGATCCCTGCCATGGCAACACAACAAGAACAAGCATACATTTGCTGTCTGTCTGTCCGCTCCATCTCAATAACCCCTTGGCAGGAAGCAGTCTAGTTGTGTATATTGTAACATCCACTGTGGCTATATGAATTTTTGCAAATTTATGGCCATTTGGACATTTTTATAACACAAAGCTTGTCCACGCTTCATCTCCAAAACCCAAAAGTGGATTTTCACCTAACTTGCTGGAAGCAACAGTATGATGTCGAGTTTGGCATATTGAAACCCCTTTCAGGTTGGATAATGTTTTACGGATTTACTGCCATTTCAACACTTTTATAACTCAAAGCTTGTCCATGCTTCATCTCCAAACCTTCATAATATTACATATGACTTTAATGCAATTATTTCATATATTACATTGTTCTACTGAAGCCACATGTAGCATTATGTTATTTCCAAAAGTGCTACAGTTTATATTCCATTGTTTCTAATTTTGTTTATTTACGTTTATTTATCGTCGCTACCAGTTGCCCAGTTGAGCGACGGGCAGTTTACTTAGCAACCCTTTTTCTGGGCAAGCTCCAGCGGTTAACCAGTACTTGGTGCACCAACCTCTGTAAGAAGCTTCTAAGTTTTTCATATAAAGAGCGGAGCTCAAATCTGGGACCATTGTGATGATAGGTTACAGTTGTATATAAGTCAGCGACCGTAACCACTCGACCATGGAGGCGAACTAATGCATGGACACTTATAACATGTGACACTTACAGGTTGGTAGTTTAAAAGAAAAGTTTTTAAAGACATTGTATAAAATGAAAAGTAAAGGTTCAAGTAGTGACCCCTGTATTACACCTCAGTGAATAGTGAAAAAGCTGTAATAACATTACCAATATTGACTAATTGTTTCCTATTTGATAACTATAATTTATAGAAATGAACAGTAGTTGGTGAAAACTGAGTTAAAACAATAAAATGGAATTATCAAATAAATCGAATCAAATCTTTGAAAACAGATCCTACCATTTTGCCAGCTAACTAAGAGTTTATGAGTTTTATTAATGTTGTCTGATTTAAATTAGAACTGAACAACATTTTATTATTAGACTTGTTTGTACATAGTACATAATCATATAATACATAATATATAATATATTTATTTCCATCACGTGACTTGTTAGTTACATATTCAAGTGTGTTCATTGTATTAGTAACAGAGGATAAACATATTTAAAGCGACACTACATCGGTGAAAACGCAAATGTCTGCAGAATGTAATTTCCTATTATATGGTATAATGTTTTCCCAAATATTTGCATCAAAAACAGAGTATTTCAACAAATAAACAAACGTCATATACGCGGTTTGTTGACATAACAAAATAATGTAAATAGGGTCGACATTCATACATAATACAATGCGTGTATCCGGAATAACATAAATGATATTACATATTTACCGTTATAACTCACATTTGTGCCTATGCATATTTATTTGTAGACAAATCTTAGTTAAATTATCTCTAAACGTATCGCGCGTTTAGTATTGACTCCATGACACAGAAATGTCAGTTCAGGAGCGCTAAATGAAATCCAAATTCCACTTTTGAAGTGTGTAGAACACTGTTTATTGATTCAGTGTTAGTGTTCGAATGTATTGAGCAGAATTTGTTGTAGCAATGCATTTATACATGAACAAAATGCATTGTATTTGCTTTTTGCGATGCAATGTCGCTTTAAGCAGAATATCCTACAATATCAAGTATATTTAACAAGAAGAAACAATTTTATTAGACACAAATTATTACCGTTTATTTGATGGATTACTAAACGTTATGATATTCTACTTTCACTTTTGAGAGTATTAACGTCAATTCAGGAGCGTGACTGACCGTTATGAAATTTTACTTTCACTTTTGAGAGTTGTTTGATGGCAAAAACACTGTTTATTGATAGAAAGTTGGTGTTCTAATTATTTTGCAAGAATTAATTTGTAGTAGCAAAGTTATTCATAATTGTACGTGAAAAACTGACCAGGCTTCTTGAAAAAATGTAATATGTCGCTTCAAGGCTTTGCATTAATTTATATTTGAATTATTGTGTGATTTTTCCATCTGGAGGAAAATAAAAACATAAAGAGATTTGACCTCTTTGCCCATCCTCATGTAGAAATGTATGTTAACACCATTGCCAATATAACATACATTAACAATGTAGTAGCGAAACCAACATCCATAATGAAGGTCCAGAATCTCATGTAGAAATGTCTGTTGACACCATTGCCAATATAACATACATTAACAATATAGTAGCGAAGCCAACATCCATAATGAAGGTCCAGAATCTCATGTAGTGTCTGTTGACACCATTGCCAATATAACATACATTAACAATGTAGTAGCGAAGCCAACATCCATAATGAAGGTCCAGAATCTCATGTAGAAATGTCTGTTGACACCATTGCCAATATAACATACATTAACAATGTAGTAGCGAAGCCAACATCCATAATGAAGGTCCAGAATCTCATGTAGAAGTGTCTGTTGACACCATTGCCAATATAACATACATTAACAATGTAGTAGCGAAACCAACATCCATAATGAAGGTCCAGAATCTCATGAAGTCTCGGTAATATCTATGGAGGTTGGTTTAAACATATTTATTCCACTGTATACATTCACAAAACAATACATGTACACGAAATCAAAGAAGAAAGGATTAAAACGGAAGCAGAGCTTATGTAGTTTCTCTCGTTATGAAGGTTGGGAAGTTAGATATGCTAACTGCTGCTTGTGATGTCTTCTGCTGATTAACCCTTTCAACCCCACAGGCCTCTAAATAGGCTTATGAAAAGTGTAGATCCAGATGAGCCGGCTCGTAACGAGCCGTCTCATCAGGATCTGCACTTTTTTGCCCGTAATAATTATTACTATTTTTAGATAAAATTACCCATTTTGATAAATGAACTGATCCAAATGTAATTTTGTTATTAATTTATTGGTCTAAAAATATCATGGAACAGTCCATGTCAGTTACTTGGGGTTGAAAGGGTTAATAGATAAATGGCTGACCTATAGAGATATAGTAGTAGATATATTAGCCTCAGAAAAGATCAAGAAGTGCAGCTGAAGAAATCAAAATTGCTCATGCAAACAACATAATTATTATGTCCAGATCAGAATAATGTTGTATGTTGATCAGGATCTATGTTGTTAGTTTATACAAACTTATTTTAGATCGATTGCGAAACAAGTTATTACAATATTAGTTTTAATCGCTCTCGAGGCCGCATTCCTGATGAAATCCATTGCCATGAGGGAGAGAGAAGGGGCATGTTGAACTTAATTGCCCTAATGCCTAATGGCACAATCATACTGGCCAGACCTCTAGCAAATGAAGTGAATGCGCTACTACTGCACTCTCACGACATCCACTATGTTCTTTGCTAATGACACAATCATACTGGCCAGACCTCTAGCAAATGAAGTGAATGCGCTACCACTGCACTCTCACGACATCCACTATGTTCTTTGCTAATGACACAATCATACTGGCCAGACCTCTAGCAAATGAAGTGAATGCGCTACCACTGCACTCTCACGACATCCACTATGTTCTTTGCTAATGACACAATCATACTGGCCAGACCTCTAGCAAATGAAGTGAATGCGCTACCACTGCACTCTCACGACATCCACTATGTTCTTTGCTAATGCGCTACTACTGCACTCTCACGACATCCACTATGTTCTTTGCTAATGCGCTACCACTGCACTCTCACGACATCCACTATGTTCTTTGCTAATGCGCTACCACTGCACTCTCACGACATCCACTATGTTCTTTGCTAATGCGCTACTACTGCACTCTCACGACATCCACTATGTTCTTTGCTAATGCGCTACTACTGCACTCTCATGACATCCACTATGTTCTTTGCTAATGCGCTACTACTGCACTCTCACGACATCCACTATGTTCTTTGCTAATGCGCTACCACTGCACTCTCACGACATCCACTATGTTCTTTGCTAATGACACAATCATACTGGCCAGACCTCTAGCAAATGAAGTGAATGCGCTACCACTGCACTCTCACGACATCCACTATGTTCTTTGCTAATGACACAATCATACTGGCCAGACCTCTAGCAAATGAAGTGAATGCGCTACCACTGCACTCTCACGACATCCACTATGTTCTTTGCTAATGACACAATCATACTGGCCAGACCTCTAGCAAATGAAGTGAATGCGCTACCACTGCACTCTCACGACATCCACTATGTTCTTTGCTAATGCGCTACTACTGCACTCTCACGACATCCACTATGTTCTTTGCTAATGCGCTACCACTGCACTCTCACGACATCCACTATGTTCTTTGCTAATGCGCTACCACTGCACTCTCACGACATCCACTATGTTCTTTGCTAATGTGCTACTACTGCACTCTCACGACATCCACTATGTTCTTTGCTAATGCGCTACTACTGCACTCTCATGACATCCACTATGTTCTTTGCTAATGCGCTACTACTGCACTCTCACGACATCCACTATGTTCTTTGCTAATGCGCTACTACTGCACTCTCACGACATCCACTATGTTCTTTGCTAATGCGCTACTACTGCACTCTCACGACATCCACTATGTTCTTTGCTAATGCGCTACTACTGCACTCTCACGACATCAACTATGTTCTTTGCTAATGCGCTACTACTGCACTCTCACGACATCCACTATGTTCTTTGCTAATGCGCTACCACTGCACTCTCACGACATCCACTATGTTCTTTGCTAATGCGCTACTACTGCACTCTCACGACATCTACTATGTTCTTTGCTAATGCGCTACCACTGCACTCTCACGACATCCACTATGTTCTTTGCTAATGACACAATCATACTGGCCAGACCTCTAGCAAATGAAGTGAATGCGCTACCACTGCACTCTCACGACATCCACTATGTTCTTTGCTAATGCGCTACTACTGCACTCTCACGACATCCACTATGTTCTTTGCTAATGCGCTACTACTGCACTCTCACGACATCCACTATGTTCTTTGCTAATGCGCTACTACTGCACTCTCACGACATCTACTATGTTCTTTGCTAATGCGCTACTACTGCACTCTCACGACATCCACTATGTTCTTTGCTAATGGCACAATCATACTGGCCAGACCTCTAGCAAATGAAGTGAATGCGCTACCACTGCACTCTCACGACATCCACTATGTTCTTTGCTAATGCGCTACTACTGCACTCTCACGACATCCACTATGTTCTTTGCTAATGCGCTACTACTGCACTCTCACGACATCTACTATGTTCTTTGCTAATGCGCTACTACTGCACTCTCACGACATCCACTATGTTCTTTGCTAATGCGCTACTACTGCACTCTCACGACATCTACTATGTTCTTTGCTAATGCGCTACTACTGCACTCTCACGACATCCACTATGTTCTTTGCTAATGCGCTACTACTGCACTCTCACGACATCCACTATGTTCTTTGCTATTCTGCCACGTGTTTTAGAATTATTATCTAGATAGTAAACAGTAAAGACCCTAATTAGACGGTACTTTTTGTTTTAGTTGTCGTCTGTTTGTAGCAACGATTTTAGGTTTACGGGTTAAGTTAGAAATACTTGTTACTAACTGTAAACTGTATGTAAACACTAAAGCTAGCCATTATTGCAGGCACAATCCAAGACTATGCCCTTGTTGACTTGTAGGTCGGAAACCCAGTTGCTACGTAACGTTAATTATATGCGAGCTGTATGGGAAACGATTGTTGTCAGTGGTAGACAGTATTGTATGCTAGCTACAATGGTCTGTGTCAGTTTCACGATCAAACATTTCCAAGTAGCCTCCCTGTTCATGGCTGTAGCCATGTTTGAAAAGCTGAGACTGTGTTTGCTGCGGTTCATGCAGACTGGAGTTCATTCAGCAATTGATCTAGAAGTGAGCATGACGAGGATTCAGGTAAGGACTGCAGCAAGGTAATCCTGTTTAGTCCATGTATATAGTGCAGAGGATATAATCAATCCATTGTAGTTCTACCTTCACATACTCCATCAATCTTCACCTCACCATAATCATGCTCTTGTGGTTGCAGTTTCACATGACCTTAATTACTCACAGCTACACACAAACTACCCGGTAGTATGGACTTCAGCTACATGTTACATTTCACATCGGCACTTGATCCCTAATGTTTCTTGAGCTACGAATAGCAAGCAAGAGTTAAAATGAAGTTGATCCTTGCCATGGCAACACCAAATGAACAAGCACACACAAGTTCTCCATTAACCATGGCAACACCAAATGAACAAGCACACACAAGTTCTCCATTAATCTTTAACCACAGTTTTATATAATGTTGCCTAACCTTCTAGCTGCTAATGGGAATGTATCCTTGCACAAATCTTGCTGTCAGGACATGCTCAATGAACAACTTTATATAATGTTGCCTAACCTTCTAGCTGCTAATGGGAATGTATCCTTGCACAAGTCTTGCTGTCAGGACATGCTCAATGAACAACTTTAAATTAGCTTCCTCCAAATTCTGTGTGGATGAGCTATATGTAATGATATATACATCTATAAGTCACCAGCATGGAAGTGGATACAATATGTAATGATATATACATCTATAAGTCACCAGCATGGAAGTGGATACAATATGTAATGATATATACATCTATAAGTCACCAGCATGGAAGTGGATACAATATGTAATGATATATACATCTATAAGTCACCAGCATGGAAGTGGATACAATATGTAATGATATATACATCTATAAGTCACCAGCATGGAAGTGGATACCATATGATGTAATCAAACTCCGACAAGTGGCATTTTATCGAATTTTCAATATTCACAAATTGATTTGTTTTCTTCCAGAAACCCATATCAGGCTTTTCATGAAATGTACAGAAAACTGAATGACATGCATGGGTGATGGATTAGCTGAAAAAATAACAAACATACTGTAGTTACATATTACTTAAAACATAGAAATAATATCAGATTAAGAATTGAAATGGATGTTAGATCTGCCTTAGCACACACACATGTATGTTGCGCAGTGCTTCGGTCGTGATCAACCTCTAGTATATAGTGCTGGAGTTTCTATTCAATTGCTTCTATTTTATTTTCTATTTCACTTATCTGCATTCATGTGACGCTTACAGGTTGGTTGTTTAAAAATAAGGTCATTAATATATAAAAAGAATAGTACAAGTTCAAGTATTGACCCCTGTATTACACCTGATTTAATATTAACTCACTAATTGTCCATATATACACCTTACTACGCCTCTGTCCACTCTCCATATACACGCCTAATTACGAGTGTATCGATTACTCCATATATACGCCATTCTACGCATGTACGCTAGCCCCATATATACACCTTTCTACGCCGGCTACTTTAAATGCCCCAAAAACACGATTGCAGACTCCCGAGAAGTGGATTAATATCAACATATAACATGTTCAAATTGATTACCGGCCAAAAACATACTGTTTCTATTGAAGAAATTTCTGAAAATAATGAATGAAGATGCTTGGGTTTTTCCCCGGAAGCCAATAACCAAGCTTCCGTAACACCACTAAACATAACTAACTCAAAGAACGAAAACTACAATAAACCCAAAGTAATAAAATAACTAATGCTACATTCTAGGTAGTCAAACTACAGACAGTTACAGGTCATAGGTCACTGCATGATCACAGCATCTGTGTCAAGACCACATGTAATATGGTCTGGTCTGTTTATTGTGGGGTATTGCACACAAGGCAATAAAACATAAATGTTACGTCAGTTTATGAGGGGATTATCATCTGTTGATCAAAGTAAGTCAATCAGCGGTCCCTAGTATTAATATGGAGCAGTAAACTGGATGCCCGTCGGCAACATGGTCCATTCAGAATAAATGATCGAAATTATGTCAGTTTCCTGTGAGAACACCAAAGCTCGTAGTCTTAGATCGTTCTAGATCGTCCTATAAATAAGATCTAAAATCTATCTATCTATCTATCTATCTATCTATCTATCTATCTATCTATCTATCTATCTATCTATCTATCTATCTATCTATCTATCTATCTATCTATCTATCTATCTATCTATCTATCTATCTATCTATCTATCTATCTATCTCTATCTATCTATCTATCTATCTATCTATCTATCTATCTATCTATCTATCTATCTATCTATCTATCTATCTATCTATCTATCTATCTATCTATCTATCTATCTATCTATCTATCTATCTATCTATCTATCTATCTATCTATCTATCTATCTATCTATCTATCTATCTATCTATCTATCTATCTATCTATCTATCTATCTATCTATCTATCTATCTATCTATCTATCTTCCTTTTATGTCGAACCCTCGTGGGGATGTAGACATGCTGCGTGTCGAAAACCGCAAAGAAGTTAAAAGTATGAGTAGTTAAAAGCATAATTTAAGAAAGTAATGGAAAATAAGTCGTGGTAAAAGTTTAAAAGCAGCTGCGCAGAATAACTAGGGACTGGCATGGTCAATGTGGCAAACTGCCGTATTGAATTGCTCTATGGTAGGGAGATGGACAATGTCAGGAGGGAGATGGTTCCAATGGTAGATTGTTTTTGGAAAAAAGGAAAACTTGTAGTAGTCTGTAGTTGCTGTAATTAACCTATAGCTTAAGGAAGGGCAATGGCGAGCAGGACGGGAGAGGGGAACTAGGTAATTTTCAATGGGAATAGCAAGAAGATCATTATGAATTTTATGCATAAGGGATAACCTACTGTCAATACGCCGTTGATCTAGTTGATCACCAGAAAGAGAATTCTCTAAACACTTTATGTTGGTCATAAAAAGATTGCATGATGTCTTGAAACAATAATATTAGTTCAAACAAAGCATGTGTAAATTGGCCCCAATGTTTCCAACAATCAGTATGGACACAGTGTCAGTTGGTCAACTGCTCTGTATTGGCTATTGAATACCAATACACTGATGATGGTGTTTTACGTTTATTTATCATCGCTATCGGTTGCCCATACATATGAGCGACGCCTCCTGAAGAGATTAGTAATTTTAGATTTTTGGAGGATAGTGCAATGATACAGACAGAGACGCATTCCAGAGTCTCCTCTGGTTCTTTTACGTGCACGATGTAAAGCACCGACACGAGACCTCGGTTTAACGTCCCATCTGAAAGACTGTTAATTTTATTAGGGTCAGACGGGGGATTGATGATGGTATTGAATAAAATAGTCTTATATAGCTATATTGGTATGGAGCATAGAGTTAAAGGAACTATTTGTAGATTAACTGTGAAATCTGAGTTTATACAGTAAAATTGAATGGTCAACTAAATTGAGTTAAATCCTTATGCAAAAGGTAATGAAATCTGATCCTACAATTTTGCCAGAGTTTTTTTATATTTAAACTAAGAGTTTTATAAGTGAAATTAATGTTTTCTGACGGAAATTATTTTCAGAAATCCTGATTAATTGTTATTTAGTCTATTTGTTGTGGAGAAAAAGTCATGAATTTAACTTGAAACACCTTTGATATTGTTGAATGTATTTCCACTTTTGGCAGTTGCTTCAGTTGGTTGAAGAATGATCTAAACAAGGCTTGCTTGATGATTGAGCTTATTTACCCTCGCCTCCGGCGAACCATATGGGCTTACTTGTATTGGTTGAATGAAGCATGGCTTGTTTCTATTGGTTGCAAATTAGTCTAAACAAGGCTGGTTTCTATTGGTTGAATGATATAGGTATAAGCATGGCTTGTTTCTATTGCTTGCAAATTAGTCTAAACAAGGCTGGCTTCTATTGGTTGAATGATATAGGTATAAGCATGGCTTGTTTCTATTGCTTGCAAATTAGTCTAAACAAGGCTGGTTTCTATTGGTTGAATGATATAGGTGCATGGCTTGTTTCTATTGCTTGCAAATTAGTCTAAACAAGGCTGGTTTCTATTGGTTGAATGATATAGGTATAAGCATGGCTTGTTTCTATTGCTTGCAAATTAGTCTAAACAAGGCTGGTTTCTATTGGTTGCAAATTAGTCTAAACAAGGCTGGTTTCTATTGGTTGAATGATATAGGTATAAGCAAGGCTGGTTTCTATTGGTTGAATGATATAGGTATAAGCAAGGCTGGTTTCTATTGGTTGAATGATATAGGTATAAGCAAGGCTGGTTTCTATTGGTTGCATGATATAGGTATAAGCAAGGCTGGTTTCTATTGGTTGAATGATATAGGTATAAGCAAGGCTGGTTTCTATTGGTTGAATGATATAGGTATAAGCAAGGCTGGTTTCTATTGGTTGAATGATATAGGTATAAGCATGGCTTGTTTCTATTGGTTGAATGATATAGGTATAAGCATGGCTTGTTTCTATTGGTTGAATGATATAGGTATAAGCATGGCTTGTTTCTATTGGTTGAATGATATAGGTATAAGCATGGCTTGTTTCTATTGCTTGCAAATTAGTCTAAACAAGGCTGGTTTCTATTGGTTGTAAATTAGTCTAAACAAGGCTGGTTTCTATTGGTTGCAAATTAGTCTAAACAAGGCTGGTTTCTATTGGTTGCATATTAGTCTAAACAAGGCTGGTTTCTATTGGTTGCAAATTAGTTTAAACAAGGCTGGTTTCTATTGGTTGCAAATTAGTCTAAACAAGGCTGGTTTCTATTGGTTGCAAATTAGTCTAAACAAGGCTGGTTTCTATTGGTTGCAAATTAGTCTAAACAAGGCTTGTTTCTATTGATTGAATGATATAGGTATAAGCAAGGCTTGTTTATAGTATACATGTATTCAGATTTTAGGACAATGTTGAAGATCCGTCTATAATGAACTGGAGTTTGTGTATTTCCCCGCTTTGTTTACTGCAGTTAATGCTTCTTTCATCGGAAGGAAAATAAATCCATAAATAGATAAACATCTTAGCACATACTGTGTTGTTGTGAAACCAACATTCATAATAACCCATACCTCATAGAAGTGTCGTTACCTCATTACCAATATCACATACACATCGACTGTGTTGTTGTGAAAACAACATTCATAATAACCCATACCTCATAGAAGTGTCTTTACCTCATTAGCAATATCACATACACATCGACTGTGTTGTAGTGAAACCAACATGTCCAGATCAGAATAATACAGAATAATGTTGCATTTGGATCAGGATCTATGTTGCTTGCTATTCAGCCAAGTGTTTTAGAATGATAATCCAAATAGCAAACAGCATAAACCCTGATCAACTTGTATGTGTTTGCTCTTTGTAGCAACTATTGTAGGTGTAAGAGTTAAGTTAGGAATACCTGTATATCTGTATATTATGTAAACTGCGAGCCCCTGATGGTGACACAAGACTGTGCCCTTGTTTACTTGTAGTTCGAGCCCCTGATGGTGACACAAGACTGTGCCCTTGTTTACTTGTAGGTCGAGCCCCTGATGGTGACACAAGACTGTGCCCTTGTTTACTTATAGGTCGGAAATCTGGGCACTACGTTATATTAATTATATGCGAGCTGTTTGGGAATCGATTGTTGACGACGGTAGACAGTATTGTATGCTAGCTACAATGGTTTGCCTCAGTTTCACGATTAAACATTTCCAAGTATCATCCCTGTTCATGGCTGTAGCCCTGTTTGAAAGGGTGAGACTGTGTTTAATGCGGTACGTGCAGAACGCTGTTCTAGATTCAATCTCTCTTGAAGTGAGCTTGACAAGATTTCAGGTAAGGTTTGCCACATTTAAGGATTCCCTATATATGCCTTTGCTTCCGTTTGCTAGTTGAAATATATTGAGACAACTATTTTTATGGCAAAAGTAAATCGGGAAGATCATCCTCCATTTGAAGAGTAGTGCAAAAGATTTGGTGTGAAAATACCTGCACTCCTGTGATTTATATGATACAGAACTGGAATTAGTGCTGCACACACAATGTTGACAGAAAATAGATCCACATGAAGTAAATCTATTTTTAAAAATGCGTAATTCGTCTATTTTTATGCATACTGATTACATAGGATCCCGAAACATTAGAAATAATGTTGGCTCAAAGGTGGGTGATCTCTCCGTCGCAACAGACTGACCGCGGTTATAATCAGAAAATGGGTAGATATATAGAGAGCAGATATATGGAGAGCAGATATATGGAGAGCAGATATATGGAGAGCAGATATATGGAGAGCAGATATATAGAGAGCAGATATATAGAGAGCAGATATATGGAGAGCAGATATATAGAGAGCAGATATATGGAGAGCAGATATATAGAGAGCAGATATATGGAGAGCAGATATATAGAGAGCAGATATATGGAGAGCAGATATATAGAGAGCAGATATATGGAGAGCAGATATATGGAGAGCAGATATATGGAGAGCAGATATATGGAGAGCAGATATATGGAGAGCAGATATATAGAGAGCAGATATATGGAGAGCAGATATATGGAGAGCAGATATATAGAGAGCAGATATATAGAGAGCAGATATATAGAGAGCAGATATATGGAGAGCAGATATATAGAGAGCAGATATAGAGAGCTGGAGAATATATCACTTACATTTGTCCTGTTTATTGTTCTCTAAATATGTATACAGTCAAACCTGACTTAAGCAGCCAGCCAAGGGAATCATAGAAAGTGGCTGCTTAGCACAGGTGGCTGCTTAATAGAGGTTGGCTGCTTAATAGAGGTGACCACTAACACAGGTGTGACTGTATACACACAGATTTCTAGCAGGTTGTCTACTTTGTGTGTTTTACGTTTATTTATCGTCGCTACCGGTTGCCCATACGAGCGACGCCTCCTGAAGAGATTAGTCATTTTAGATATTTGGAGGATAGTACAATGATACAGACAGAGACCCATTCCAGATTCTCCTCTGGTTCATTTACGTGCACAGTGTACAGCACCGACATGAGACCTCGGTTTAAAGTCCCAACTGAAAGACTGTTAATTTTATTATGGTCAGACAGGGTATCGAACCTGCGATCCCTGGATTAAAGTCCAGCATGTTACCACTGGACTACAGGCTTATTGGATAGGTTGATGGTCATAGAGTGATAAACCTTTGACCATTGGTTCTTAGAATGTAGCTGTAAGTATCCGGTATAAAATTAATGGCATCGAGGACCTTTAAGCTATCCTGTTATAGTTCATGAACATCTAATGCTGTACAAACAAATAATTCCTTTGTACTTATGGTTCCAGCTATACATAACACCTTGTCGTTCTAGATTCATATAGCCCCTTGCTGTTGAGCTTCACCTGCCCCTTGCTGTTGAGCTTCACCTGCCCCTTGCTGATGAATTTCACCTGCCTCTTGCTGTTGAGCTTCACCTGCCCCTTGCTGTTGAGCTTCACCTGCCCCTTGCTGTTGAGCTTCACCTGCCCCTTGCTGTTGAGCTTCACCTGCCCCTTGCTGTTGAGCTTCACCTGCCCCTTGCTGTTGAGCTTCACCTACCCCTTGCTGTTGAGCTTCACCTGCCCCTTGCTGTTGAGCTTCACCTGCCCCTTTTTTGTTCCAGCTTCTTATAACCCATTTTGGTTCCAGCTTCATATGACACCTTTTGGTTCAAGCTTCACATGACCCCTTGTGGTTCCAGCTGCACATGACCCCTTGTGGTTCCAGCTTCTTATAACCCATTTTGGTTCCAGCTTCATATGACCCCTTTTGGTTCAAGCTTCACATGACCCCTTGTGGTTCCAGCTGCACATGACCCCTTGTGGTTCCAGCTTCATATAACGCCTTTTGGTTCCAGCTTTGCATGACCCCTTTTGGTTCCAGCTTTGCATGACCCTTTCAGTTTGAGCTTCATATAACCCCTTTTGGCTCTTGCTTCATATAGCTCCTTTTGGTTCCAGCTTCATATAGCCCCATTTTGGTTCCAGCTTCATATGACCCCTTTTGGTTCCAGCTTCATATAAGCCCCTTGTGGTTCCAGCTTCACATGACCCCTTATGGTTCCAGCTTCATATAGCCCCTTTTAGTTCCAGCTTCACATAGCCCCTTTTAGTTCCAGCGTCACATGACCCCTTATGGTTCCATCTTCATATAGCCCCTTGTAGTTCCAGCTTCACATGACCCCTTTTGGTTCCAGCTTCATATAGCCCCTTTTGGTTCCAGCTTCATATAGCTCCTTTTGGTTCCAGCTTCATATGACCCTTTTTGGTTCCAGCTTCATATAACCCCTTTTGGTTCCAGCGTCACATGACCCCTTATGGTTCCATCTTCATCTAGCCCCTTGTAGTTCCAGCTTCACATGACCCCTTTTGGTTCCAGCTTCATATAACCCCTTTTGGTTACAGCTTCACATGACCCCTTTTGGTTCCAGCTTCATATAACCCCTTTTGGTTCCAGCTTCACATGACCCTTTTGTTTCCAGCTTCACATGACCCTTTTGTTCCAGCTTCAAATAACCTCTTGTGGTTCCAGCTTCGCATGACCCTTTTGGTTCCAGCTTCAAATAACCTCTTGTGGTTCCAGCTTCGCATGACCCTTTTGGTTCCAGCTTCGCATGACCCGTTTAGTTCCAGCTTCATATAACCCCTTGTGGTTCCAGCTACGTATGACCCGTTTAGTTCCAGCTTCATATAACCCCTTGTGGTTCCAGCTACGTATGACCCTTTTAGTTCCAGCGTCATATAACCCATTGTGGTTCCAGCTACGTATGACCACATTTTGTTCCAGCCACATATATCTCAGTTTAGTTCCAACCTCATATAGCCACTTGTGGTTTCAGTTACATGTAACCCCTTTTGTTTGGGCTGAATACAGTCCCCCGTATGGTCTTGGCTACACAGGTCACTCATGGTTCCAACTTCTTCTAATTGACTTCCCTCTGAAGCCACCTTGTCTATTTGGAAGAAACCTCAACATAGCTGATATGAAATTGACCGTTGCAGAACTCTGGTCTGTCATTGTAGCCTAAGTAAATTACTTAAACAAATTATTTGTTTCTGAATCCGATTGAAGAATCCATATCAATCACAGAAATAATTGCCAGGTTGTCCATTGCAAAGCCATAAAGCTCTATGTTAAATTATATTAATGTTTTGCCTCAAACAAAATATCCGCATTGTATTTTTGCGATGGTCTCGATTACGTGCTTTCTTTTCTCAGATGAGCGCCCCACAGTCATTTGGCACTTGGTTACTTGGCCCACGGCTACGTCTTTCTCTTGTTGATGAATTTAATTTCATATTCAGACAAAATGCACAGAATGATGATGCAAACAATTTGTTCCCAGTCGCAAATTTTACTGGTTAATTGAATAAAGAAGTGTACAAAATATAATGTTGCGTTGAATATCCAATGTTGCTGATAGGTACTGCATTCTTGTTGAACAGGTTTGGTATTGCATTCTTGTTGAACAGGTTTGGTATTGCATTCTTGTTGAACAGGTTTGGTACTGCATTCTTGTTGAACAGGTTTGGTATTGCATTCTTGTTGAACAGGTTTGGTACTGCATTCTTGTTGAACAGGTTTGGTATTGCATTCTTGTTGAACAGGTTTGGTATTGCATTCTTGTTGAACAGGTTTGGTATTGCATTCTTGTTGAACAGGTTTGGTATTGCATTCTTGTTGAACAGGTTTGGTATTGCATTCTTGTTGAACAGGTTTGGTATTGCATTCTTGTTGAACAGGTTTGGTATTGCATTCTTGTTGAACAGGTTTGGTATTGCATTCTTGTTGAACATGTGTTTGGTATTGCATTCTTGTTGAACATGTTTGGGTATTTTTCATTCATCAGTTTATAGAAATATTTTAGTTCTTTGTGGGAGGGGAGGAGGAGGTTATGAAAACCACACATGCTATAATTTGGAAAGAGCAATGATATCAATGATGATTGAGCTTATTTACCTTCGCCGTCGGCGAACCATGGAAAGAACAAAAACCAGCCACTGTTATATAAGGAAAACGTTGATGGATGCACAATCTTCACTGGTATTTGAATCTTTTGCTTTCATTATTAGAGTGAATGGTAGGGGAAGGTAGATGGGATATACCATGAACAATGAACATAATGAAAAGGAGAGCTAGTCTTTAGGAAATGTGGCTTGTGTGTCAGGATTGGTTTCAAAGCATCGATTAACTATTTTGTGAAAATTGGATTGTCTTTAATCATGTAGTGTTGGTTTGGCGTAGTGTTGGTTTGGCATGAATCATGTAGTGTTGTTTTGGCATGAATCATGTAGTGTTGGGTGGACACAAATCATGTATTGTTGGTTTGGCGGAGTGTTGGTTTGGCATGAGTCATGTAGTGTTGGGTGGGCACAAATCATGTACTGTTGTTTTGGCATGAATCATGTAGTGTTGGGTGGGCACAAATCATGTATTGTTGGTTTGGCGGAGTGTTGGTTTGGCATGAATCATGTAGTGTTGGGTGGGCACAAATCATATACTGTTGGTTTGGCATGAATCATGTAGTGTTGGGTGGGCACAAATCATGTAGTGTTGTTTTGGCATGAATCATGTAGTGTTGGGTGGGCACAAATCATATACTGTTGGTTTGGCATGAATCATGTAGTGTTGGGTGGGCACAAATCATGTACTGTTGGTTAGGCATGAATCATGTAGTGTTGGGTGGGCACAAATCATGTACTGTTGGTTTGGCATGAATCATGTAGTGTTGGTTTGGCATGAATCATGTAGTGTTGGTTTGGCATGAATCATGTAGTGTTGGTTTGGCATGAATCATGTAGTGTTGGGTGGGCACAAATCACGTAGTGTTGGTTTGGCATGAATCATGTAGTGTTGGGTGGGCACAAATCATGTATCGTTGGTTTGGCATGAATCATGTATTGTTGGGTGGGCACAAATCATGTACTGTTGGTTTGGCATGAATCATGTAGTGTTGGTTTGGCATAATCATGTAGTGTTGGGTGGGCACAAATCTTGTAGTGTTGGTTTGGCATGAATCATGTAGTGTTGGGTGGGCACAAATCATGTACTGTTGGTTTGGCATGAATCATGTAGTGTTGGGTGGGCATGAATCATGTAGTGTTGGTTTGGCATGAATCATGTAGTGTTGGTTTGGCATGAATCATATACTGTTGGTTTGGCATGAATCATGTAGTGTTGGGTGAACACAAATCATGTAGTGAATCAACTAAACTGTTTAGCACTTTCTTGGTCTTGTGATGTGGCTTTTGCACTAATAACATCACTACCATAGTATCTTGTTGTGTGTTGTATATTAGTTGTAGTAGATGTTGGTGTAGATGGTATATGTTCTTCTTCTGTTGTTCTTCTGTTGTTCTTAGATGGGTATACGATTGGCTTCTTTTCAAATTCTACGTTTTAGGTAATTCAATATGCTCAGTTCTTCATAGTAGGAAAATAGTTCTGTCCCTATGGAAACTAAGTCATAATGTGGTGAGGTGGTCATTGTATTGCCTTGCTGTTCTATTTTTAGATCATAAATTTCTGATAGTATCGGAAAATTACTCAAAATCTAACATCTCTGAAAACCTAAGATAAAAGGTAGACTTGTCAGGAGGTTCTATGTCCTTCCTCTTCTATTTTAAGGTCAGAAATGATTGGATTGAGAACGATCAGCCATCTAAAGTCTGTCTGGGATACCATAACATTCAATGGGCGACATGTGTGTATATTTTGCGTGGTGCTGTGTGCAGTTATAACAGAACAACCAGTTTCTCCTGCCTGGTTATTCATTGCAATTGGTATTTTCAACCATATAAGGAAGTGCATCCTCAAATCCATGGTTGCCGGCTTCAGAAATTCTATCCAGACTCAAGTTAGCAGAGATAGAATTGAGGTACGCAGCAGCATAATTCTAGACTTCAGTTAACAGGTTTTAGCGGTTGTTGGTACAGACGTTGTAATTGGCATTTAGCACGTTGGATATGAACTTGTAATCCACACAATCATAATGATGTGCACGTTGCAGTAGGCTAGCAAACTATAAATACCCGTTTCATACATGGGCACCATGCTTAGAGTGTTTCATACATGGGCACCATGCTTAGAGTGTTTCATACATGGGAACCATGCTTAGAGTGTTTCATACATGGGCACCATGCTTAGAGTGTTTCATACATTAGAACCATGCTTAGAGTGTTTCATACATGGGAACCAGGCTTAGAGTGTTTCATACCTGGGAACCATGCTTAGAGTGTTACATACATGGGAACCATGCTTAGAGTGTTTCATACATGGGAACCAGGCTTAGAGTGTTTCATACATGGGAACCATGCTTAGAGTGTTTCATACATGGGAACCATGCTTAGAGTGTTTCATACAAGGGCACCATGCTTAGAGTGTTTCATACATGGGAACCATGCTTAGAGTGTTTCATACATGGGAACCATGCTTAGAGTGTTTCATACATGGGAACCAGGCTTAGAGTGTGTCATACATGGGAACCATGCTTAGAGTGTTTCATACATGGGAACCATGCTTAGAGTGTTTCATACATGGGAACCATGCTTAGAGTGCTTCATACATGGGAACCATGCTTAGAGTGTTTCATACATTAGAACCATGCTTAGAGTGCTTCATACATGGGAACCATGCTTAGAGTGTTTCATACATGGGAACCATGCTTAGAGTGTTTCATACATGGGAACCATGCTTAGAGTGTTTCATACATGGGAACCATGCTTAGAGTGTTTCATACATGGGAACCATGCTTAGAGTGTTTCATACATGGGAACCATGCTTAGAGTGTTTCATACAAGGGCACCATGCTTAGAGTGTTTCATACATTAGAACCATGCTTAGAGTGCTTCATACATGGGAACCATGCTTAGAGTGTTTCATACATGGGAACCATGCTTAGAGTGTTTCATACATGGGAACCATGCTTAGAGTGTTTCATACATGGGAACCATGCTTAGAGTGTTTCATACAAGGGCACCATGCTTAGAGTGTTTCATACATTAGAACCATGCTTAGAGTGCTTCATACATGGGAACCATGCTTAGAGTGTTTCATACATGGGAACCATGCTTAGAGTGTTTCATACATGGGAACCATGCTTAGAGTGTTTCATACATGGGAACCATGCTTAGAGTGTTTCATACAAGGGCACCATGCTTAGAGTGTTTCATACATTAGAACCATGCTTAGAGTGCTTCATACATGGGAACCATGCTTAGAGTGTTTCATACATGGGAACCATGCTTAGAGTGTTTCATACATGGGAACCATGCTTAGAGTGTTTCATACATGGGAACCATGCTTAGAGTGTTTCATACAAGGGCACCATGCTTAGAGTGTTTCATACATTAGAACCATGCTTAGAGTGCTTCATACATGGGAACCATGCTTAGAGTGTTTCATACATGGGAACCATGCTTAGAGTGTTTCATACATGGGAACCATGCTTAGAGTGTTTCATACAGAGGTTGGTGCACCAAGTGGTTAACCGCTGGAGCCTGCCCAGGAAAGGTGTTGTTAGGTAAACTGCCCTCCGGCAATATAGCCCAAAATGGTGCTGATGCAGGTGTAAAACCCGAATAAACAAACATTCTTACAGTCCATGGAGAGCAACTCTCTTTCCAAAGTGGAATAACTGTCATTCCAAAGAGGGACAACTCTTTCCAAAAGGGGACAACTGTCATTCCAAACAGGGACAGATTTCATTCCAAAGAGGGAACAACTCTCTTTCCAAAGGGGAAAAGCTCTCTTTCCAAAGGGGTAAAGCTCTCTTTCCAAAGGGGAAAAGCTCTTTCCAAAGGGGAAAAGCTCTCTTTCCAAAGGTGAAAAGCTCTCTTTCCAAAGGTGAAAAGCTCTTTCCAAAGGGGA
The DNA here is from genome assembly GCA_014843695.1 of Archivesica marissinica. Lineage (NCBI taxonomy): Eukaryota > Metazoa > Mollusca > Bivalvia > Venerida > Vesicomyidae > Archivesica > Archivesica marissinica. The sequence goes on along the minus strand of CM026389.1, from coordinate 13,432,457 downwards.
AAAGCTCTCTTTCCAAAGGGGAAAAGCTCTTTCCAAAGGGGAAAAGCTCTCTTTCCAAAGGGGAAAAGCTCTCTTTCCAAAGGTGGATAACACTTTCCAATGAGAGGGACAACTCTCTTTGCAAACGAGAACAATTCTCAGTACAAAGGGGGACAACTGTTATTCCAAAGAGGAGACGACTCTTTCCAAAGGGGGGGACAACTCTCTTTCCAAAGGGAGATACTTCTCAGTACAAAGGGGGGGGGGACATTTAAAATATTTAAATTGAGTAAAGAAGGAAACGCACTGTTCTCAATGGGGGGATGTTTGTAGCTTTGTGACAGTGAGGCTCAATTTAAAAAAACATTGGACACTCGCGATGGGGACAGTTCTCACCGAAGATGCTTCACTTGTATGCGTTTTTAATTTTCCTGAATAAAGGTTGTTCTGTAATATGTCACATAGATCACGTAGCAGAGTATATGGTTAATATAGCAAAATACAACTAACTCTCTGAGATCTTGAAGTTGACTGCATATCAAATTGTATACCATTGTTTCGTAGAGTAGGGGCTATGTTTGAATGTTTGTGTACCAGCATCCGTCCCATGTCAGTCCAGACAATAAGCTTTACTGGAATGCATCAGTATGCTCATTAGTTGTGCCTGATTGTCCACTTAGTTCCATTCCAATGGAGTTGTCACCCTTTTCTGCAGCCTCAATCTGAAGTTTGATGCAGTTGTTGCCCTTTTTAAAGGCGGGTCAACCCGGCGAAACGTTGGATATGAACATTAATGTTAGATAATTCCTTATTTTAAGTATAATTGAGAACTTTTAAAAACAACTAATTTGTCTGGAATTTTTGTTTCAAATCTGAAGATCGGGAACCATTGAGTAATATCGTGGGTTATGTGGGGGTGGGTGTGTGTGGGGGTGGTGTGGTGTGGTGGTGCGTGCGTGAGTGATGAGCGCATGTGCGTGGGTGTGTGAAAGACTTATCTCGATAGATAAATGCTGACAAACACAAAATGTCCAGTGTATTACTACTAACGTTTGTGTATTCCTATATACATTACAATTATTCCTTCTTATAGGCGTTTATGGTGCACCCAGATTCCCCTTGCTGCCTCTATGGTGCACCCAGATTCCCCTTGCTGCCTCTATGGTGCACCCAGATTCCCCTTGCTGCCTCTATGGTGCACCCAGATTCCCCATGTTGCCTCTATGGTGTACCCAGATTCCCCTTGCTGCCTCTATGGTGCACCCAGATTCCCCTTGCTGCCTCTATGGTGCACCCAGATTCCCCATGCTGCCTCTATGGTGCACCCAGATTCCCCTTGCTGCCTCTATGATGCACCCATATTCCCCTTGTTGCCTCTATGGCACACCCAGATTCCCCTTGCCTCTATGGTGCACCCAGTTCCCCTTGCTGCCTCTATGGTGCACCCATATTCCCCTTGTTGCCTCTATGGTACACCTAGATTCCCCTTGCCTCTATGGTGCACCCAGATTCCCCTTGCTGCTTACTCACACAATTAGCTGCTTACTCACACAAGTCCCTGCTTACTCACACAAGTCACCGTCCTGTGGTAGCCAAGAGAACATGTTCTATTGTTCATGCTGCTCTGAATGCTTGCTTCCAGGACAGATTTGCTCCAGCTATAAGTATATCTCTGTTGAGGTGTACATAATGAAATACCTTTTATCACAATGCTATAATCATCATCAACATCACCATCATCATCATCAGCAGCAGCAGTTGCAATAGCATTATTATCATGCTGGTGATCCAACATTTAATGAGAAACATTAGTGAGTTACCTCCCATGAATACTCCTAACAGTAGATTGATCCTCTTATTTTGTTTCCTCTATTTTTATCGTTGTTTCCTTTGCATCACATGCCATCCATTTTCAACTGTTTTCTCATCTTATATTTCTTAAATCTCGATAGATATCCTACAGTATATTGTTCAATGGATCATAGATATCCTACAGTTCAATGGATCATAGATATCCTACAGTTCAATGGATCATAGATATCCTACAGTTCAATGGATCATAGATATCCTACAGTTCAATGGATCATAGATATCCTACAGTTCAAAGGATCATAGATATCCTACAGTTCAATGGATCATAGATATCCTACAGTTCAATGGATCATAGATATCCTACAGTTCAATGGATCATAGATATCCTACAGTTCAATGGATCATAGATATCCTACAGTTCAATGGATCATAGATATCCTACAGTTCAATGGATCATAGATATCCTACATCAATGGATCATAGATATCCTACAGTTCAATGGATCATAGATATCCTACAGTTCAATGGATCATAGATATCCTACAGTTCAATGGATCATAGATATCCTACAGTATATACAATGGATCATAGATATCCTACAGTTCAATGGATCATAGATATCCTACAGTATATACAATGGATCATAGATATCCTACAGTATATTGTTCAATGGATCATAGATATCCTACAGTATATACAATGGATCATAGATATCCTACAGTATATACAATGGATCATAGATATCCTACAGTTCAATGGATCATAGATATCCTACAGTTCAATGGATCATAGATATCCTACAGTATATACAATGGATCATAGATATCCTACAGTTCAATGGATCATAGATATCCTACAGTATAGTGTTCAATGGATCATAGATATCCTACAGTATATACAATGGATCATAGATATCCTACAGTATATTGTTCAATGGATCATAGATATCCTACAGTATATACAATGGATCATAGATATCCTACAGTTCAATGGATCATAGATATCCTACAGTATATACAATGGATCATAGATATCCTACAGTTCAATGGATCATAGATATCCTACAGTATAGTGTTCAATGGATCATAGATATCCTACAGTATATTGTACAATGGATCATAGATATCCTACAGTATAGTGTTCAATGGATCATAGATATCCTACAGTATATACAATGGATCATAGATATCCTACAGTATATTGTTCAATGGATCATAGATATCCTACAGTATATACAATGGATCATAGATATCCTACAGTTCAATGGATCATAGATATCCTACAGTTCAATGGATCATAGATATCCTACAGTTCAATGGATCATAGATATCCTACAGTTCAATGGATCATAGATATCCTACAGTATATACAATTGATCATAGATATCCTACAGTATATACAATGGATCATAGATATCCTACAGTATATTGTTCAATGGATCATAGATATCCTACAGTATATACAATGGATCATAGATATCCTACAGTATATTGTTCAATGGATCATAGATATCCTACAGTATATACAATGGATCATAGATATCCTACAGTTCAATGGATCATAGATATCCTACAGTATATACAATGGATCATAGATATCCTACAGTTCAATGGATCATAGATATCCTACAGTATAGTGTTCAATGGATCATAGATATCCTACAGTATATTGTACAATGGATCATAGATATCCTACAGTATAGTGTTCAATGGATCATAGATATCCTACAGTATATACAATGGATCATAGATATCCTACAGTATATTGTTCAATGGATCATAGATATCCTACAGTATATACAATGGATCATAGATATCCTACAGTTCAATGGATCATAGATATCCTACAGTTCAATGGATCATAGATATCCTACAGTTCAATGGATCATAGATATCCTACAGTATATACAATTGATCATAGATATCCTACAGTATATACAATGGATCATAGATATCCTACAGTATATTGTTCAATGGATCATAGATATCCTACAGTATATACAATGGATCATAGATATCCTACAGTTCAATGGATCATAGATATCCTACAGTTCAATGGATCATAGATATCCTACAGTTCAATGGGTCATAGATATCCTACAGTTCAATGGATCATAGATATCCTACAGTATAGTGTTCAATGGATCATAGATATCCTACAGTATATTGTACAATGGATCATAGATATCCTACAGTATATACAATGGATCATAGATATCCTACAGTATATTGTTCAATGGATCATAGATATCCTACAGTATATTGTTCAATGGATCATAGATATCCTACAGTATATACAATGGATCATAGATATCCTACAGTTCAATGGATCATAGATATCCTACAGTTCTACAGTTCAATGGATCATAGATATCCTACAGTTCAATGGATCATAGATATCCTACAGTTCAATGGATCATAGATATCCTACAGTTCAATGGATCATAGATATCCTACAGTTCAATGGATCATAGATATCCTACAGTATATACAATTGATCATAGATATCCTACAGTATATACAATGGATCATATATATCCTACAGTATATTGTTCAATGGATCATAGATATCCTACAGTATATACAATGGATCATAGATATCCTACAGTTCAATGGATCATAGATATCCTACAGTTCAATGGATCATAGATATCCTACAGTTCAATGGGTCATAGATATCCTACAGTTCAATGGATCATAGATATCCTACAGTATAGTGTTCAATGGATCATAGATATCCTACAGTATATTGTACAATGGATCATAGATATCCTACAGTATATACAATGGATCATAGATATCCTACAGTATATTGTTCAATGGATCATAGATATCCTACAGTATATACAATGGATCATAGATATCCTACAGTATATCATAGATATACAGTGAGGACATAGATATCCTACAGTATATTTTCAATGGATCATAGATATCCTACAGTATATTGTCAGGATCATAGATATCCTACAGTATATATTACAATGGATCATAGATATCCTACAGTATATTGACAATGGATCATAGATATCCTACAGTTACAATGGATCATAGATATCCTACAGTATATTGTACAATGGATCATAGATATCCTACAGTATATTGTACAATGGATCATAGATATCCTACAGTATATTGTACAATGGATCATAGATATCCTACAGTATATTGTACAATGGATCATAGATATCCTACAGTATATTGTACAATGGATCATAGATATCCTACAGTATATTGTACAATGGATCATAGATATCCTACAGTATATACAATGGATCATAGATATCCTACAGTATATACAATGGATCATAGATATCCTACAGTATATACAATGGATCATAGATATCCTACAGTATATTGTACAATGGATCATAGATATCCTACAGTATATTGTACAATGGAGCATAGATATCCTACAGTATATTGTACAATGGATCATAGATATCCTACAGTATATTGTACAATGGATCATAGATATCCTACAGTATAATGTATAATTTGAATGATATGGATCATAGATATCCTACAGTATATTGCAATGGATCATAGATATCCTACAGTATATTGTACAATGGATCATAGATATCCTACAGTATATTGTACAATGGATCATAGATATCCTACAGTATATTGTACAATGGAGCATAGATATCCTACAGTATATTGTACAATGGAGCATAGATATCCTACAGTATATTGTACAATGGAGCATAGATATCCTACAGTATATTGTACAATGGATCATAGATATCCTACAGTATATTGTACAATGGATCATAGATATCCTACAGTATATTGTACAATGGATCATAGATATCCTACAGTATATTGTACAATGGCATTATAGATATCCTACAGTAATATTATGTACAATGGATCATAGATATCCTACAGTATATTGTACAATGGATCATAGATATCCTACAGTATATTGTACAATGGATCATAGATATCCTACAGTTTTTGTATAATGGATCATAGATATCCTACAGTATATTGTACAATAAACAAATTTGTTATCAATTAATTAAAATGATTTTGATAAAATGGCATTTATCCTAGTACAACATCTGGTTAGAAACAACAGTAAAAACAAAGGATTCCAACTAAAAAGACCAAATACATTTCGGGATAAATCAAACTTCTGTCAAGGGAGGTAATAGAACAATTTGTAACGTCTCTCATTCTGTCGGTGGTTTTGTCAAACTTGAAGCTGTTGTTTTATTTTCAGAAAAGAACAACAGATAATGAGGCGTATGTTAGTTGTGATGGGTGTGATTACAGCTAACTGGGTGCTTGGACCACGGTTGATATATTTCTTGGTGGTCGTCACCTACGTTCTGCTTGGCGGGTGCATGCATCCGGACATATTATACAAATGTCTTCCATTGTTGTTCTTAATATCTCACATGATGATGGGCATTGTGTTTCTGCTTGTTCAAAATTACAAGAGGTTCGAATATGCACGAAGAGAATAACTGTAAGTGAATTATATCCTGTGTAAACATGCACTCCCTCTAATAGACAGAAACCAGCTAGATCTAACTGTAAGTGAATTATATCCTGTGTAAACATGCACTCCCTCTAATAGACAGAAACCAGCTAGATCTAACTGTAAGTGAATTATATCCTGTGTAAACATGCACTCCCTCTAATAGACAGAAACCAGCTAGATCTAACTGTAAGTGAATTATATCCTGTGTAAACATGCACTCCCTCTAATAGACAGAAACCAGCTAGATCTAACTGTAAGTGAATTATATCCTGTGTAAACATGCACTCCCTCTAATAGACAGAAACCAGCTAGATCTAACTGTAAGTGAATTATATCCTGTGTAAACATGCACTAATAGACAGAAACCAGCTAGATCTAACTGTAAGTGAATTATATCCTGTGTAAACATGCACTAATAGACAGAAACCAGCTAGATCTAACTGTAAGTGAATTATATCCCATGTAAACATGCACTAATAGACAGAAACCAGCTAGATCTAACTGTAAGTGAATTATATCCTGTGTAAACATGCACTCCCTCTAATAGACAGAAACCAGCTAGATCTAACTGTAAGTGAATTATATCCCGTGTAAACATGCACGCAACCCCTCTAATAGACAGAAAGCAGCTAGATCTAACTAAGTGAATTATATCCGGTGTAAACATGCACTAATAGACAGAAACCAGCTAGATCTAATTGGCTTTTCTAAACTATAAAAGTAAAGTGTTTGTTTATTATAGTGTCACCCCTATTTAAAGGGCCAGCCATTACTTACTTATGAGACACCTTTTTATGAACATCAGTACTTCCCGAATCCTATGCTCTTAGGCCAGGCTGGTAGGCAATCGGAAACCATTATTTAACAAGCTGGCAGCTCACCAACCGGCCATAGCAGAACGAACCCCTGACGAGGTTCGAACCTTCGACTTCCTGCTCCGTAGGCGGACACTTTAACCACTAGGCCACGGAGACTATATGTTTTTATTTTAAACATAGTTTATTTCAAACAATGATATAACATATAAAATGTACAATTTACACAAATATTTACATACATGTATGAAAAAGGATTAGAACCGAAAGCTATAGCTTATAGAGGTCTTCTCCTATAATTAGATGCATAGTGTAATTACGGTATGACAGCGTTTCAATCGTTTCTGAATTATTAATTACAATTTGAAAAAGATAAGTATATATTAACCATGAACTAAACTATAATCTCAATAATATAACTAGATTATTAACGTCATAGAAATACACATAGTAATTAAATTAGTAAATTGAAATTGAGATTGACTCAGAAGATAGGGGAAAGGATAGAAGCTGGAGGAACATGATGTATTCATTCAATGGGAGGAGCTAGCTTGCTACATACTATATGGTTTTCCAGTAAGTCTCAAAGACAGATCACTTGGGGTTTGTATATTACAGTATAATACCTTGACCTTGTAAATGATAAAACTGACTTTCAGCAAGGGAAACCTGGGTGCATTGTAAAGTTTTTATTCGGCTTCTATGGGAAATAAACAAATTGAATTCTGACTGCTTTTAGTCGATTTGTTTCCAATTCATTGAATGAGTGAATACTGTCCCACCTCCCCAAACGCCACCTCTCAGGAGTGACACCCTCTTTATAACGTCACTTTTATTCCCTCCCGTTGGATTTTAATGTAATTTCACCTCTCACGAACGACACCTCTACAACGCACAACGACAGTCAATTTCCCACCCATCGATGCGTAAAACCTCCCAAGAACAGACAATAATCCCAAAATCCCAAAATATCTTGTACATGTATTTCCCAATTCTAAAAATAGCTAACAATAGAATCACACTATGTATACTTCTGGTTTCCTAACAGTTATGTGTTTGAATATATATATTGCTCTAGTATAGAGAGGTTTGACTGTACATTTGGAAGCTGAATACAGTTTTTCGGACCATCAATGATGCTGTCTTTCAATGTCTGTCCTCTGCTATTAACCAGCTACATGGTTCTTGTCCCTGCACTCCAAGGCTAGAGTCTATGTCCAGAGTTCTGACCAGCTACATGGTTATTGTCCCTGCACTCTGAGGTTAGAGTCTCTGTCCAGAGTTCTGACCAGCTTCATGGTTCTTGTCCCTGCACTCCAAGGCTAGAGTCTCTGTTTAGCTTCATGGTTCTTGTCCCTGCACTCCAAGGTTAGAGTCTATGTCCAGAGTTCTGTCCAGCTTCATGGTTATTGTCCCTGCACTCCAAGGTTAGAGTCTATGTCCAGAGTTCTGACCAGCTTCATGGTTCTTGTCCCTGCACTCCAAGGTTAGAGTCTATGTCCAGAGTTCTGACCAGCTTCATGGTTATTGTCCCTGCACTCCAAGGTTAGAGTCTATGTCCAGAGTTCTGACCAGCTTCATGGTTCTTGTCCCTGCACTCCAAGGCTAGAGTCTATGTCCAGAGTTCTGTCCAGCTTCATGGTTCTGGTCCCTGCACTCCAAGGCTAGAGTCTCTGTCCAGCTTCATGGTTCTTGTCCCTGCACTCCCAGGTTAGAGTCTATGTCCAGAGTTCTGACTAGCTTCATGGTTCTTGTCCCTGCACTCCAAGGTTAGAGTCTATGTCCAGAGTTCTGTCCAGCTAAATGGTTCTTGTCCCTGCACTCCGAGGCTAGAGTCTATGTCCAGCTTCATGGTTCTTGTCCCTGCACTCCCAGGTTAGAGTCTATGTCCGGAGTTCTGACCAGCTTCATGGTTCTTGTCCCTGCACGCCAAGGTTAGAGTCTATGTCCAGAGTTCTGTCCAGCTACATGGTTCTTGTCCCTGCACTCTGAGGCTAGAGTCTATGTCCAGAGTTCTCACCAGCTTCATGGTTCTTGTCCCTGCACTCCAAGGTTAGAGTCTATGTCCAGAGTTCTCACCAGCTTCATGGTTCTTGTCCCTGCACTCCAAGGTTAGAGTCTCTGTCCAGAGTTCTGACCAGCTTCCTGGTTCTTGTCCCTGCACTCCGAGGCTAGAGTCTATGTCCAGAGTTCTCACCAGCTTCATGGTTCTTGTCCCTGCACTCCAAGGTTAGAGTCTATGTCCAGAGTTCTCACCAGCTTCATGGTTCTTGTCCCTGCACTCCGAGGCTAGAGTCTATCTCCAGAGTTCTGACCAGCTACATGGTTCTTGTCCCTGCACTCCAAGGCTAGAGTCTATGTCCAGAGTTCTCACCAGCTTCATGGTTCTCTCCCTGCACTCCAAGGTTAGAGTCTCTGTCCAGAGTTCTCACCGCTCATGGTTCTTGTCCCTGCACTCCGAGGCTAGAGTCTATGTCCAGAGTTCTGACTAGCTTCATGGTTCTTGTCCCTGCACTCCGAGGCTAGAGTCTATCTCCAGAGTTCTGACCAGCTACATGGTTCTTGTCCCTGCACTCCAAGGTTAGAGTCTATGTCCAGCTTCATGGTTCTTGTCCCTGCACTCCAAGGTTAGAGTCTCTGTCCAGAGTTCTGACCAGCTTCATGGTTCTTGTCCCTACCTGCACTCCAAGGTTAGAGTCTATGTCCAGAGTTCTCACCAGCTTCATGGTTCTTGTCCCTGCACTCCGAGGCTAGAGTCTATGTCCAAAGTTCTGACCAGCTTCATGGTTCTTGTCCCTGCACTCCAAGGTTAGAGTCTATGTCCAGAGTTCTGACCAGCTTCATGGTTCTGGTCCCTGCACTCCAAGGTTAGAGTCTATGTCCAGAGTTCTGACCAACTACATGGTTCTTGTCCCTGCACTCCAAGGTTAGAGTCTATGTCCAGCTTCATGGTTCTTGTCCCTGCACTCCAAGGTTAGAGTCTCTGTCCAGAGTTCTGACCAGCTTCCTGGTTCTTGTCCCTGCACTCCAAGGCTAGAGTCTATGTCCAGAGTTCTCACCAGCTTCATGGCTCTTGTCCCTGCACTCCAAGGTTAGAGTCTATGTCCAGAGGTCTCACCAGCCTCATGGTTATTGTCCCTGCACTCCAAGGCTAGAGTCTCTGTCCAGAGTTCTCACCAGCTTCATGGTTATTGTCCCTGCACTCCAAGGCTAGAGTCTCTGTCCAAAGTTCTCACCAGCTTCATGGTTCTTGTCCATGCACTCCAAGGTTAGAGTCTATGTCCAGAGTTCTGACCAGCTTCATGGTTCTTGTCCCTGCACTCCAAGGCTAGAGTCTATGTCCAGAGTTCTCACCAGCTTCATGGTTCTTGTCCCTGCACTCCGAGGTTAGAGTCTCTGTCCAGAGTTCTGTCCAGCTTCATGGTTCTTGTCCCTGCACTCCAAGGTTAGAATCTCTGTCCAGAGTTCTGACCAGCTTCATGGTTCTTGTCCCTGCACTCCAAGGCTAGAGTCTATGTCCAGAGTTCTGACCAGCTTCATGGTTCTTCTCCCTGCACTCCAAGGTTAGAGTCTCTGTCCAGAGTTCTCACCAGCTTCATGGTTCTTGTCCCTGCACTCCGAGGCTAGAGTCTATGTCCAGAGTTCTGACTAGCTTCATGGTTCTTGTCCCTGCACTCCAAGGCTAGAGTCTATGTCCAGAGTTCTCACCAGCCTCATGGTTCTTGTCCCTGCACTCCAAGGCTAGAGTCTATGTCCAGAGATCTGACCAGCTTCACGGTTCTTGTCCTTGCACTCCAAGGTTAGAGTCTATGTCCAGAGTTCTGTCCAGCTACATGGTTCTTGTCCCTGCATTCCGAGGCTAGAGTCTATGTCCAGAGTTCTGACCAGCTTCATGGTTCTTGTCCCTGCACTCCAAGGCTAGAGTCTATGTCCAGAGTTCTCACCAGCTTCATGGTTCTTGTCCCTGCACTCCAAGGCTAGAGTCTATGTCCAGAGTTCTCACCAGCTTCATGGTTCTTGTCCCTGCACTCCAAGGTTAGAGTCTCTGTCCAGAGTTCTGACCAGCTTCATGGTTCTTGTCCCTGCACTCCGAGGCTAGAGTCTATCTCCAGAGTTCTGACCAGCTACATGGTTCTTGTCCCTGCACTCCAAGGCTAGAGTCTATGTCCAGAGTTCTGACTAGCTTCATGGTTCTCACTCCGAGGCTAGAGTCTATGTCCAGAGTTCTCACCAGCTTCATGGTTCTTGTCCCTGCACTCCGAGGCTAGAGTCTATGTCCAGAGTTCTGACCAGCTTCATGGTTCTTGTCCCTGCACTCCAAGGCTAGAGTCTATGTCCAGAGTTCTCACCAGCTTCATGGTTCTTGTCCCTGCACTCCAAGGTTAGAGTCTATGTCCAGAGTTCTGACCAGCTACATGGTTCTTGTCCCTGCACTCCAAGGTTAGAGTCTATGTCCAGAGTTCTCACCAGCTTCATGGTTCTTGTCCCTGCACTCCAAGGTTAGAGTCTTATGTCCAGAGTTCTGACCAGCTACATGGTACTTGTCCCTGCACTCCAAGGTTAGAGTATATGTCCAGCTTCATGGTTCTTGTCCCTGCACTCCAAGGTTAGAGTCTCTGTCCATAATTCTGACCAGCTTCATGGTTCTTGTCCCTGCACTCCAAGGCTAGAGTCTATGTCCAGAGTTCTCACCAGCTTCATGGTTCTTGTCCCTGCACTCCAAGGTTAGAGTCTCTGTCCAGAGTTCTGACCAGCTTCATGGGTCTTGTCCCTGCACTCCAAGGCTAGAGTCTATGTCCAGAGTTCTGACCAGCTTCATGGTTCTTGTCCCTGCACTCCAAGGTTAGAGTCTATGTCCAGAGTTCTGACCAGCTACATGGTTCTTGTCCCTGCACTCCAAGGTTAGAGTCTATGTCCAGAGTTCTCACCAGCTTCATGGTTCTTGTCCCTGCACTCCAAGGTTAGAGTCTTATGTCCAGAGTTCTGACCAGCTACATGGTACTTGTCCCTGCACTCCAAGGTTAGAGTCTATGTCCAGCTTCATGGTTCTTGTCCCTGCACTCCAAGGTTAGAGTCTCTGTCCAGAATTCTGACCAGCTTCATGGTTCTTGTCCCTGCACTCCAAGGCTAGAGTCTATGTCCAGAGTTCTCACCAGCTTCATGGTTCTTGTCCCTGCACTCCAAGGTTAGAGTCTCTGTCCAGAGTTCTGACCAGCTTCATGGTTCTTGTCCCTGCACTCCAAGGCTAGAGTCTATGTCAAGAGTTCTCACCAGCTTCATGGTTCTTCTCCCTGCACTCCAAGGTTAGAGTCTCTGTCCAGAGTTCTCACCAGCTTCATGGTTCTTGTCCCTGCACTCCGAGGCTAGAGTCTATGTCCAGAGTTCTCACCAGCTTCATGGTTCTTGTCCCTGCACTCCAAGGCTAGAGTCTATGTCCAGAGATCTCACCAGCTTCACGGTTCTTGTCCCTACACTCCAAGGTTAGAGTTCTGTCCAGCTACATGGTTCTTGTTCCTGCATTCCTAGGCTAGAGTCTATGTCCAGAGTTCTGACCAGCTTCATGGTTCTTGTCCCTGCACTCCAAGGCTAGAGTCTATGTCCAGAGTTCTCACCAGCTTCATGGTTCTTGTCCCTGCACTCCAAGGCTAGAGTCTATGTCCAGAGTTCTCACCAGCTTCATGGATCTTGTCCCTGCACTCCGAGGTTAGAGTCTCTGTCCAGAGTTCTGTCCAGCTTCATGGTTCTTGTCCCTGCACTCCAAGGTTAGAATCTCTGTCCAGAGTTCTGACCAGCTTCATGGTTCTTGTCCCTGCACTCCAAGGCTAGAGTCTATGTCCAGAGTTCTGACCAGCTTCATGGTTCTTCTCCCATCACTCCAAGGTTAGAGTCTCTGTCCAGAGTTCTCACCAGCTTCATGGTTCTTGTCCCTGCACTCCAAGGTTAGAGTCTATGTCCAGAGTTCTGTCCAGCTACATGGTTCTTGTCCCTGCACTCCGAGGCTAGAGTCTATGTCCAGAGTTCTGACCAGCTTCATGGTTCTTGTCCCTGCACTCCAAGGCTAGAGTCTATGTCCAGAGTTCTCACCAGCTTCATGGTTCTTGTCCCTGCACTCCAAGGTTAGAGTCTATGTCCAGAGTTCTGACCAGCTTCATGGTTCTTGTCCCTGCACTCCGAGGCTAGAGTCTATCTCCAGAGTTCTGACCAGCTACATGGTTCTTGTCCCTGCACTCCAAGGCTAGAGTCTATGTCCAGAGTTCTGTCCAGCTACATGGTTCTTGTCCCTGCACTCCGAGGCTAGAGTCTCTGTCCAGAGTTCTGACCAGCTTCATGGTTCTTGTCACTGCACTCCAAGGTTAGAGTCTATGTCCAGAGTTGTGACCAGCTTCATGGTTCTTGTCCCTGCCTGCACTCCAAGGTTAGAGTCTATGTCCAGAGTTCTGACCAGTTTCATGGATCTTGTCCCTGCACTCCGAGGCTAGAGTCTATGTCCAGAGTTCTCACCAGCTTCATGGTTCTTGTCCCTGCACTCCAAGGTTAGAGTCTCTGTCCAGAGTTCTGACCAGCTTCATGGTTCTTGTCCCTGCACTCCGAGGCTAGAGTCTATCTCCAGAGTTCTGACCAGCTACATGGTTCTTGTCCCTGCACTCCAAGGCTAGAGTCTATGTCCAGAGTTCTGACTAGCTTCATGGTTCTCACTCCGAGGCTAGAGTCTATGTCCAGAGTTCTCACCAGCTTCATGGTTCTTGTCCCTGCACTCCGAGGCTAGAGTCTATGTCCAGAGTTCTGACCAGCTTCATGGTTCTTGTCCCTGCACTCCAAGGCTAGAGTCTATGTCCAGAGTTCTCACCAGCTTCATGGTTCTTGTCCCTGCACTCCAAGGTTAGAGTCTATGTCCAGAGTTCTGACCAGCTACATGGTTCTTGTCCCTGCACTCCAAGGTTAGAGTCTATGTCCAGAGTTCTGACCAGCTTCATGGTTCTTGTCCCTGCACTCCAAGGTTAGAGTCTATGTCCAGAGTTCTGACCAGCTTCATGGTTCTTGTCCCTGCACTCCAAGGTTAGAGTCTCTGTCCAGAATTCTGACCAGCTTCATGGTTCTTGTCCCTGCACTCCAAGGCTAGAGTCTATGTCCAGAGTTCTCACCAGCTTCATGGTTCTTGTCCCTGCACTCCAAGGTTAGAGTCTCTGTCCAGAGTTCTGACCAGCTTCATGGGTCTTGTCCCTGCACTCCAAGGCTAGAGTCTATGTCCAGAGTTCTGACCAGCTTCATGGTTCTTGTCCCTGCACTCCAAGGTTAGAGTCTATGTCCAGAGTTCTGACCAGCTACATGGTTCTTGTCCCTGCACTCCAAGGTTAGAGTCTATGTCAGAGTTCTCACCAGCTTCATGGTTCTTGTCCCTGCACTCCAAGGTTAGAGTCTTATGTCCAGAGTTCTGACCAGCTACATGGTACTTGTCCCTGCACTCCAAGGTTAGAGTCTATGTCCAGCTTCATGGTTCTTGTCCCTGCACTCCAAGGTTAGAGTCTCTGTCCAGAATTCTGACCAGCTTCATGGTTCTTGTCCCTGCACTCCAAGGCTAGAGTCTATGTCCAGAGTTCTCACCAGCTTCATGGTTCTTGTCCCTGCACTCCAAGGTTAGAGTCTCTGTCCAGAGTTCTGACCAGCTTCATGGTTCTTGTCCCTGCACTCCAAGGCTAGAGTCTATGTCAAGAGTTCTCACCAGCTTCATGGTTCTTCTCCCTGCACTCCAAGGTTAGAGTCTCTGTCCAGAGTTCTCACCAGCTTCATGGTTCTTGTCCCTGCACTCCGAGGCTAGAGTCTATGTCCAGAGTTCTCACCAGCTTCATGGTTCTTGTCCCTGCACTCCAAGGCTAGAGTCTATGTCCAGAGATCTCACCAGCTTCACGGTTCTTGTCCCTACACTCCAAGGTTAGAGTTCTGTCCAGCTACATGGTTCTTGTTCCTGCATTCCTAGGCTAGAGTCTATGTCCAGAGTTCTGACCAGCTTCATGGTTCTTGTCCCTGCACTCCAAGGCTAGAGTCTATGTCCAGAGTTCTCACCAGCTTCATGGTTCTTGTCCCTGCACTCCAAGGCTAGAGTCTATGTCCAGAGTTCTCACCAGCTTCATGGATCTTGTCCCTGCACTCCGAGGTTAGAGTCTCTGTCCAGAGTTCTGTCCAGCTTCATGGTTCTTGTCCCTGCACTCCAAGGTTAGAATCTCTGTCCAGAGTTCTGACCAGCTTCATGGTTCTTGTCCCTGCACTCCAAGGCTAGAGTCTATGTCCAGAGTTCTGACCAGCTTCATGGTTCTTCTCCCATCACTCCAAGGTTAGAGTCTCTGTCCAGAGTTCTCACCAGCTTCATGGTTCTTGTCCCTGCACTCCAAGGTTAGAGTCTATGTCCAGAGTTCTGTCCAGCTACATGGTTCTTGTCCCTGCACTCCGAGGCTAGAGTCTATGTCCAGAGTTCTGACCAGCTTCATGGTTCTTGTCCCTGCACTCCAAGGCTAGAGTCTATGTCCAGAGTTCTCACCAGCTTCATGGTTCTTGTCCCTGCACTCCAAGGTTAGAGTCTATGTCCAGAGTTCTCACCAGCTTCATGGTTCTTGTCCCTGCACTCCGAGGCTAGAGTCTATCTCCAGAGTTCTGACCAGCTACATGGTTCTTGTCCCTGCACTCCAAGGCTAGAGTCTATGTCCAGAGTTCTGTCCAGCTACATGGTTCTTGTCCCTGCACTCCGAGGCTAGAGTCTCTGTCCAGAGTTCTGACCAGCTTCATGGTTCTTGTCACTGCACTCCAAGGTTAGAGTCTATGTCCAGAGTTGTGACCAGCTTCATGGTTCTTGTCCCTGCTGACTCCAAGGTTAGAGTCTATGTCCAGAGTTCTGACCAGTTTCATGGATCTTGTCCCTGCACTCCGAGGCTAGAGTCTATGTCCAGAGTTCTGACCAGCTTCATGGTTCTTGTCCCTGCACTCCAAGGTTAGAGTCTATGTCCAGAGGTCTGACCTGCTTCATGATTCTTGTCCCTGCACTCCAAGGTTAGAGTCTATGTCCAGAGTTCTGACCAGCTACATGGTTCTTGTCCCTGCACTCCAAGGTTAGAGTCTATGTCCAGCTTCATGGTTCTTGTCCCTGCACTCAGAGGTTAGAGTCTCTGTCCAGAGTTCTGACCAGCTTCATGGTTCTTGTCCCTGCCTGCACTCCAAGGTTAGAGTCTATGTCCAGAGTTCTTACCAGCTTCATGGTTCTTGTCCCTGCACTCCGATGCTAGAGTCTATTTCCAAAGTTCTGACCAGCTTCATGGTTCTTGTCCCTGCACTCCAAGGTTAGAGTCTATGTCCAGAGTTCTGACCAGCTTCATGGTTCTGGTCCCTGCACTCCAAGGTTAGAGTCTATGTCCAGAGTTCTGACCAACTACATGGTTCTTGTCCCTGCACTCCAAGGTTAGAGTCTATGTCCAGCTTCATGGTTCTTGTCCCTGCACTCCAAGGTTAGAGTCTCTGTCCAGAGTTCTGACCAGCTTCCTGGTTCTTGTCCCTGCACTCCAAGGCTAGAGTCTATGTCCATAGTTCTCACCAGCTTCATGGCTCTTGTCCCTGCACTCCAAGGTTAGAGTCTATGTCCAGAGTTCTCACCAGCCTCATGGTTCTTGTCCTTGCACTCCAAGGCTAGAGTCTCTGTCCAGAGTTCTCACCAGCTTCATGGTTATTGTCCCTGCACTCCAAGGCTAGAGTCTCTGTCCAAAGTTCTCACCAGCTTCATGGTTCTTGTCCCTGCACTCCAAGGTTAGAGTCTATGTCCAGAGTTCTGACCAGCTTCATGGTTCTTGTCCCTGCACTCCAAGGCTAGAGTCTATGTTCAGAGTTCTCACCAGCTTCATGGTTCTTGTCCCTGCACTCCGAGGTTAGAGTCTCTGTCCAGAGTTCTGTCCAGCTTCATGGTTCTTGTCCCTGCACTCCAAGGTTAGAATCTCTGTCCAGAGTTCTGACCAGCTTCATGGTTCTTGTCCCTGCACTCCAAGGCTAGAGTCTATGTCCAGAGTTCTGACCAGCTTCATGGTTCTTCTCCCTGCACTCCAAGGTTAGAGTCTCTGTCCAGAGTTCTCACCAGCTTCATGGTTCTTGTCCCTGCACTCCGAGGCTAGAGTCTATGTCCAGAGTTCTGACTAGCTTCATGGTTCTTGTCCCTGCACTCCAAGGCTAGAGTCTATGTCCAGAGTTCTCACCAGCTTCATGGTTCTTGTCCCTGCACTCCAAGGCTAGAGTCTATGTCCAGAGATCTGACCAGCTTCACGGTTCTTGTCCTTGCACTCCAAGGTTAGAGTCTATGTCCAGAGTTCTGTCCAGCTACATGGTTCTTGTCCCTGCATTCCGAGGCTAGAGTCTATGTCCAGAGTTCTGACCAGCTTCATGGTTCTTGTCCCTGCACTCCAAGGCTAGAGTCTATGTCCAGAGTTCTCACCAGCTTCATGGTTCTTGTCCCTGCACTCCAAGGCTAGAGTCTATGTCCAGAGTTCTCACCAGCTTCATGGTTCTTGTCCCTGCACTCCAAGGTTAGAGTCTCTGTCCAGAGTTCTGACCAGCTTCATGGTTCTTGTCCCTGCACTCCGAGGCTAGAGTCTATGTCCAGAGTTCTGACCAGCTTCATGGTTCTTTCCCTGCACTCCAAGGTTAGAGTCTATGTCCAGAGTTCTCACCAGCTTCATGGTTCTTGTCCCTGCACTCCGAGGCTAGAGTCTATGTCCAGAGTTCTGACCAGCTTCATGGTTCTTGTCCCTGCACTCCAAGGCTAGAGTCTATGTCCAGAGTTCTGACCAGCTTCATGGTTCTTGTCCCTGCACTCCAAGGTTAGAGTCTATGTCCAGAGTTCTGACCAGCTTCATGGTTCTTGTCCCTGCACTCCGAGGCTAGAGTCTATGTCCAGAGTTCTGACCAGCTTCATGGTTCTTGTCCCTGCACTCCAAGGTTAGAGTCTATGTCCAGAGTTCTGACCAGCTTCATGGTTCTTGTCCCTGCACTCCAAGGTTAGAGTCTATGTCCAGAGTTCTGACCAGCTACATGGTTCTTGTCCCTGCACTCCAAGGTTAGAGTCTATGTCCAGAGTTCTCACCAGCTTCATGGTTCTTGTCCCTGCACTCCAAGGTTAGAGTCTTATGTCCAGAGTTCTGACCAGCTACATGGTACTTGTCCCTGCACTCCAAGGTTAGAGTCTATGTCCAGCTTCATGGTTCTTGTCCCTGCACTCCAAGGTTAGAGTCTCTGTCCAGAATTCTGACCAGCTTCATGGTTCTTGTCCCTGCACTCCAAGGCTAGAGTCTATGTCCAGAGTTCTCACCAGCTTCATGGTTCTTGTCCCTGCACTCCAAGGTTAGAGTCTCTGTCCAGAGTTCTGACCAGCTTCATGGTTCTTGTCCCTGCACTCCAAGGCTAGAGTCTATGTCCAGAGTTCTCACCAGCTTCATGGTTCTTGTCCCTGCACTCCGAGGTTAGAGTCTCTGTCCAGAGTTCTGACCAGCTTCATGGTTCTTGTCCCTGCACTCCAAGGTTAGAGTCTATGTCCAGAGTTCTGACTAGCTTCATGGTTCTTGTCCCTGCACTCCAAGGCTAGAGTATATGTCCAGAGTTCTGACTAGCTTCATGGTTCTTGTCCCTGCACTCCAAGGTTAGAGTCTATGTCCAGAGTTCTGACCAGCTACATGGTTCTTGTCCCTGCACTCCAAGGTTAGAGTCTATGTCCAGAGTTCTCACCAGCTTCATGGTTCTTGTCCCTGCACTCCAAGGTTAGAGTCTTATGTCCAGAGTTCTGACCAGCTACATGGTACTTGTCCCTGCACTCCAAGGTTAGAGTCTATGTCCAGCTTCATGGTTCTTGTCCCTGCACTCCAAGGTTAGAGTCTCTGTCCAGAATTCTGACCAGCTTCATGGTTCTTGTCCCTGCACTCCAAGGCTAGAGTCTATGTCCAGAGTTCTCACCAGCTTCATGGTTCTTGTCCCTGCACTCCAAGGTTAGAGTCTCTGTCCAGAGTTCTGACCAGCTTCATGGTTCTTGTCCCTGCACTCCAAGGCTAGAGTCTATGTCCAGAGTTCTCACCAGCTTCATGGTTCTTGTCCCTGCACTCCGAGGTTAGAGTCTCTGTCCAGAGTTCTGACCAGCTTCATGGTTCTTGTCCCTGCACTCCAAGGTTAGAGTCTATGTCCAGAGTTCTGACTAGCTTCATGGTTCTTGTCCCTGCACTCCAAGGCTAGAGTATATGTCCAGAGTTCTGACTAGCTTCATGGTTCTTGTCCCTGCACTCCAAGGCTAGAGTCTATGTCCAGAGTTCTGACTAGCTACATGGTTCTTGTCCCTGCACTCCAAGGCTAGAGTCTATGTCCAGCTTCATGGTTCTTGTCCCTGCACTCCAAGGTTAGAGTCTATGTCCAGAGTTCTCACCAGCCTCATGGTTCTTGTCCCTGCATTCTAAGGCTCAAGTCTCTGCCCGGAGTTCCTGTACCCATGCTTACCATTGTTCAACATATTTGTCTACAAGATCATATTGTACCAGATACATGTTTAATATTGCTGAAACAAAAGTTATATTTCATCGTTTGGAGGTAAACTGATGTATATTGCATCTTTTTGCATAATACTAAACAACTACCGAATCTCTACTGATCAAGTATTTTCTGAGGTGTTACCTTATTTATCAATGTATGATGAGCTATATGAGGTTTTGAGAGCTAAATTTAATTTTGTGTGCCGTCGGAATTCTGTGACTGCCTCTGGTCTGGTAAAAAAAAAATCAAGTTTACAAGACAAGTTAGATATTTTGCTTGAGGTAAATTTTGTGTATTCACCAGTTACAGAAACTGCTTGTATCGACTTGTTTGATTGGACAAAATAATGAAGTAAGAATTTACGAGCGGCCGTATTTGACTTGATTTCGGAGTTTCGAATTGTACTTTACTTTTTCCAATTACCGTTTACAATTGCGAGGGGTGGCAAAATCAACTGCACGAGTCATACATTTTTAGGTCCATGCTAGTCCGAATATAGATATTATCATTTTTATATTCTAGCAGATAATTTCACAATTTCTGTGAAATGTTGGTTGTTTTCTCCTTTACTATCTATCTATCATGTGAATCATTTATAGATTCTAAGCTGGACTCTAAATTTACATTAATGCAAGATGGACATTAACAGCTCTCATGGAACATGTTTTTGCATCTTTGTGAATTTGTGTTTTAAATTAAATGTGCTCTCCTCTCTGAAAGGGACATTCCTTCTGAAGGTGGATACTCTATCTAATGTGCTCTCCTCTCTGAAAGGGACATTCCCTTCTGAAGGTGGATACTCTAACTAATGTGCTCTCCTCTCTGAAAGGGACATTCCCTTCTGCAGGTGGATACTCTAATGTGCTCTCCTCTCTGAAAGGGACATTCCTTCTGAAGGTGGATACTCTAATGTGCTCTCCTCTCTGAAAGGAACATTCCCTTCTGAAGGTGGATACTCTAACTAATGTACTCTCCTCTCTGAAAGGGACATTCCCTTCTGAAGGTGGATACTCTAATGTGCTCTCCTCTCTGAAAGGGACATTCCCTTCTGAAGGTGGATACTCTAACTAATGTACGCTCCTCTCTGAAAGGAACATTCCCTTCTGAAGGTGGATACTCTAACTAATGTACTCTCCTCTCTGAAAGGAACATTCCCTTCTGAAGGTGGATACTGTAACTAATGTACTCTCCGCTCTGAAAGGGACATTCCCTTCTGAAGGTGGATACTCTAATGTACTCTCCTCTCTGAAAGGGACATTCCCTTCTGAAGGTGGATACTCTAACTAATGTACGCTCCTCTCTGAAAGGAACATTCCCTTCTGAAGGTGGATACTCTAACTAATGTACTCTCCTCTGAAAGGGACATTCCCTTCTGCAGGTTGATACTCTAATGTGCTCTCCTCTCTGAAAGGGACATTCCCTTCTGAAGGTGGATACTCTAACTAATGTACTCTCCTCTCTGAAAGGGACATTCCCTTCTGCAGGTCGATACTCTAATGTGCTCTCCTCTCTGAAAGGGACATTCCCTTCTGAAGGTGGATACTCTAACTAATGTACTCTCCTCTCTGAAAGGAACATTCCCTTCTGAAGGTGGATACTCTAACTAATTTACTCTCCTCTCTGAAAGGAACATTCCCTTCTGAAGGTGGATACTCTAACTAATTTTCTCTCCTCTCTGAAAAGAACATTCCCTTCTGAAGGTGGATACACTAACTAATGTGCTCTCCTCTCTGAAAGGGACATTCCCTTCTGAAGGTGGATACTCTAATGTGCTCTCCTCTCTGAAAGGGACATTCCCTTCTGAAGGTGGATACTCTAATGTACTCTCCTCTCTGAAAGGAACATTCCCTTCTGAAGGTGGATACTCTAACTAATTTACTCTCCTCTCTGAAAGGAACATTCCCTTCTGAAGGTGGATACTCTAACTAATGTACTCTCCTCTCTGAAAGGGACATTCCCTTCTGAAGGTGGATACTCTAATGTGCTCTCCTCTCTGAAAGGAACATTCCCTTCTGAAGGTGGATACTCTAACTAATGTACTCTCCTCTCTGAAAGGGACATTCCCTTCTGAAGGTGGATACTCTAATGTGCTCTCCTCTCTGAAAGGAACATTCCCTTCTGAAGGTGGATACTCTAACTAATGTACTCTCCTCTCTGAAAGGGACATTCCCTTCTGAAGGTGGATACTCTAATGTACTCTCCTCTCTGAAAGGAACATTCCCTTCTGAAGGTGGATACTCTAACTAATGTACTCTCCTCTCTGAAAGGGACATTCCCTTCTGAAGGTGGATACTCTAATGTGCTCTCCTCTCTGAAAGGGACATTCCCTTCTGAAGGTGGATACTCTAACTAATTTACTCTCCTCTCTGAAAGGAACATTCCCTTCTGAAGGTGGATACTCTAACTAATGTGCTCTCCTCTCTGAAAGGGACATTCCCTTCTGAAGGTGGATACTCTAATGTGCTCTCCTCTCTGAAAGGAACATTCCCTTCTGAAGGTGGATACTCTAACTAATTTACTCTCCTCTCTGAAAGGAACATTCCCTTCTGAAGGTGGATACTCTAACTAATGTACTCTCCTCTCTGAAAGGGACATTCCCTTCTGAAGGTGGAAACTCTAATGTGCTCTCCTCTCTGAAAGGAACATTCCCTTCTGAAGGTGGATACTCTAACTAATGTACTCTCCTCTCTGAAAGGGACATTCCCTTCTGAAGGTGGATACTCTAATGTGCTCTCCTCTCTGAAAGGAACATTCCCTTCTGAAGGTGGATACTCTAATGTGCTCTCCTCTCTGAAAGGAACATTCCCTTCTGAAGGTGGATACTCTAACTAATGTACTCTCCTCTCTGAAAGGGACATTCCCTTCTGAAGGTGGATACTCTAATGTACTCTCCTCTCTGAAAGGAACATTCCCTTCTGAAGGTGGATACTCTAACTAATGTACTCTCCTCTCTGAAAGGGACATTCCCTTCTGAAGGTGGATACTCTAATGTGCTCTCCTCTCTGAAAGGGACATTCCCTTCTGAAGGTGGATACTCTAACTAATGTGCTCTCCTCTCTGAAAGGGACATTCCCTTCTGAAGGTGGATACTCTAACTAATGTGCTCTCCTCTCTGAAAGGGACATTCCCTTCTGAAGGTGGATACTCTAATGTGCTCTCCTCTCTGAAAGGGACATTCCCTTCTGAAGGTGGATACTCTAACTAATGTGCTCTCCTCTCTGAAAGGAACATTCCCTTCTGAAGGTGGATACTCTAATGTGCTCTCCTCTCTGAAAGGGACATTCCCTTCTGAAGGTGGATACTCTAACTAATGTACTCTCCTCTCTGAAAGGAACATTCCCTTCTGAAGGTGGATACTCTAACTAATTTACTCTCCTCTCTGAAAGGAACATTCCCTTCTGAAGGTGGATACTCTAACTAATGTACTCTCCTCTCTGAAAGGGACATTCCCTTCTGAAGGTGGATACTCTAACTAATGTGCTCTCCTCTCTGAAAGGGACATTCCCTTCTGAAGGTGGATACTCTAACTAATGTGCTCTCCTCTCTGAAAGGGACATTCCCTTCTGAAGGTGGATACTCTAATGTGCTCTCCTCTCTGAAAGGGACATTCCCTTCTGAAGGTGGATACTCTAACTAATGTACTCTCCTCTCTGAAAGGAACATTCCCTTCTGAAGGTGGATACTCTAACTAATTTACTCTCCTCTCTGAAAGGAACATTCCCTTCTGAAGGTGGATACTCTAACTAACTTACTCTCCTCTCTGAAAGGAACATTCCCTTCTGAAGGTGGATACTCTAACTAATTTACTCTCCTCTCTGAAAGGAACATTCCCTTCTGAAGGTGGATACTCTAACTAATGTGCTCTCCTCTCTGAAAGGAACATTCCCTTCTGAAGGTGGATACTCTAACTAATGTGCTCTCCTCTCTGAAAGGGACATTCCCTACTGAAGGTGGATACTCTAATGTGCTCTCCTCTCTGAAAGGAACATTCCCTTCTGAAGGTGGATACTCTAATGTGCTCTCCTCTCTGAAAGGAACATTCCCTTCTGAAGGTGGATACTCTAACTAATGTACTCTCCTCTCTGAAAGGGACATTCCCTTCTGAAGGTGGATACTCTAATGTACTCTCCTCTCTGAAAGGAACATTCCCTTCTGAAGGTGGATACTCTAACTAATGTACTCTCCTCTCTGAAAGGGACATTCCCTTCTGAAGGTGGATACTCTAATGTGCTCTCCTCTCTGAAAGGGACATTCCCTTCTGAAGGTGGATACTCTAACTAATGTGCTCTCCTCTCTGAAAGGGACATTCCCTTCTGCAGGTCGATACTCTAACCTTATCTAACTAATATTATAAACAATATACAGATGCACTCACAAACTTGAATGTTTGTTAAAATCTTTTCTCTTCTGTAAGTTCCTGTAAACTGTATTGTACCATGTGTTGTGCTATTCTCCAACTTCACAGTTTACTGTTTCAAATATTTGAATGTTTTTAATTGCATAAATGAATATAAATGGATTCAGAGACGATCTTTTCTGGCTGTTAATGTTGCCATTATCTGGGATATTTTCGACAAAGCCATGATCATGTTTATGGTATTTGCGGCATGTTTCATATTTCATGCGCCTCTATTGCCTGCCCGGATATTCATGGCAAAACGCTACATTAACATCATAGTGGATACCTTAGTGTACAGGACAATTGCATACCAGGCCCTTCATCTCTCAGATAGCAATATAATTGCGCGCGCATATGTTACTGACATCGCTAATTTCTCGTCTCAGAAAATCTTTTTTTTCTACTTATTTCCGAAGGTTGAACTAGGTGAGATCCATCCATTGTTGAAAGTAAAGATATAGGAAGATCTTGTCATTCATAATCTGTAAAGTTTGGTCTGTTCTAACCTAAAATAAGGGTTTTTAGTGGTAACAAATCATTTCCAGAAGGTCAAGGTCGTATTTGTCCACTGACTTCCGGTCCAAATTTTCCACTTCCTGTAATGAATTTGAACAGCAATACAGGTAATAGTTTTGCCTATTTGGCATTCCCATGTAAAGATACAGACATGTTGGTGTACCCAATATCACTTGCTCTTGTCGTATTAGGTTTTATGAGAGTTTCACCCTGTGACAGCCACCAGAATGCCTACAGAGATATAGAATCACTCTGCCAAAAATCCAAATTGCTTCTCGCGTGCTGTTCCATAAAACTATAATATTTAGTGTCGGACAGACATGGCAATAGTTAGTGTCGGACAGGCATGGCAATAGTTAGTGTCGGACAGACATGGCAATAGTTAGTGTCGGACAGACATGGCAATATTTAGTGTCGGACAGACATGGCAATAGTTAGTGTCCGACAGACATGGCAATAGTTAGTGTCAGACAGACATGGCAATAGTTAGTGTCAGACAGACATGGCAATAGTTAGTGTCAGACATGGCAATAGTTAGTGTCGGACAGACATGGCAATAGTTAGTGTCAGACAGACATAGCAATAGTTAGTGTCCGACAGACATGGAAATAGTTAGTGTCGGACAGACATGGAAATAGTTAGTGTCGGACAGACATGGCAATAGTTAGTATCGGACAGGCATGGCAATAGTTAGTGTCAGACAGACATGGCAATAGTTAGTGTCGGACAGGCATGGCAATAGTTAGTGTCGGACAGACATGGCAATAGTTAGTGTCGGACAGACATGGCAATAGTTAGTGTCGGACAGACATGGCAATAGTTAGTGTCGGACAGACATGGCAATAGTTAAGTGTCGGACAGACATGGCAATAGTTAATGTCAGACAGACATGGCAATAGTTAGTGTCGGACAGACATGGCAATAGTTAGTGTCAGACAGACATGGCAATAGTTAGTGTCGGACAGACATGGCAATAGTTAGTGTCGGACAGGCATGACAATAGTTAGTGTCGGACAGACATGGCAATAGTTAGTGTCGGTCAATAGTTAGTGTCGGACAGACATGGCAATAGTTAGTGTCGGACAGACATGGAAATAGTTAGTGTCGGACAGGCATGACAATAGTTAGTGTCGGACAGGCATGACAATAGTTAGTGTCGGACAGACATGGCAATAGTTAGTGTCGGACAGACATGGCAATAGTTAAGTGTCGGACAGACATGGCAATAGTTAGTGTCAGACAGACATGGCAATAGTTAAGTGTCGGACAGGCATGACAATAGTTAGTGTCGGACAGACATGGCAATAGTTAAGTGTCGGACAGGCATGGCAATAGTTAGTGTTGGACAGGCATGGCAATAGTTAGTGTCAGACAGACATGGCAATAGTTAGTGTCGGACAGACATGGCAATAGTTAGTGTCGGACAGGCATGGCAATAGTTAGTGTCGGACAGACATGGCAATAGTTAGTGTCGGACAGACATGGCAATAGTTAGTGTCGGACAGACATGGCAATAGTTAGTGTCGTACAGGCATGGCAATAGTTAGTGTCGGACAGGCATGACAATAGTTAAGTGTCGGACAGACATGGCAATAGTTAGTGTCAGACAGACATGGCAATAGTTAGTGTCGGACAGACATGGCAATATTTAGTGTCGGACAGACATGGCAATAGTTAGTGTCGGAAATGGCAATAGTTAGTGTCGGACAGACATGGCAATATTTAGTGTTGGACAGACATGGCAATATTTAATGTCGGACATGGCAATAGTTAGTGTCGGACAGACATGGCAATAGTTAGTGTCGGAAATGGCAATAGTTAGTGTCGGACAGACATGGCAATATTTAGTGTCGGACAGACATGGCAATAGTTAAGTGTCGGACAGACATGGCAATATTTAGTGTCGGACAGGCATGGCAATAGTTAGTGTCGGAAATGGCAATAGTTAGTGTCGGACAGACATGGCAATAGTTAGTGTCAGACAGACATGGCAATAGTTAGTGTCGGATAGACATGGCAATAGTTAGTGTCAGACAGACATGGCAATAGTTAGTGTCGGACAGGCATGACAATAGTTAGTGTCGGACAGACATGGCAATAGTTAAGTGTCGGACAGACATGGCAATAGTTAGTGTCAGACATACATGGCAATAGTTAGTGTCGGACAGACATGGCAATATTTAGTGTCGGACAGACATGGCAATATTTAATGTCGGACATGGCAATAGTTAGTGTCGGACAGACATGGCAATAGTTAGTGTCAGACAGACATGGCAATATTTAGTGTCGGACAGACATGGCAATATTTAGTGTCGGACAGACATGGCAATAGTTAGTGTCGGACATGGCAATAGTTAGTGTCGGACAGACATGGCAATATTTAGTGTCGGACAGACATGGCAATAGTTAGTGTCGGACATGGCAATAGTTAGTGTTGGACAGACATGGCAATTGTTAGTGTCGGAAATGGCAATAGTTAGTGTCAGACAGACATGGCAATATTTAGTGTCGGACAGACATGGCAATAGTTAGTGTCGGACATGGCAATAGTTAGTCGGACAGACATGGCAATAGTTAGTGTCGGACAGACATGGCAATAGTATTGTCGGACAGACATGGCAATAGTTAGTGTCAGACAGACATGGCAATAGTTAGTGGCGGACAGACATGGCAATAGTTAGTGTCAGACAGACATGGCAATAGTTAGTGTCAGACAGACATGGCAATAGTTAGTGTCGGACAGACATGGCAATAGTTAAGTGTCGGACAGACATGGCAATAGTTATGTCGACAGACATGGCAATAGTTAGTGTCGGACAGACATGGCAATAGTTAGTGTCGGACAGACATGGCAATAGTTAGTGTCGGACAGACATGGCAATAGTTAGTGTCGGACAGGCATGGCAATAGTTAGTGTCGGACAGACATGGCAATAGTTAGTGTCGGACATGGCAATAGTTAGTGTCGGACAGACATGGAATATTAGTGTCGGACAGCATGCAATAGTTAGTGTGGACAGCATGCAATAGTTGTGTCGGACAGACAGGCAATAGTAGTGTGGACAGACATGGCAATAGTTAGTGTCGGACAGACATGGCAATTTAGTGTCGACAGACAGGCAGTTAGGACAGACATGGCAATAGTTAGTGTCGGACAGCATGGCAATAGTTAGTGTGGACAGCATGGCAATAGTTAGTGTCAGACAGACATGGCAATAGTTAGTGTCGGACAGACATGGCAATAGTTAGTGTCGGACAGACATGGCAATAGTTAGTGTCGGACAGACATGGCAATAGTTAGTGTCGGACAGACATGGCAATAGTTAGTGTCGGACAGACATGGCAATAGTTAGTGTCGGACAGACATGGCAATATTTAGTGTCGGACAGACATGGCAATAGTTAGTGTCGGATGGCAATAGTTAGTGTCGGACAGACATGGCAATATTTAGTGTGTGGTGTTGTGTGGTGGCGGACAGACATGGCAATAGTTAGTGTCGGACATGGCAATAGTTAGTCGGACAGACATGGCAATAGTTAGTGTCGGACAGACATGGCAATAGTTAATGTTGGACAGACATGGCAATAGTTAGTGTCGGACAGACATGGCAATAGTTAGTGTCGGACAGGCATGGCAATAGTTAGTGTCAGACAGACATGGCAATAGTTAGTGTCGACAGACATGGCAATAGTTATGTGGACGTGGCAATAGTTAGTGTCGACAGACATGGCAATATTAGTTCGGACAGCATGGCAATAGTTAGTGTCGGACATGGCAATAGTTAGTCGGACAGACATGGCAATAGTTAGTGTCAGACAGACATGGCAATAGTTAGTGTCAGACAGACATGGCAATAGTTAGTGTCGGACAGACATGGCAATAGTTAGTGTCGGATAGACATGGCAATAGTTAGTGTCGGACAGACATGGCAATAGTTAGTGTCGGATAGACATGGCAATAGTTAGTGTCGGACAGGCATGGCAATAGTTAGTGTCTGACAGACATGGCAATAGTTAGTGTCGGACAGACATGGCAATTTCCGTCCTGGAACTTTGGTTGCAACATTTCCTACCTTTGATCTGTTGCCGGTAACGGTTTGGATTGTAGGTTGGAAGCCTCCACTGAAGGCAGAGTTGTGAAGATAATGTCAGAAGATTTGACTAAAAAGTTTTTCATAATTAGTAGTGAAGGTTATGTCTTAATATATGTCTTTCAAAAGTATAAGTTTTAGCTTCTATTTTTATGCTGGCGAGTGCAGGTCTAGCGTGTTGTTGCTAGAACTCGTCTTTCAAATTCTACTTGAAAATCGATGTGTTTATAATGGAATTGTACTTGAAAATATATGTTTTTTACCAGAAAATATAACTGGAAACGAATTTGTTTATCAGAAAATGTACCTGGAAATATATACTAGTAAAATTGTTTTATTGTTTTAATTTAGTGCAATACATTAGCCGTGACATCATTTCTACACCATGACGTCATTTCTACATCACAGTGACATCATAGAACATTTTAAACATGCTTATTTGGTTAAGAGGTATCATGTTTCTATCTATTGGTAATACATTAATAGGGTCTAATTCCATCCATAAAAAAGTTTGTAGTACATTGAAATTTCAGGGCGTGGCCATTTTGAATTTATGCTAATTAACCCCTTTCCCGTGGTGGGATTTTCGAAGACTTTTTTTCTGAGGTTCAGTATGACCCCCCAATGCATTTAAAACAATAAAACCTTTTGTTGCAATTATTTTGGGTTAAGGCCATTATTTTTCATATATTGACCCGTCTATAATAGGAATTAGTACTAACACACAGGTGATAAATTATTAGAACTTGTGCCACATAATACCAAGAAATGGTAGTCTCATCTTGAGAAGCAGTCTCAAGCAAGTGTTCACATATATCGCATAAATAGTAGTCTCATCTTCAGTAGCAGTCTCAAGCAAGTGTTCACATATATCGCATAAATAGTAGTCTCATCTTCAGAAGCAGTCTCAAGCATCTCATTTCAGCTGTCTGTCCAATTAAACTCTCCTTGCCAGTTTTATTGTTTCTACATGCTTTGTTGTACCGATGTTTCTACAAGCTTTGTTACACCGATGTTTCTACATGCTTTGTTGATGTTTCTACATGCTTTGTTACACCGATGTTTCTACATGCTTTGTTGCACCGATGTTTCTACATGCTTTGTTACACCGATGTTTCTACATGCTTTGTTACACCGATGTTTCTACATGCTTTGTTGATGTTTCTACATGCTTTGTTACACCGATGTTTCTACATGCTTTGTTGATGTTTCTACATGCTTTGTTACACCGATGTTTCTACATGCTTTGTTGATGTTTCTACATGCTTTGTTACACCGATGTTTCTACATGCTTTGTTGCACCGATGTTTCTACATGCTTTGTTGTACCAATGTTTCTACATGCTTTGTTGATGTTTCTACATGCTTTGTTGATGTTTCTACATGCTTTGTTACACCGATGTTTCTACATGCTTTGTTACACCTATGTTTCTACATGCTTTGTTGCACCGATGTTTCTACATGCTTTGTTGATGTTTCTACATGCTTTGTTGTACCGATGTTTCTACATGCTTTGTTGATGTTTCTACATGCTTTGTTACACCGATGTTTCTACATGCTTTGTTGCACCGATGTTTCTACATTCTTTGTTACATCGATGTTTCTACATGCTTTGTTGTACCGATGTTTCTACATGCTTTGTTGTACCGATGTTTCTACATGCTTTGTTGTACCGATGTTTCTACATGCTTTGTTGATGTTTCTACATGCTTTGTTGTACCGATGTTTCTACATGCTTTGTTACACCGATGTTTCTACATGCTTTGTTGATGTTTCTACATGCTTTGTTACACCGATGTTTCTACATGCTTTGTTGATGTTTCTACATGCTTTGTTGATGTTTCTACATGCTTTGTTGATGTTTCTACATGCTTTTTTGATGTTTCTACATGCTTTGTTGATGTTTCTACATGCTTTGTTGATGTTTCTACATGCTTTGTTGATGTTTCTACATGCTTTGTTGATGTTTCTACATGCTTTGTTGATGTTTCTACATGCTTTGTTGATGTTTCTACATGCTTTGTTACACCGATGTTTCTACATGTTTGTTGTACTGATGTTTCTACATGCTTTGTTGTACTGATGTTTCTACATGCTTTGTTGATGTTTCTACATGCTTTGTTACACCGATGTTTCTACATGCTTTGTTGTACTGATGTTTCTACATGCTTTGTTGTACTGATGTTTCTACATGCTTTGTTGTACTGATGTTTCTACATGCTTTGTTGATGTTTCTACATGCTTTGTTGTACCAATGTTTCTCCATGCTTTGTTGTACCGATGTTTCTACATGCTTTGTTACACCGATGTTTCTACATGCTTTGTTGATGTTTCTACATGCTTTGTTGATGTTTCTACATGCTTTTTTGATGTTTCTACATGCTTTGTTGATGTTTCTACATGCTTTGTTGATGTTTCTACATGCTTTTTTGATGTTTCTACATGCTTTGTTGATGTTTCTACATGCTTTGTTGATGTTTCTACATGCTTTGTTGATGTTTCTACATGCTTTGTTGATGTTTCTACATGCTTTGATGATGTTTCTACATGCTTTGTTACACCGATGTTTCTACATGCTTTGTTGATGTTTCTACATGCTTTGTTGATGTTTCTACATGCTTTGTTGATGTTTCTACATGCTTTGTTGATGTTTCTACATGCTTTGTTGATGTTTCTACATGCTTTGTTGATGTTTCTACATGCTTTGTTGATGTTTCTACATGCTTTGATGATGTTTCTACATGCTTTGTTACACCGATGTTTCTACATGCTTTGTTGATGTTTCTACATGCTTTGTTGTACCAATGTTTCTACATGCTTTGTTGTACCGATGTTTCTACATGCTTTGTTGTACCGATGTTTCTACATGCTTTGTTGATGTTTCTACATGCTTTGTTACACCGATGTTTCTACATGCTTTGTTACACCGATGTTTCTACATGCTTTGTTGTACCGATGTTTCTACATGCTTTGTTGATGTTTCTACAAGCTTTGTTACACCGATGTTTCTACATGCTTTGTTGATGTTTCTACATGCTTTGTTACACCGATGTTTCTACATGCTTTGTTATGTTTCTACATGCTTTGTTGATGTTTCTACATGCTTTGTTGATGTTTCTACAGCTTTGTTGATGTTTCTACATGCTTTGTTAATCCGATGTTTCTACATGCTTTGTTGTACTGATGTTTCTACATGCTTTGTTACACCGATGTTTCTACATGCTTTGTTATACCGATGTTTCTACATGCTTTGTTTACCGATGTTTCTACATGCTTTGTTAATCCGATGTTTCTACATGCTTTGTTGTACTGATGTTTCTACATGCTTTGTTGTACCGATGTTTCTACATGCTTTGTTATACCGATGTTTCTACATGCTTTGTTGTACGATGTTTCTACATGCTTTGTTACACCGATGTTTCTACATGCTTTGTTATACCGATGTTTCTACATGCTTTGTTAATCCGATGTTTCTACATGCTTTGTTGTACTGATGTTTCTACATGCTTTGTTACATCGATGTTTCTACATGCTTTGTTATACCGATGTTTCTACATGCTTTGTTGTACCGATGTTTCTACATGCTTTGTTACACCGATGTTTCTACATGCTTTGTTGTACTGATGTTTCTACATGCTTTGTTGTACCGATGTTTCTACATGCTTTGTTACACCGATGTTTCTACATGCTTTGTTGTACTGATGTTTCTACATGCTTTGTTACACCGATGTTTCTACATGCTTTGTTGTACTGATGTTTCTACATGCTTTGTTGTACTGATGTTTCTACATGCTTTGTTGTACTGATGTTTCTACATGCTTTGTTACACCGATGTTTCTACATGCTTTGTTACACCGATGTTTCTACATGCTTTGTTGTACCGATGTTTCTACATGCTTTGTTGTACTGATGTTTCTACATGCTTTGTTGCACCGATGTTTCTACATGCTTTGTTGTACTGATGTTTCTACATGCTTTGTTGCACCGATGTTTCTACATGCTTTGTTGCACCGATGTTTCTACATGCTTTGTTGCACCGATGTTTCTACATGCTTTGTTACACCGATGTTTCTACATGCTTTGTTACACCGATGTTTCTACATGCTTTGTTACACCGATGTTTCTACATGCTTTGTTATACCGATGTTTCTACATGCTTTGTTACACCGATGTTTCTACATGCTTTGTTGCACCGATGTTTCTACATGCTTTGTTGTACCGATGTTTCTACATGCTTTGTTACACAGATGTTTCTACATGCTTTGTTGCACCGATGTTTCTACATGCTTTGTTGTACCGATGTTTCTACATGCTTTGTTACACAGATGTTTCTACATGCATTGTTGTACCGATGTTTCTACATGCTTTGTTACACAGATGTTTCTACATGCTTTGTTACACAGATGTTTCTACATGCTTTGTTGCACCGATGTTTCTACATGCTTTGTTGTACTGATGTTTCTACATGCTTTGTTGATGTTTCTACATGCTTTTTTGTACCGATGTTTCTACATGCTTTGTTGTACCGATGTTTCTACATGCTTTGTTGTACTGATGTTTCTACATGCTTTGTTGTACAGATGTTTCTACATGCTTTGTTGTACTGATGTTTCTACATGCTTTGTTGATGTTTCTACATGCTTTGTTGTACTGATGTTTCTACATGCTTTGTTGTACCGATGTTTCTACATGCTTTGTTACACAGATGTTTCTACATGCTTTGTTGTACTGATGTTTCTACATGCTTTGTTGTACCGATGTTTCTACATGCTTTGTTACACAGATGTTTCTACATGCTTTGTTGCACCGATGTTTCTACATGCTTTGTTGTACCGATGTTTCTACATGCTTTGTTACACAGATGTTTCTACATGCTTTGTTGTACCGATGTTTCTACATGCTTTGTTACACAGATGTTTCTACATGCTTTGTTACACAGATGTTTCTACATGCTTTGTTGATGTTTCTACATGCTTTGTTGTACTGATGTTTCTACATGCTTTGTTGATGTTTCTACATGCTTTGTTGTACTGATGTTTCTACATGCTTTGTTGTACCGATGTTTCTACATGCTTTGTTACACAGATGTTTCTACATACTTTGTTACACCGATGTTTCTACATGCTTTGTTATACAGATGTTTCTACATGCTTTGTTATACCGATGTTTCTACATGCTTTGTTGTACCGATGTTTCTACATGCTTTGTTACACCGATGTTTCTACATGCTTTGTTGTACAGATGTTTCTACATGCTTTGTTATACCGATGTTTCTACATCTTTGTTGTACTGATGTTTCTACATGCTTTGTTGTACAGATGTTTCTACATGCTTTGTTGTACAGATGTTTCTACATGCTTTGTTACACCGATGTTTCTACATGCTTTGTTGCACCGATGTTTCTGAATTTCCATATTATGTGCTTGCTCATTTGCCAGAGGTTGTTTTATGTCTTCCCTGTCCTCCCCCCGCTGGCTCAAACATTTTGCTACATATGTGAACATTTTCTAGAGCCAATAAGGGAGACACCTCATTCTAAAGGGGACATTTAAATGCGTCAGGAGTTTGTAATAATGTAATGTAATGATAAATCTTTAGTTACACACTACACAGCCCCACCAAACATTCGTTTTATCTGTACATCCATAAATTCCAAAATGGATTCATTAATATCACATATTATGATTCATTAATATCACCAAATGATTTATTACTATTTTCATCAAATGGTTCATTAGTATCACAATAAATGATTTATTAATATCACCCACCAAATGATTCATTAATATCACCCACCAAATGATTCATTAATATCACCCACCAAATGATTCATTAATATCACCCACCAAATGATTTATTACTATTTTCATCAAATGATTCATTAGTATCACAATAAATGATTTATTAATATCACGCATCAAATGACTCATTGAGATCGCAGCAAATGATTCATTAATACATATCGCCAAATGATTCATTTTCACCAACAAATGATTCAATCATTAATATAACGATATAAGTCATTAATATCACCAAAACTGAAAAGTACTTTATGTATGAATTATAAAGGCCATCAGAAACATAACGATTGTCACACATGGATGAAAACTCAATCTAAAGCACAGTTATCTAAAGCACAGTTATCTAAAGCCTAAAGCACAGTTATCTAAAGCACAGTTGCATTGACTTTCCAATGATGCAGAAATGACGTCATCAAAGTTTTGAAAAAGTTGGTAGGTAAAGCTTAACCCATTTCATTCTGGATACATTTAAAGGCTTTTGAAATTAACATAGATCCAGATCAGCTGCAGCGTAACGCTGCATGCTGATCAGTATCTATGTTGTTTGTTACATAACCAAGTGTCTTAGCAAGATCATCAGAATAGCAAACAGCATAGAGCCTGATCAGACGGCACGTTCCGTGGCAGCTGATCTGGCTCTATGTACTTTGCAAATACTGTTTGAATGTAATGGGTTAAAAGCTTATCATGACGGCTTTAACATTCTTTGAAGCATCAGAAGATGTAGTAGTTAATTGAATCTCTACTTCTTGTCATAATGTTTGGATGAATTCATGTTCCTTCATGGATTTACACAATTGCTAGTGTAATCTCTGTCCACCTGATCTTTATTCTTACAATCAACATTTCGGGAAACAAACGGTATCTCTGTCCACCTGATCTTTATTCTTACAATCAACATTTCCGTGAACAAACGGTATCTCTGTCCACCTGATCTTTATTCCTACAATCAACATTTCCGTGAACATTTAGTTAAATGTTCTTCTGATTTATGTTCTATAACAAACTTGTCAAATATTCTCCACAGATCACATGGAAGTGTCTAAATGTTTGTGATCATTATATCATGAATTGTATTGTTATAATAGATGGCATATATCATTGTACTACTGATACCAGGTAAAGTTTTTTTATTATAGTAAGGTGGTAGCATATCATTGTAATGTTGATTCCAGGTAAAGTTTACTATAGTATATAATAGAAATACTAATTCCAGGTAAAGTTATTTCGTTATATATTTATAGTAACATGGTAGCATATCCAAGTATTACCGATTCCAGGCAAAGTTTGTCATAGCATATAATACCACTCATTCCAGGTCAGAGTATATCTTCCTAATGAAGACTTCGATGCTTCGTGTCAACACTTGCATCTCGTTTGATGTCATGACCAGACTCGTCATCTACCTCACTTTGATCTTTGCATCGCTTGTCTTTCACATTCCGTTGGTACCTGCACGGGTTTTCACTATTTTGCCATTGATATGTCTGGTCGTAGAAAATGTAGTATGGCGACTGATATTCTATCAGTCTATGTTAATTGCAGAGGTTAGAACTACGGCTATGAGAATCAAGGTTTGTACAGCTAGTGAGTGTAGTTGCTAGACTTGTTCAATGGTTGTCCTAGCAACCTCCCTTAGTAGAGCAACCTCCCTTAGTAGAGCAACCTCCCTTAGTAGATCCTGCCTTTAATGATAACCTCAACAGTTTATGCCTATTGCCAGAATATCACATTCCAAATCTACCTGAGCCTATGTTCTAGAGGTTGAGGTGTTGTCTGAAGAGTGTTGTCAATTAAATGTACATATCTGGGTAGTACATATCTTACACTGCAGAAAATGGTTCTGTATACGTGAAGTGAGTGTACGGAGTGTGTATAGGTGAGTGTACGGAGTGTGTATAGGTGAGTGTACGGAGTGTGTATAGGTGAGTGTACGGAGTGTGTATAGGTGAGTGTACGGAGTGTGTATAGGTGAGTGTACGGAGTGTGTATAGGTGAGTGTACGGAATGTGTATAGGTGAGTGTACGGAGTGTGTATAGGTGAGTGTACGGAGTGTGTATAGGTGAGTGTACGGAGTGTGTATAGGGTGTGTATTGAGTGTACGGAGTGTGTATAGGTGAGTGTACGGAGTGTGTATAGGTGAGTGTACGGAGTGTGTATAGGTGAGTGTACGGAGTGTGTATAGGTGAGTGTACGGAGTGTGTATAGGTGAGGGTACGGAGTCTGTATAGGTGAGTGTACGGAGTGTGTATAGGTGAGGGTACGGAGTCTGTATAGGTGAGTGTATGGAGTGTGTATAGGTGAGTGTACGGAGTGTGTATAGGTGAGTGTACGGAGTGTGTATAGGTGAGTGTACGGAGTGTGTATAGGTGAGTGTATGGAGTGTGTATAGGTGAGTGTATGGAGTCTGTATAGGTGAGTGTACAGAGTCTGTGGGTGTCGGAGGTTTCGTCAACTGAGGTTTCGTCAACCCTGGAGGTTTCGTCAACGATGTGAAATGTTTGTAAGTTATTAATTGGCAAGGACTTAGTTGTGGACATTAATTGTTAATTGATTTAACTAGATATATGTGTTATTTTCATTTTTATGTGATTTTTATGTATATTTGTTATAGATGGCTGACAGTCCCAGTGTAGAAATCTTCCGGTAGATCCGCTGATTCCAGTGGAATATATATCTTTACTTGGCTTTGGCATGTGACATGCATCTCGAAAGAAGGGCTTACATTGTACGCTTGCAAGCTTCAATTATTGTTGCTTAATCGCCTAATTGACGAAACCTCTCACATAATCGAAACCTCTTAACAATTTCCCTCTATATTGCCTTGTTGACGAAACCTCCAGTTGACGAAACCTCCTGCATTCGAGTCTGTATAGGTGAGTGTACGGAGTCTGTATAGGTGAGTGTACCGAGTCTGTATAGTAGAGAATACGGGAATGCCTTTATATCAAATAGAATATACCAGATGTAATAGACTGCACATTTCTGTTACATTTGCTTCGGAAGTATTTGCAACATCTATACTACCACCAATACGCCACACAGTTGTTCCTTTAACATACTTGTGGACAGTATAACCACATTTAGTATGGTTTTCCTTCTACATTATGCTTTTCTGGGACTCGTGTAACCATACAACAGATTCAGGTCATTTTCATGTTTGTGGTTCCTATTTTCCTTTTCTGCCAGTTAGTCCTTCACATTTAAGGTTTTATGTAAACATCTGTTTTCTGTCAACACCGCTTGCAATGAGATGGACAGAGTTGTCAAAAATTAACCATAATGTAAGACCCAATCAACTTTCAAGGTATACTAGAAACATAAACATTAGAAGCTTTTTTTACCTGTTCAGGATCATACGTAATGTCTTCTAAATCGATGATGGTTCAGACATTTTGAATTTCATGCTTCAGTGTGTAACTTTTTCCATCACTAGTAATAGGAAATCTCCTTCCTCATATCTATCTTTGGTGGTTCAGGTTGTAACACTCGTAACTGATGTTAAATCCCATATTCCAGTGTGTTTCTCTTTCCATCATTTACTACTAGATAGGTTATCTTCTTCCAAATTTGTTTGAAGGTTTATATTGCTGTTCATTGAGACATTCCTAACTGATGTTTGCTCCGGTGTTTCTCTATCCAGCATTTGTTACTGGGATATCGCATTCCAAATCTCTATGCTGTATGTTTGGTGGTTCAGGTCGCTGTTTGTTGAGACAGTCCTAACTGATGTTTGCTCCGGTGTTTCTCTATCCAACATTTGTTACTGGGATATCGCATTCCAAATCTCTATGCCGTATGTTTGGTGGTTCAGGTCGCTGTACGTTGAGACATTCCTAACTGATGTTTGCTCCAGTGTTTCTCTATCCAGCATTTGTTACTGGGATATCGCATTCCAAATCTCTGTGCCGTATGTTGGGTGGTTCAGGTCGCTGTACGTTGAGACATTCCTAACTGATGTTGACTCTCATGCTCCAGTGTGCATCTCTTTCTATCGTTTACTACTACAGTCCCACCTCCCCAAACGTCACCTCCAATGAGCGACACCCTCTTTATAGCGTCACCTTTATTCCCACCTGTTGCGTTTTAATACAATTTCACCTCTCATGAACGACACATCCCAACAACACACAACGACGGTCAATTTCTCACCCAGCGATGCAGAAAACCTCCCAAGAACAGACAAACATATGGCTGGGGAAAAAAACAGTATGTACATGGATGTGTCATCAGACGCAAATAATCGCCAATTGTTCCTTTCAATTTTCAGTTAACAGTAATTATCTTAATCTGGGACCATAACTGGGGGGGGGGGGGCAATAATTTACAGGCTGGACCAAAAGTGTGAAAATAATCATTGTTTACAGGTATCCTTTCAATAAACAGCTTGACATGATTGGCACTTTGTTTTACCGTGTATATCTTTTGATGGCTTATGATGAAGAACAAAGGAATTTTGCTCGTATCGGGACATGCCTCATCTGTCAATAGAGGAGACTGTTTATAAACTTCACATGTTGGTTTAATAATTATCTCATTAAAATGAGTAAAGTTTCATTTTCCCCCGGGTTTAGCGTTTATTACAATGCAATGTTTTTATCACATACCGTAATAAGATAATTTAGCATCAGTTTTCGGACACGCCTCATCCGAAATACCTACCAAATATCTGAAATTAAATCATACAATCTCAAAAATCAAATGATCGTTTCCGAGCACTCTTGTACTCGATCGTAACTGTTTCCGAGTACTTGAGTATCAAAATTTCTACTCGTTGCCATCCTTAATTTTTATATAATTGAAATGCTTATTTTATCAGACTTTTTAACTTTGATGTATTGAAAACATTAATGTACACAATTGTCATAAATTTGCATACTCTGGAGATTTTAACACATTGCGTCCTCAGATATTCAATGTTAGTTCAATCTATCGTATAATGAAAGTAGTACCCCATTCTGTATACTCTTATATTCAAATCTGTATGAGCAATCATAACTGATAAAACTGACTATTTATAATGACAAATAATGACAAATAATGACAAATAATACCATTTAACCCTTTGCTTGCTGGGTAAATAAATAGAAAATATTAGGTTACTGTCTTATAAATTTTAATTTATTAGGCGAGTCGGAGAAAAAATACAAGGCGAGGCTCTGCCGAGTGTGATCTGAGTGTGCACCCGACACAAAAACAAACAAACTAGCCATGACCGTAATATGTTGCGCATTGATATTTCTATTTATATCCACGGTTAACCCTAAGTAATGGTGCGGCAGTCCAATATTCAGGTCACGAAGTAATCCCTGTAATTAAATGGCATACACATGAAAACACGTAATATTTTTCAATTGTTATTAATCATGTAATGTCATATACATGTATTAATGTTTCAAAGTGTAAAAATGGAACAGTACAATAAAGTTATCGATAGCTTTATTAGGCACTGACTAATAAAGCAAAATTTATTAGGCAGGCCGTTTTTGTACGTTATTTCGCATGAAGGCAGGATAAAATCTCATTTATAAACAGCATAGATCCAGAAACATAGAACAGGATCTATGTTGTTTGCTATTCAGCCACTATCCGAATAGCAAACAGCATAGAGCCTGATCAGACAGAACATTCTGTTCTGACGAGGTATGAGCCCTGGTGATGGATTAATTACAATCGAAAGTTATTATTCAACACCAAATAACTGACATGGACTCGTGCACCCATTCAACACCAAGTAACTGACATGGACTCGTGCACCCATTCAATACCAAGTAACTGACATGGACTCGTGCACCCATTCAACAACAAGTAACTGACATGGACTTGTCCATGATATTTTTAGACCAATATATTAATCAGAAAATTACATTTGGACCAGTTCATTTATCAACATGGGTACTTTTGTCTAAAAATAGTAACATTACTGGCAAAAAGTACAGATCCTGATTATACTTAAACTTGCACTGACTGGCCGAACATGCAATTTATACTTGTGTCTGGTGTCCGTCTGATCAACCCGTCTTATATGTGAGTACATGCAAAAACTCACAGATATCAGTACCAAAGTAGCTGGTGGGGAGTGTCATCTTATAGGTGAGCTTGCCGTATAGGCAAGTATGGACAGCTTCTTGTTTTGTAAATGGAACTACAATTTCATGTAAATTTAAACGCTATGTTTCATAAATGATTTCGAAGTTAAAAGGTTACCAAACAGGCGGGTTGCTTTCTCCCCACACGTACATGTATGTACATATAACTATTCTGTATAATATTCTCTGTCTGTCGCTACAGAGTAAATGGAACTACTTTCATGTAAATATAAAAGCTATGTTTCGTAAATAGTTTGTAGGAAAGAGGGTGCTTTCTCTTCAATCCTGGTAGGTGACGTCAGAAAACACCGATCGCGTGCAGTATTGTAAATACTTCCGGGGTAACTACGAAGGTATCACAATTTGAGGACACTAGACGATACATATGACTATGTCTATTCAAAGAAATAAATATTGTTACGCTAATTTCATATCACTTTTCTGAAAACTCAAGCTATCAAATTGTTTATACATGTATATCTGTATATTTGTGGATCTTTGAACTTTTAAGTTTGGCCTAAAATCCTGCATTTTGTTTATCTTCCACCCGCTATACTGAATTCACTGCAAGGTTCGGTAACCTAGCGAATATTGTAGCCACGACGACGTAGAGGAAAGCTCGTTTATCTTCCACCTGCTATACTGAATTCACTGCAAGGTTCGGTAACCTAGCGAATATTGTAGCCACGACGTAGAGGCAAGCTTGTTTATCCAGGAAACTATGTGAAGGAGGCGACCCCTGCTCAGCTCGGCTATCATGTATTTGTCAGTGTTGTGAAGGAGGTGACCCCTGCTCAGCTCGGCTATCATGTATTTGTCAGTGTTGTGAAGGAGGCGACCCCTGCTCAGCTCGGCTATCATGTATTTGTCAGTGTTGTGAAGGAGGTGACCCCTGCTCAGCTCGGCTATCATGTATTTGTCAGTGTTGTGAAGGAGGTGACCCCTGCTCAGCTCGGCTATCATGTATTTGTCAGTGTTGTGAAGGAGGTGACCCCTGCTCAGCTCGGCTATCATGTATTTGTCAGTGTTTTGAAGGAGGCGACCCCTGCTCAGCTCGGCTATCATGTATTTGTCAGTGTTGTGAAGGAGGCGACCCCTGCTCAGCTCGGCTATCATGTATTTGTCAGTGTTGTGAAGGAGGCGACCCCTGC
Source organism: Archivesica marissinica (assembly GCA_014843695.1). Classification (NCBI taxonomy): domain Eukaryota; kingdom Metazoa; phylum Mollusca; class Bivalvia; order Venerida; family Vesicomyidae; genus Archivesica; species Archivesica marissinica. Next base: position 13,390,775 of record CM026389.1, on the reverse strand, counting down.
TCAGCTCGGCTATCATGTATTTGTCAGTGTTTTGAAGGAGGCGACCCCTGCTCAGCTCGGCTATCATGTATTTGTCAGTGTTTTGAAGGAGGCGACCCCTGCTCAGCTCGGCTATCATGTATTTGTCAGTGTTTTGAAGGAGGTGACCCCTGCTCAGCTCGGCTATCATGTATTTGTCAGTGTTTTGAAGGAGGTGACCCCTGCTCAGCTCGGCTATCATGTATTTGTCAGTGTTTTGAAGGAGGCGACCCCTGCTCAGCTCGGCTATCATGTATTTGTCAGTGTTTTGAAGGAGGCGACCCCTGCTCAGCTCGGCTATCATGTATTTGTCAGTGTTTGAAGGAGGCGACCCCTGCTCAGCTCGGCTATCATGTATTTGTCAGTGTTGTGAAGGAGGCGACCCCTGCTCAGCTCGGCTATCATGTATTTGTCAGTGTTTTGAAGGAGGCGACCCCTGCTCAGCTCGGCTATCATGTATTTGTCAGTGTTTTGAAGGAGGCGACCCCTGCTCAGCTCGGCTATCATGTATTTGTCAGTGTTTTGAAGGAGGTGACCCCTGCTCAGCTCGGCTATCATGTATTTGTCAGTGTTTTGAAGGAGGTGACCCCTGCTCAGCTCGGCTATCATGTATTTGTCAGTGTTTTGAAGGAGGCGACCCCTGCTCAGCTCGGCTATCATGTATTTGTCAGTGTTTTGAAGGAGGTGACCCCTGCTCAGCTCGGCTATCATGTATTTGTCAGTGTTGTGAAGGAGGCGACCCCTGCTCAGCTCGGCTATCATGTATTTGTCAGTGTTTTGAAGGAGGCGACCCCTGCTCAGCTCGGCTATCATGTATTTGTCAGTGTTGTGAAGGAGGCGACCCCTGCTCAGCTCGGCTATCATGTATTTGTCAGTGTTGTGAAGGAGGTGACCCCTGCTCAGCTCGGATATCATGTATTTGTCAGTGTTGTGAAGGAGGTGACCCCTGCTCAGCTCGGCTATCATGTATTTGTCAGTGTTTTGAAGGAGGCGACCCCTGCTCAGCTCGGCTATCATGTATTTGTCAGTGTTGTGAAGGAGGCGACCCCTGCTCAGCTCGGCTATCATGTATTTGTCAGTGTTTTGAAGGAGGCGACCCCTGCTCAGCTCGGCTATCATGTATTTGTCAGTGTTTTGAAGGAGGCGACCCCTGCTCAGCTCGGCTATCATGTATTTGTCAGTGTTTTGAAGGAGGCGACCCCTGCTCAGCTCGGCTATCATGTATTTGTCAGTGTTGTGAAGGAGGCGACCCCTGCTCAGCTCGGCTATCATGTATTTGTCAGTGTTTTGAAGGAGGCGACCCCTGCTCAGCTCGGCTATCATGTATTTGTCAGTGTTTTGAAGGAGGCGACCCCTGCTCAGCTCGGCTATCATGTATTTGTCAGTGTTTTGAAGGAGGCGACCCCTGCTCAGCTCGGCTATCATGTATTTGTCAGTGTTTTGAAGGAGGCGACCCCTGCTCAGCTCGGCTATCATGTATTTGTCAGTGTTGTGAAGGAGGCGACCCCTGCTCAGCTCGGCTATCATGTATTTGTCAGTGTTTTGAAGGAGGCGACCCCTGCTCAGCTCGGCTATCATGTATTTGTCAGTGTTTTGAAGGAGGCGACCCCTGCTCAGCTCGGCTATCATGTATTTGTCAGTGTTTTGAAGGAGGCGACCCCTGCTCAGCTCGGCTATCATGTATTTGTCAGTGTTGTGAAGGAGGCGACCCCTGCTCAGCTCGGCTATCATGTATTTGTCAGTGTTTTGAAGGAGGCGACCCCTGCTCAGCTCGGCTATCATGTATTTGTCAGTGTTGTGAAGGAGTGACCCCTGCTCAGCTCGGCTATCATGTATTTGTCAGTGTTGTGAAGGAGGCGACCCCTGCTCAGCTCGGCTATCATGTATTTGTCAGTGTTTTGAAGGAGGCGACCCCTGCTCAGCTCGGCTATCATGTATTTGTCAGTGTTTGAAGGAGGCGACCCCTGCTCAGCTCGGCTATCATGTATTTGTCAGTGTTTTGAAGGAGGCGACCCCTGCTCAGCTCGGCTATCATGTATTTGTCAGTGTTTTGAAGGAGGCGACCCCTGCTCAGCTCGGCTATCATGTATTTGTCAGTGTTTTGAAGGAGGCGACCCCTGCTCAGCTCGGCTATCATGTATTTGTCAGTGTTTTGAAGGAGGCGACCCCTGCTCAGCTCGGCTATCATGTATTTGTCAGTGTTGTGAAGGAGGCGACCCCTGCTCAGCTCGGCTATCATGTATTTGTCAGTGTTGTGAAGGAGGCGACCCCTGCTCAGCTCGGCTATCATGTATTTGTCAGTGTTGTGAAGGAGGCGACCCCTGCTCAGCTCGGCTATCATGTATTTGTCAGTGTTGTGAAGGAGGCGACCCCTGCTCAGCTCGGCTATCATGTATTTGTCAGTGTTGTGAAGGAGGCGACCCCTGCTCAGCTCGGCTATCATGTATTTGTCAGTGTTGTGAAGGAGGACCCCTGCTCAGCTCGGCTATCATGTATTTGTCAGTGTTGTGAAGGAGGCGACCCCTGCTCAGCTCGGCTATCATGTATTTGTCAGTGTTGTGAAGGAGGCGACCCCTGCTCAGCTCGGCTATCATGTATTTGTCAGTGTTGTGAAGGAGGTGACCCCTGCTCAGCTCGGCTATCATGTATTTGTCAGTGTTGTGAAGGAGGTGACCCCTGCTCAGCTCGGCTATCATGTATTTGTCAGTGTTGTGAAGGAGGTGACCCCTGCTCAGCTCGGCTATCATGTATTTGTCGTGTTTGAAGGAGGCGACCCCTGCTCAGCTCGGCTATCATGTATTTGTCAGTGTTGTGAAGGAGGCGACCCCTGCTCAGCTCGGCTATCATGTATTTGTCAGTGTTGTGAAGGAGGCGACCCCTGCTCAGCTCGGCTATCATGTATTTGTCAGTGTTGTGAAGGAGGCGACCCCTGCTCAGCTCGGCTATCATGTATTTGTCAGTGTTGTGAGGGAGGTGACCCCTGCTCAGCTCGGCTATCATGTATTTGTCAGTGTTGTGAGGGAGGTGACCCCTGCTCAGCTCGGCTATCATGTATTTGTCAGTGTTGTGAGGGAGGTGACCCCTGCTCAGCTCGGCTATCATGTATTTGTCAGTGTATTATACCAGACCTGGTTTTGACCGCGCATGAACCGTTCCTTCGTACATTTATACGAGTTTGTATACACACTAGAATATGCATAACTATTATACACTCAGCAACATTCATAACCGGTCATCTGATGTGTTACAGTATTTGTAACAAGCTAATAACCAAATAATATCAATATTCATATCATCTTATTAGTTATATTTTATTACAGATTTTCTGTATCATCATTTCGGATAAAATGCCTTAAATGACAATAAGAAGATATTTATATTGTATGAATACTAATTTACTCCAATATTATAAAATAGCAGGCGACCGATTTGGAACTTTGATTTGGTGTAGACTATGTTTTTCATATTCATTAAAAGAATAAAAATGCAATAAAATGTGCATATATCTCGACTGCTACTCGAACTGAGACAATTAAACATTGTCGGTATATCCACATTCCTGCTGAATAACATCGATTACCCGTGGCTTATGTATATACCACGATCTGTCCTTTACAACCACGATCTGTCCTTTACAACCACGATCTGTCTTCTACAACCACGATCTGTCCTTTACAACCACGATCTGTCCTTTACAACCACAATCTGTCCTTTACAACCATGATCTGTCCTTTACAACCACGATCTGTCCTTTACAACCACGATCTGTCCTTTACAACCACAATCTGTCCTTTACAACCATGATCTGTCCTTTACAACCATGATCTGTCCTTTACAACCATGATCTGTCCTTTACAACCACAATCTGTCCTTTACAACCATGATCTGTCCTTTACAACCACGATCTGTCCTTTACAACCACGATCTGTCTTCTACAACCACGATCTGTCTTCTACAACCACGATCTGTCCTTTACAACCACGATCTGTCCTTTACAACCACGATCTGTCTTCTACAACCACGATCTGTCCTTTACAACCACGATCTGTCTTCTACAACCACGATCTGTCCTTTACAACCACGATCTGTCCTTTACAACCACGATCTGTCCTTTACAACCACGATCTGTCCTTTACAACCACGATCTGTCTTCTACAACCACGATCTGTCCTTTACAACCACGATCTGTCTTCTACAACCATGATCTGTCCTTTACAACCACGATCTGTCCTTTACAACCACGATCTGTCCTTTACAACCACGATCTGTCCTTTACAACCACGATCTGTCTTCTACAACCACGATATGTCCTTTACAACCACGATCTGTCCTTTACAACCACGATCTGTCCTTTACAACCACGATCTGTCCTTTACAACCACTATCTGTCCTTTACAACCACGATCTGTCCTTTACAACCACGATCTGTCCTTTACAACCACGATCTGTCCTTTACAACCACGATATGTCCTTTACAACCACGATCTGTCCTTTACAACCACGATCTGTCCTTTGCAACCACGATATGTCCTTTACAACCACGATCTGTCCTTTACAACCACGATATGTCCTTTACAACCACGATATGTCCTTTACTACCACGATCTGTCCTTTACAACCACGATCTGTCTTTACAACCACAATCTGTATTTACAACCACGATCTGTCCTTTACAACCATGATCTGTCCTTTACCACCACGATCTGTCCTTTACAACCATGATCTGTCCTTTACAGCCATGAGCTGTCCTTTACCACCACGATCTGTCCTTTACAACCATGATCTGTCCTTTACAACCATGATCTGTCCTTTACAACCATGATCTGTCCTTTACAACCACGATTTGTCCTTTACAACCACGATCTGTCCTTTACAACCATGATATATCCTTTACAACCATGATCTGTCCTTTACAACCATGATCTGTCCTTTACAACCACGATCTGTCTTTTACAACCACGATCTGTCCTTTACACCCTTTGCAACCCGATACAGCAAAACTTCCACATTGTGAAAAGTTCATTGAAATAATTTCAGGTGATTTGCATTGTTGTATTCTACTTTCTCAGTAATGACAATTTGTTGTATTGGGGTTGCACAGGGTGCTATATATACAGTTCCATCCTGCCTCACTATCATTGCTTTCCTAACTATACTCGGAATATCCTGGAGAAAAATGTATTAAATGCACAAATTTCATGATTTAGTAGCATAAATAAATGAAATATTTAATATAATATTCAATTTTAAAAAAGTCTTTTAGAAATAAATGTTGAAATTTATTTAAATTCTATCATTGTTAATGTTTAAATTATTTGATTTTAAAAACTTTATGATAAATGTTGAAAATTATTTATTACATAGATGCTGAAATTGATGATACGTCTCTGGTGATAAATTTTGATACTTTTCGTTAACTTTTAAAATACTTTGTTATTTACTTTGTTAAAATAGGATTTCCAGTATTTACACCAGTTTTCTAAGCCAGATTTTGACATTTTTTGTGAAGTCTTATTTCACATGCCTTCATAACACATATAGAACATTAGGTTACTGTCTTATAAATTCAATTTATTAGGAAAGCTGGAGAAAATATACAAGGCGAGACTCTACCAAGCCGTGTAGTTTTTCGGAGGCAGGTTTAAAACAATTATGAAAATACAACAAACAAAGTCTGTACATTTACCTGCTTATAATTTTTTTTGCATCTCAATTCAATTCAATCTTTATTTATTGTCCAACAAAATTAGCTATATTTCCTTATTTCAGACATTTTTACAACTAGACGAACTTCCAGTTGAAGAGAATATTGAACATGAAGTTATGAATGAATGTTACATTGATATAGACAATGTGTGTGCTAGATGGGACCAGGTAAGTGTCGGTGTAATGGAGGGGACAAAGATGGGACCAGGTAAGTGTTGGTGTAATGGAGGGGACAAACTAACAATGAATGTTACAGTGATATAGACAATGTGTGTGCTAGATGGGACCAGGTAAGTGTTGGTGTAATGGAGGGGACAAAGATGGGACCAGGTAAGTGTTGGTGTAATGGAGGGGACAAAGGTGGGACCAGGCAAGTGTTGGTGTAATGGAGGGGACAAAGATGGGACCAGGTAAGTGTTGGTGTAATGGAGGCGACAAAGGTGGGACCAGGTAAGTGTTGGTGTAATGGAGGGGACAAAGATGGGACCAGGTAAGTGTTGGTGTAATGGAGGGGACAAAGGTGGGACCAGGTAAGTGTTGGTGTAATGGAGGGGACAAAGGTGGGACCAGGTAAGTGTTGGTGTAATGGAGGGGACAAAGGTGGGACCAGGTAAGTGTTGGTGTAATGGAGGGGACAAAGATGGGACCAGGTAAGTGTTGGTGAAATGGAGGGGACAAAGATGGGACCAGGTATGTGTTGGTGTAATGGAGGGGACAAACTAACAATGAATGTTACAGTGATATAAACAATGTGTGTGCTAGATGGGACCAGGTAAGTGTTGGTGAAATGGAGGGGACAAAGATGGGACCAGGTAAGTGTTGGTGTAATGGAGGGGACAAACTAACAATGAATGTTACAGTGATATAAACAATGTGTGTGCTAGATGGGACCAGGTAAGTGTTGGTGAAATGGAGGGGACAAAGATGGGACCAGGTAAGTGTCGGTGTAATGGAGGGGACAAACTAACAATGAATGTTACAGTGATATAGACAATGTGTGTGCTAGATGGGACCAGGTATAGACAATGTGTGTGCTAGATGGGACCAGGTATAGACAATGTTTGTGCTAGATGGGACCAGGTAAGTGTTGGTGCAATGGAGGGGACAAACTAACAATGAATGTTACATTGATATAGACAATGTGTGTGCTAGATGGGACCAGGTAAGTGTCGGTGTAATGGAGGAGACAAACTAACAATGAATGTTACATTGATATAGACAATGTGTGTGCTAGATGGGACCAGGTAAGTGTTGGTGTAATGGAGGGGACAAAGATGGGACCAGGTAGTGGTGATGTAATGGAGGGGACAAACTAACAATGAATGTTACATTGATATAGACAATGTGTGTGCTAGATGGGACCAGGTAAGTGTCGGTGTAATGGAGGGGACAAACTAACAATGAATGTTATATTGATATAGACAATGTGTGTGCTAGATGGGACCAGGAATAGACAATGTGTGTGCTAGATGGGACCAGGTATAGACAATGTGTATGCTAGATGGGACCAGGTATAGACAATGTGTGTGCTAGATGGGACCAGGTATAGACAATGTGTGTGCTAGATGGGACCAGGTATAGACGCTGTGTGTGCTAGATGGGACCAGGTAAATATATATATTTATATGTAACAGAACAAGTAAATACTGTTTAAACGAAACATATTTCTGTGGTTAATTACACAATGTCACTGTCTTGCAGGAGGTGGAACAGTTCACTCTACAGAAAGTGTCAGCCAAGGTAGAATCCGGCAAGTTGTATGCTGTTATTGGGCCAGTGGGTGCTGGAAAGGTAAATCTTGAACAGTTAACGACCTTGTTGTGACAATAAACTTCTGTGCTTGATCAGTTAACGACCTTGTTTTGACAACAAACTTCTGTGCTTGATCAGTTAACGACCTTGTTGCGACAATATACTTCTGTGCTTGATCAGTTAACGACCTTGTTGCGACAATAAACTTCTGTGCTTGATCAGTTAACGACCTTGGTGCGACAATAAACTTCTGTGCTTGATCAGTTAACGACCTTGGTGCGACAATAAACTTCTGTGCTTGATCAGTTAACGACCTTGTTGCGACAATATACTTCTGTGCTTGATCAGTTAACGACCTTGTTGCGACAATAAACTTCTGTGTTTGATCAGTTAACGACCTTGTTGTGACAATAAACTTCTTGGATGAAAATATATATGTTTTCTTGCTATGGCTTGTGTTTATGCTTCCATATTTCTAATGACTAACTGCTGATATGAAAATGTATAAACGTTATTTATTGTACAACGATTGCGAAGCAAGTTTTAACAACTTATATTAATCACTCTCATTGGCGTGGATGAAAGCGTATATGTGGTCATTTGTGTGGGAGGAAACCGGAGTACCCAGAGAAAACCCACCTGTCCGATCTGGTGACCACCGTACCATCTCACATACTTCCCGGTCCGAGGATGGAACCCGGGTTGCATGGGTTAGAAGCGAGCGCGCTATATGACTAAGACGTATAATTTAACATGTACTATACGACACATTTATTTTCAGTCATCCTTACTGATGGCTGTATTGAAGGAGTTACCTCTCCTTGATGGTAACATTGAGGTCAAAGGTCGTGTTGCCTACGTATCCCAGCAACCATGGGTGTTCTCAGCAAGTCTACGACAGAATATCACGTTTGGAAACAAGTTTGAGAAGTTGAAGTATGACCGTATACTCAAAGCCTGTGCATTAAATAAGGTACTATTCCGATTACTGTTTACATTTGCTTTGCCCCACATTGGACCATGTTGGCGTATCTACAGATTGGAGAGAGCTTTGGGGCCATGATCGTGTGAAGCAAGCGAAGAATGGGTGTATGTTGCAACAAGATATTCACCAATCACCTTGTCATGTTAAATGTGGAATCATTTTTTAAAGTTTTGTCTCGAATATAACCAAATCTCAGGTATAACGCCATTCTTCGAAAATGTAGCTATAATGTATTTGATGTGTACGTTCTGTTTGTGGACTTTGTAGGGAATACAGCATGCAATGTTAGCAAGATGCTGCACTCAATAGCCTATTGAACGGCATTCAAAGGACCACGATGGAAATAAGAGAGCTTTATTGATCTCTGTTTGTGTGTTATCCTTGGTATTGATTATATGTCATCTACTCTGCACTTTGTGTTATCCTTGGTATTGATTATATGTCATCTACTCTGCACTTTGTGTTATCCTTGGTATTGATTATATGTCATCTACTCTGCACTTTGTGTTATCCTTGGTATTGATTATATGTCATCTACTCTGCACTTTGTGTTATCCTTGGTATTGATTATATGTCATCTACTCTGCACTTTGTGTTATCCTTGGTATTGATTATATGTCATCTACTGCACTGTGTTATCTGGTATTGATTATATGTCATCTACTCTGCACTTTGTGTTATCCTTGGTATTGATTATATGTCATCTACTCTGCACTGTGTGTTATCCTGGTATTGATTATATGTCATCTACTCTGCACTTTGTGTTATCCTTGGTATTGATTATATGTCATCTACTCTGCACTGTGTGTTATCCTTGGTATTGATTATATGTCATCTACTCTGCACTTTGTGTTATCCTTGGTATTGATTATATGTCATCTACTCTGCACTTTGTGTTATCCTTGGTATTGATTATATGTCATCTACTCTGCACTTTGTGTTATCTTTGGTATTGATTATATGTCATCTACTCTGCACTTTGTGTTATCCTTGGTATTGATTATATGTCATCTACTCTGCACTTTGTGTGTTTTGTTTTTGTTTGTGTTATCCTTGGTATTGATTATATGTCATCTACTCTGCACTTTGTGTTATCCTTGGTATTGATTATATGTCATCTACTCTGCACTTTGTGTTATCTTTGGTATTGATTATATGTCATCTACTCTGACTTTGTGTTATCCTTGGTATTGATTATATGTCATCTACTCTGCACTTTGTGTTATCCTTGGTATTGATTATATGTCATCTACTCTGCACTTTGTGTTATCCTTGGTATTGATTATATGTCATCTACTCTGCACTTGTGTTATGTTCACATGTACTATGTTGACATTGATTATATGTCATCTACTCTGCACTTTGTGTTATCCTTGGTATTGATTATATGTCATCTACTCTGCACTTTGTGTTTTTGGTATTGATTTATGTCATCTACTCTGCACTTTGTGTTTTTGGTATTGATTTATGTCTTACTCTGCACTTTGTGTTTTTGGTATTGATTTATGTCTCTACTGCACTTTGTGTTTTTGGATTGATTTATGTCATCTACTCTGCACTTTGTGTTTCTTGGTATTGATTTATGTCATCTATCTGCCTTTGTGTTTCTGTATTGATTTAGTCATCTACTCTGCACTTTGTGTTATCTTGGTATTGTTTATGTCATCTACTCTGCACTTGTGTTTCCTTGGTATTGATTTATGTCATCTACTCTGACTTGTGTTATCTTGGTATTGATTTATGTCATCTACTCTGCCTTTGTGTTTCCTTGGTATTATTTATTCATCTACTCTGCACTTGTGTTATCTTGGTATTGATTTATGTCATCTACTCTGCACTTTGTGTTTCCTTGGTATTGATTATATGTCATCTACTCTGCACTTGTGTTATCTGTATTGATATATGTCATCTACTCTGCACTTGTGTTATCCTTGGTATTGATTTATGTCATCTACTCTGCCTTGTGTTATCTTGGTATTGATTATATGTCATCTACTCTGCCTTTGTGTTATCTTGGTATTGATTATATGTCATCTACTCTGCACTTTGTGTTATCCTTGGTATTGATTATATGTCATCTACTCTGCACTTTGTGTTATCCTTGGTATTGATTATATGTCATCTACTCTGCACTGTGTGTTATCCTTGGTATTGATTATATGTCATCTACTCTGAACTTTGTGTTATCCTTGGTATTGATTATATGTCATCTACTCTGCACTTTGTGTTATCTTTGGTATTGATTATATGTCATCTACTCTGCACTGTGTGTTATCCTTGGTATTGATTATATGTCATTACTCTGCACTGTGTGTTATCCTTGTATTGATTATATGTCATCTACTCTACACTTTGATGACCACATGTACTATGTTGACATTGATTATATGTCATCTACTCTGCACTTTGATGTTCACATGTACTATGTTGACATTGATTATATGTCATCTACTCTGCACTTTGATGTTCACATGTACTATGTTGACATTGATTATATGTCATCTACTCTGCACGTTGTGTTATCCTTGGTATTGATTATATGTCATCTACTCTACACTTTGATGTCCACATGTACTATGTTGACATTGATTATATGTCATCTACTCTGCACTTTGATGTTCACATGTACTATGTTGACATTGATTATATGTCATCTACTCTGCACTTTGATGTTCACATGTACTATGTTGACATTGAATTTGTATTTATGACATATATTCTATTTGACCAGAATAAAACTACATGTATACTAAAATGGTTTGGCATCTACACCTTTGTAGCAGTTCGTGTTTGTTCGGATTCGGAATATGAAGTTATTGTTTAAACATTTATGAGATATATGAGAGATGTGAGAAATGTGAGAGATGTGTTGCCTCCATGGTGCAATGGATACAGGGCCTGCCCCGTAGCCGCGGAGGTTGTCAGTGTTTAAGCCCCGTCACAAAGGTTCATTGAAGAATGCATTTAAATGCAAATATAGGATCAATAAGTTACACAGATTAATCTAGAAGGTGACTTGTGCGTAATAGTCACCCTAGGGACTCTGACTTTCCCCCACCCCCCTGGGGGCTTCTCCCTAAACAAATAATTGATAATATTTTTTTTTACAATTTTCATACAACTTTTGTCCAGTAAGATAAAATGGCCATAGGCACTCCTTCTATTCAAATGTTGTATTTAATTGTCATATTGTGTATTTTAACCCTGTGTTTTGTTGAAATTGATTAAGTAACACCATTTAAGGAAGCAGCCTTCTCACATCTCACAAACATTCTGACCATGGAAGAACTGTGAGTTAGTGATAGCAGTTACCGTAAAACTTTAGAATTGTGTTTGCATGTGTTGTATTATTGTATACTTTGCATATACTTTGCATGTGTTGTATTATTGTATACTTTGCATGTGTTGTATTATGGTATACTTTGCATGTGTTGTATTATTGTATACTTTGCATGTGTTGTATTATGGTATACTTTGCATGTGTTGTATTATTGTATACTTTGCATGTGTTGTATTATTGTATACTTTGCATGTGTTGTATTATGGTATACTTTGCATGTGTTGTATTATTGTATACTTTGCATGTGTTGTATTATGGTATACTTTGCATGTGTTGTATTATTGTATACTTTGCATGTGTTGTATTATGGTATACTTTGCATGTGTTGTATTATTGTATACTTTGCATGTGTTGTATTATTGTATACTTTGCATGTGTTGTATTATTGTATACTTTGCATGTGTTGTATTATTGTATACTTTGCATGTGTTGTATTATTGTATACTTTGCATGTGTTGTATTATTGTATACTTTGCATGTTTCAGGATATAGAAATAATGCCACATGGAGATGTGACTCTGATAGGTGACCGAGGTGTGAGCCTCAGTGGAGGTCAGAGGGCACGAGTTAGTCTGGCACGTGCACTGTACATGGATGCGGACGTGTACCTGTTGGACGACCCACTGAGTGCCGTCGATGCCTCAGTAGGACGACATATCTTTGAAAAGTTTGTATAATATTTGATTGAAGGAATCAAACCAACCCATATATTTTATCTTCATGCGTAAATAATGCTCAAAAACGACCTTCCTAATAAACTGTACGTTATGAATCAGTATCTAATGAAGTTATAGCGCTGTATGATAAACGTCAGGTCATGAATATTCAGGTATAGCGCTGTATGATAAACGCCAGGTCATGAATATTCAGTTATAGCGCTGTATGATAAACGTCAGGTCATGAATATTCAGTTATAGCGCTGTATGATAAACGCCAGGTCATGAATATTCAGTTATAGCGCTGTATGATAAACGCCAGGTCATGAATATTCAGTTATAGCGCTGTATGATAAACGGCAGGTCATGAATATTCAGGTTAGCGCTGTATGATAAACGTCGGGTCATGAATATTCGGTTCATTTTTTTTTCAGAAGATAAATAAAATATTAGTTTACTGTCTTATAAATTTTAAACTATTAGGCTTGTCTAAATAATACAGAGAGTCTCCGAAATAATACAGTGTCTCCGAAATAATACAGAGCGTCTCCGAAATAATACAGAGCATCTCCAAAATAATACAGTCTCTGAAATAATACACTGTCTCCGAAATAATACAGAGAGTCTCCGAAATAATACAGAGAATCTCCGAAATAATACAGAGAGTCTCCGAAATAATACAGAGAGTCTCCAAAATAATACAGAGAGTCTCCGAAATAATACAGAGAGTCTCCAAAATAATACAGAGAGTCTCCGAAATAATACTTGTTTATTTAATATTGAGACTTCAGATGGCTGTGGTTATTAATTGTTTATTTAATATTGAGACTTCAGATGGCTGTGGTTATTTAATTGTTTATTTAATATTGAGACTTCAGATGGCTGTGGTTATTTAATTGTTTATTTAATATTGAGACTTCAGGTGCCTGTGGTTATTTAATTGTTTATTTAATATTGAGACTTCAGATGGCTGTGGTTATTTAATTGTTTATTTAATATTTAGACTTCAGGTGCCTGTGGTTATTTAATTGTTTATTTAATATTGAGACTTCAGATGCCTGTGGTTATTTAATTGTTTATTTAATATTGAGACTTCAGGTGCCTGTGGTTGTTTAATTGTTTATTTAATTGTTTAATATTATATGTCTATACAGTGTGATACAGGGTATATTGAAGAATAAACCCCGCATCCTAGTCACCCATCAGTTACAGTTTCTGAAGGAGGCTGAGCAGATTCTTATACTCAAAGAGGTACGCTCATCTGAAATAACTGTATAACATATATAACATATACCGTACATACTTGCCTGTAAGTGGCTTCCCATACCGTACATACTTGCATGTAAGTGGCTTCCCATACCGTACATACTTGCCTGTAAGTGGCTTCCCATACCGTACATACTTGCCTGTAAGACATGTTGTTTACCACCAGATTATGTCCTCAAAGTGGCTTCCCATACCGTACATACTTGCATGTAAGTGGCTTCCCATACCGTACATACTTGCCTGTAAGTGGCTTCCCATACCGTACATACTTGCCTGTAAGACATGTTGTTTACCACCAGATTATGTCCTCAAAGTGGCTTCCCATACCGTACATACTTGCATGTAAGACATGTTGTTTACCACCAGATTATGCCCTCAAAGTGGCTTCCCATACCGTACATACTTGTATGTAAGACATGTTGTTTACCACCAGATTATGTCCTCAAAGTGGCTTCCCATACCGTACATACTTGTATGTAAGACATGTCGTTTACCACCAGATTATGCCCTCAAAGTGGCTTCCCATACCGTACATACTTGTATGTAAGACATGTTGTTTACCACCAGATTATGCCCTCAAAGTGGCTTCCCGTCTTATAAGTGAGTGCTAAAAAAAAAGAGAAGAAGAAACATTTGTTTAGTTTTAGGTGTGTTAAGACACTTTAACACTGAACACTTCTTCAACTTACACTCAGGCCAAACATGCAATTTATACTTGTTTCTGGTGTCCATTTTATCAACACATCTTATATGTGAGTGGATGCCAAAACCCACAGATTTCAGGACCAAAGTAGCGGGGTCGTCTTATAGGCGAGTGTATGCCAAAACCCACAGATTTCATGACCAAAGTAGAGGGGGTCGTCTTATATGTGAGTGTATGCCAAAACCCACAGATTTCATGACCAAAGTAGAGGGGGTCGTCTTATATGTGAGTGGATGTCAAAACCCACAGATTTCATGACCAAAGTAGAGGGGGTCGTCTTATATGCGAGTGGATGTCAAAACTCACAGATTTCATGACCAAAGTAGAGGGGGTCGTCTTATATGCGAGTGTATGCCAAAACCCACAGATTTCAGGACCAGTAGGGGGATCGTCTTATATGCGAGTGCATGTCAAAACCCACAGATTTCAGGACCAGTAGGGGGGGTCGTCTTATATGCGAGTGGATGCCAAAACCCACAGATTTCATGACCAAAGTAGCAGGGTCGTCTTATAGGCGAGTGTATGCCAAAACCCACAGATTTCAGGACCAAAGTAGCAGGGTCGTCTTATATGCGAGTGGATGCCAAAACCCACAGATTTCAGGACCAGTAGGGGGGGTCGTCTTATATGCGAGTGGATGCCAAAACCCACAGATTTCATGACCAAAGTAGAGGGGGTCGTCTTATATGCGAGTGGATGTCAAAACCCACAGATTTCAGGACCAGTAGGGGGATCGTCTTATATGCGAGTGCATGTCAAAACCCACAGATTTCAGGACCAGTAGGGGGGGTCGTCTTATATGCGAGTGGATGCCAAAACCCACAGATTTCATGACCAAAGTAGCAGGGTCGTCTTATAGGCGAGTGTATGCCAAAACCCACAGATTTCAGGACCAAAGTAGCAGGGTCGTCTTATATGCGAGTGGATGCCAAAACCCACAGATTTCATGACCAAAGTAGAGGGGGTCGTCTTATATGCGAGTGGATGCCAAAACCCACAGATTTCATGACCAAAGTAGAGGGGGTCGTCTTATATGCGAGTGGATGTCAAAACCCACAGATTTCATGACCAAAGTAGAGGAGGTCGTCTTATAGGCGAGTGGATGCCAAAACCCCAGATTTCAGGACCAGTAGGGGGGGTCGTCTTATAGGCGAGTGGATGCCAAAACCCACAGATTTCAGGACCAGTAGGGGGGGTCGTCTTATAGGCGAGTGGATGCCAAAACCCACATATTTCAGGACCAGTAGGGGGGTCGTCTTATAGGCGAGATGGATGATATATACACGTGGATATTTCTGAATTTGTTGCTGAGGACCCCCCCAGGTGCCCCTCCATGTGCTAAGGAACCCCCCAGAAGGTCTCTCCGGCATGTGCTGAACAACGTCATCAAATCAAAGAATGCTATATGCTTAGTGAGGTGTTACTGTGATGAGGGGCACATGATGTATGATCTATCTAATGAAGAATGCTATATGCCCAGTGAGTACTGTGATGAGGGACACATGATGTATGATCTATCTAATGAAGAATGCTATATGCCCAGTGAGATGTTACTGTGATGGGGGACACATGATGTATGATCTATCTAATGAAGAATGCTATATGCCTAGTGAGATGTTACTGTGATGAGGGACACATGATGTATGATCTATCTAATGAAGAATGTTTCAGAATATAACAAGAGACATCTCTAATTTGTCTATTACCTCCCTTGGCAGATAAACACTGATTTATCCCAAAATGTGAATAGATCCTTTTAGTTGGAATCCTTTGTTTTTACTGTTGTTCCCTAACCAGATGTTGCGGTATGATAAATGTGATTTTATCAAAATCATGTTAATTAACTGATAACATTGTTTTACATATAATTACCCATTGCATATACTGTGGGAGATCTGTCGAGATATAGTAATTTATTAATCATATGAAGCGATAGTGGAATAAAATTGCTAGCATGTTGTCCAAAGGAAACAATGATAAAAACAGAGGAAAACACATAATAGAACCTATCTACTTTTATGGAGTATTCAGGGGCAGTAACTGACCAATGTCTCTCATTGTATACCAAGAATTGATGGGTTATTTTAGGGGGCAATGATCGGTAAAGGGACGTTCCAGGAACTGTCTGTATCTGGTGTAGATTTCTCGTCACTACTCAAGCATGACGATGAGGAGGAAGAAGAGCCGTCAGCTGACCTGTACGAGTCACATCATAAGTACGTCCCTGCTAGCATACAGCTTCAAGTATAAACTTTATTTATTTTACAACGATTGCAAAGCAAGCGTTAACAACTTATATTAATCACTCTCTTTGGCGTGGATGAAAGCGTATATATGTGGTCATTCGTGTGAGAGTAAACCGGAGTACCCGGAGAAAAGCCACCTGTCCGATCTAGCGACCACCGTACCATCCCACATACTTCCCGATCCGAGGATCGAACCTGGGTTGCATTGGTGAGAAGCGAGCGCGCTAACCACTAAATTAATCAGCCAGCCTCGTATAGCTTACATGCTCAGTTAATCATGTACGATAGTTTAAACGCCGTCAGATGAACATCAAATACTTCACATTTACATTAAAATTAGGATCTCTCAGTCGCCGATTGACTTCAAATCACCCCGACTGTTGTAGGTTCGAGTCCCAGTGGGGGTGTATGGAATTATTTCACGTGAGGAAGCTATCCTGCTGGCTTGTGGTAGTTCAGTGGTTCTACCCGGGTACCCGTCCTTGCCAGAAATACTGCTCGAAGCTGTGTGAACGGTTGCGAGTCTGTTTCCATTGCGAGGTATTTTCATAGCAGATTGGTTCACTTCCGGGTGGCCGAGTGGTTACGGTTGTTAACTTCATATTCCCCTCACGGACACCGCTGTATGTTTGAATCCCACTAGGTGTGTCGATCTATTTTATGGTGAGGAAGCTTTCCAGCTGGCCAGTGATTCTACCCGGGCACCCACCCATGCATGCAATGCTGTTTGGAAGAGCACCCATGTCTTCCTCCACCTAGCAGAATCCCTGTACAACCTAAGTTGTTTGGAAGAGCACCCATGTCTTCCTCCACCTAGCAGAATCCCTGTATAACCTAAGTTGTTTGGAAGAGCACCCATGTCTTCCTCCACCTAGCAGAATCCCTGTATAACCTAAGTTGTTTGGAAGAGCACCCATGTCTTCCTCTACCTAGCAGAATCCCTGTATAACCTAAGTTGTTTGGAAGAGCACCCATGTCTTCCTCTACCTAGCAGAATCCCTGTATAACCTAAGTTGTTTGGAAGACCACCCATGTCTTCCTCCACCTAGCAGAATCGCTGTACAACCTAAGTTGTTTGGAAGAGCACCCATGTCTTCCTCCACCTAGCAGAATCGCTGTACAACCTAAGCTGTTTGTGCAACATTAAACCAAACAGTTCCCTTCCATAATCAACAATTTCTATAAAAAATAACCTGGACACGATGGCAGCTCTTTCATGCACAGAACATTGAAAAAACAGTAGCAATTACATTTCTGAGCCAAGTTTGATGTACTTGTAAGCATTTCTTTTCTGAGAATTAATTTGTGTCCCTAAATTTTGTACTTAGATTAGTAGAATCAGGACCTCTTGTTATTTTTGTAGAATTCACGATAGCCATTCCAAGTCACATGATCACATGAATGGACATTTACACGGTGTGCGTCGCAGAGTTCGTGTAGATTCCTCGTGTTCACGTCATTCCGCTGTCGACTCCATCCAGGGATCTATGCTGTCCCTTGCCTCCATTGGTACAGAATTTGAGGTAATTCATTTAATTTATCATCATGGGCGTACCGGTTTTCAGGTCGGTGAATAACTTCGAGTCTTTTTTTATAACAGATGAAATAATATTACTATGTAAAGTGATCATTCGTGCATTTAATACGCTTGACAAAACTCAGATTGCATAGCATCTTTTAAAATATAATAACAATTACACTCACATTCAAATTCATCAAAATATGGACCTGTTTTCAAATTTCATATACAGTCAAACCTGTGAACAAAGACCGGCCTTGGGAAATAGGCAAAGTGGTCTTTGTTCAGAGGTGGTCTTTATTCGGAGGGTCATCAATCATGATCTTCATATACAATCACTGGCTCTCTTTTCTTACTAATGTTAAACTGTACTGTGTAGAAAGAAATAGCAGGTATATGTATCATTTTATCATTTTTAATAAATAATGTACAATGTATTGTAGTCTTTAAAATTTATACAGTTGATATTAGCACATAATGAAGTATCTTATGATTATCTTATCTAGTGAAAAAAGTCACCGATTTTCGTTTGTTTAGAACAACTGTCTGTTTTCATTTTAAGTAAAATTTCCTCCATATCTACAGCTGAATCGAACATTACTCCCTTGCCTTGGGAAGCAGCAAACTGTTTCAGTTTCTCAATGTAATTGCAACATTCTTCCATTGTACACACAGGTTTACTTGGCATTAGTCCGAATTTTCTCAATCCGAAAATATGCAACTACAGAGGAAATGAATAATAGCCCATCACGACCTGTATAGAACCAACGACAGTACACGGCAATTTAAAGTAGCACATGTTTTTGCAGACGGAGAGAAAATTCACTAGAAATATTTTATCATATCAGTTGTTTACCATATCATTTTGTAATTTGATTTTTACAGCCGTGGTTTTCCATGTGTGCGTGTTACGTTAGAGTTACGTCCCTTAGTATTTACAAATTGTTAGTTAACAAAAGTGTGATTACTCAATTAAGAGCCGATGTCGATAATTATGCATAATCTTTTTAAGATTAGAGCTGGTAACAAACAAATATGTAATCAAGTGACCTAATCAAACAGGCCGATAATCCAGTGGGGACATACCACCTGGCTAATTGTCTACAAATTGATGCACTAACGACCATATATTTTTCACACCTTTGATTGGTGACCGATGATGACACGCAGTCGTTGTTCTGGGTTAATTTTGGCTTAGTTTGGAATGCTTTTGACTGGCCGCTGGTCGCGGTCGGCAGGTGGTCGTTATTCACGGCCTTTTAAGGAACGATTATGGACGGGGGGAATTGAACTGGCCGTTGTTGACAGGTGGTCGCTATTAAGAGGTGGTCGTTAGCACAGGTTTGACTGTAACAGAAATGTGTTTTCTGGCATTTTCATATGAGTTGCACGTGACCGTGCACAGTGAATTTACTGTTTGTGTAATTGTGGGTTCTGTATTTACTGTTGTTTGTGTAATTGTGGGTTCTGTATTTACTGTTGTTTGTGTAATTGTGGGTTCTGTATTTACTGTTGTTTGTGTAATTGTGGGTTCTGTATTTACTGTTGTTTGTGTAATTGTTGGTTCTGTATTTACTGTTGTTTGTGTAATTGTGTGTGCTGTATGTTCTTGTTGTTTATTTAGGCTGAGACTGTGCAGGTGCAGGAAGAGGAAGAACGACCTGAGGGGATTGTGGGTGCTGTATGTTCTTGTTGTTTATTTAGGCTGAGACTGTGCAGTTGCAGGAAGAGGAAGAACGACCTGAGGGGATTGTGGGTGCTATATGTTCTTGTTGTTTATTTAGGCTGAGACTGTGCAGGTGCAGGAAGAGGAAGAACGACCTGAGGGGATTGTGGGTGCTGTATGTTCTTGTTGTTTATTTAGGCTGAGACTGTGCAGGTGCAGGAAGAGGAAGAACGACCTGAGGGGATTGTGGGTGCTGTATGTTCTTGTTGTTTATTTAGGCTGAGACTGTGCAGGTGCAGGAAGAGGAAGAACGACACGAGGGGATTGTGGGTATAAGCATGTACTACCAGTATTTTAAAGCCGGGGCCGGCCTCCTCAAGTTCATCATCCTGGCTACGCTATGTATAGCAGCACAAGTTGCGTACATATTTAGTGATTGGTGGCTTTCTTATTGGTAAGAAAGTTTGAATATGTTCTAGATTCTAGTGTGTTTTATTGTGCCCATATTCAATATATCTGCAGTGCAGCCACCATTACCAGGTTGACAGCTTCTAATGGAGTGCAAGTTTGTTCCTCTAACCAATATATCTACAGTGCAGCCACCATTACTAGGTTGACAGCTTCTAATAGAGTGCAAGTCTGTTCCTCTAACCAATATATCTGCAGTGCAACCACCATTACTAGATTGGCAGCTTCTAATGTAGTGCAAGTCTGTTTTGTTCCTCTAACCAATATATCTGCAGTGCAGCCACCATTACTAGATTGGCAGCTTCTAATGGAGTGCAAGTCTGTTTTGTTCCTCTAACCAATATATCTACAGTGCAGCCACCATTACTAGATTGGCAGCTTCTAATGGAGTGCAAGTCTGTTTTGTTCCTCTAACCAATATATCTACAGTGCAGCCACCATTACTAGATTGGCAGCTTCTAATGGAGTGCAAGTCTGTTTTGTTCCTCTAACCAATATATCTACAGTGCAGCCACCATTACTAGATTGGCAGCTTCTAATGGAGTGCAAGTCTGTTTTGTTCCTCTAACCAATATATCTACAGTGCAGCCACCATTACTAGATTGGCAGCTTCTAATGGAGTGCAAGTCTGTTTTGTTCCTCTAACCAATATATCTACAGTGCAGCCACCATTACTAGATTGGCAGCTTCTAATGGAGTGCAAGTCTGTTTTGTTCCTCTAACCAATATATCTACAGTGCAGCCACCATTACTAGATTGGCAGCTTCTAATGGAGTGCAAGTCTGTTTTGTTCCTCTAACCAATATATCTACAGTGCAGCCACCATTACTAGATTGGCAGCTTCTAATGGAGTGCAAGTCTGTTCCTCTAACCAATATATCTACAGTGCAGCCACCATTACTAGATTGGCAGCTTCTAATAGAGTGCAAGTCTGTTCCTCTAACCAATATATCTACAGTGCAGCCACCATTACTAGGTTGACAGCTTCTAATGGAGTGCAAGTCTGTTTTGTTCCTCAATTGTCGGGAGAAGTGCATTCAAAGCATTTTGTCTCGTGAACCAACTTGGGAATTTTCAAAATTTGGTATCCATGTGTGTTTTTACATTTATTTATCGTCGCTACCGGTTGCCCATATGAGCGACGCCTCCTGAAGAGATTAGTTATTTTAGATTTTGGAGGATAGTGCATGATACAGAAAGAGACCCATTCCAGAATCTCCTCTGGTTCATTTACGTGCATGGTGTAAAGCACCAACACGAGACCTCGGTTTAACGTCCCATCTGAAAGACTGTTAATTTTATTAGGGTCAGACGGGGGATCGAACCTGCGATCCCTGGATTACCAGTCCAGCGTGTTACCACTGGACTACATATCCGTCTGTGTTGGTATCGATGACTACCAAGTTTGTTTAAATGGGTCACTAACGTCATAAACTAGGTCACGACGTAAACATGAAGCAAAATATAGCAAATGCAAGTTGTTTCTTAAATCAAATTTTTCATAAATAGAAGCATTACCTGCTATATTGAGAAAGTTTCGTTAAATTTGTACGTTGCTTTAAATACAAAATGTTTGCAGTTAAATTATAATTTGTGGTGTAGGTCAAATCAAGAGGAAGCGCGTTACAGTGCCTTGATGTTAGACCAACGTTCGGAGGGGTTCAACAGTACCAACGTGACTATACCGGACGTAGACACGCATTATAACGTAGCCGTGTTCAGCGGTATCATCGCAAGCATCTTCCTGTTCGGTCTTCTCCGAGCACTCATGTTCTTCAAGGTTGCCGTGGACGCCTCACAGAATCTACATAACAAGATGTTTGGTAGCATACTGAGATCTCACATTGGATTCTTTGATACAAATCCTGTAGGTGAGTGAACTTGTACTGTTTAATGTCCTAAGACTTTTTTCTTTTCTCCAAATGGAGAAACAAGACTATATATCGGATTGATGCCTGTTTTATCCACATATCAGAAAGTAACTGACAATTTTGTACTGACGGATATGTAGTCCAGTGGTAACACGCTGGACTGGTAATCCAGAGATCGCAGGTTCGATCCCCCGTCTGACCATAATAAATTAACAGTCTTTCAGATGGGACGTTAAACCGAGGTCTCGTGTCGGTGCTTTACACCGTGCACGTAAAAGAACCAGAGGAGATTCTGGAATGGGTCTCTGTCTGTATCATGCACTATCCTCCAAAATCTAAAATAACTAATCTCTTCAGGAGGCGTCGCTCATATGGGCAACTGGTAGCGACGATAAATAAACGTAAAAAAAAAAGAAGACAATTTTGTAATATGAAGTGAATTAAAAGGGAGTTAATTTCAAATAATAATTTTCTGAAATCCAATTAATTTTGGGGAGGATGTTCTACAATTTACATAAAATTTGAATAAATCATTAAGAAATGGACATAGAAGGCAGTAAATACAATGTTCATGTATTCACTTGTGCATTATAAATACAGTCTACATCCGTTAGCTCGAATTCTGTCGGACCGAACAAAATACTTCGACATAACCAAAGTTTGACTTAACGAAATTTTATATAAACAGAGCCGGTTATATGTAAAATGATAAGTGTCTGAAACGGAAAACCTGTCTTAATCAGCCAATCAAGGGAATAGTAGCATGTGGTTGCTTACAACAGGTGCTTGCTTAATAGAGGTCAAATATACCGGAGAGCTATAGAGTCAGAGTATTAGATTTAAAACTGTTGAATTACAAACACTCAGAATTATGTATTTAATTCACGTATTAACCATATAGAGTGTGAAACTGAGTTGCTGTGTTTTGTTCACTATCTGTCGTCCGAACTGTACATGGTACCTTGGAACAATGCTACAGGGTGTACATATACAATGTATAAACCAGACATGGTACAATGCTACAGGGTGTACATATACAATGTATAAACCAGACATGGTACCTTGGAACAATGCTACAGGGTGTACATATACAATGTATAAACCAGACATGGTACCTTGGAACAATGCTACAGGGTGTACATATACAATGTATAAACCAGACATGGTACCTTGGTACAATGCTACAGGGTGTGTATATATATACAATGTATAAACCAGACATGGTACCTTGGAATGCTACAGGGTTATTATACAATGTATAAACCAGACTGGTACTTGGAATGTAGGGTATATATACAATGTATAACCAGACATGGCGTAAATGCTACGGAATATACAATGTATAAACCAGACATGGTACCTTGGACAATGCTACGGGTGTACATATACAATGTATAACAGACATGGTACTTGGAACAATGCTACAGGGTGTACATATACAATGTATAAACCAGACATGGTACCTTGGTACAATGCTACAGGGTGTATATATATATACAATGTATAAACCAGACATGGTACAATGCTACAGGGTATATATATACAATGTATAAACCAGACATGGTACCTTGGTACAATGCTACAGGGTGTATATATACAATGTATAAACCAGACATGGTACAATGCTACAGGGTATATATATACAATGTATAAACCAGACATGGTACCTTGGAACAATGCTACAGGGTGTATATATACAATGTATAAACCAGACATGGTACCTTGGAACAATGCTACAGGGTGTATATATACAATGTATAAACCAGACATGGTACCTTGGAACAATGCTACAGGGTGTATATATACAATGTATAAACCAGACATGGTACCTTGGTACAATGCTACAGGGTGTGTATATACAATGTATAAACCAGATATGGTACAATGCTACAGGGTGTATATATACAATGTATAAACCAGACATGGTACCTTGGTACAATGCTACAGGGTGTATATATACAATGTATAAACCAGACATGGTACTTGGGTACAATGCTACAGGGTGTATATATACAATGTATAAACCAGACATGATACTTTGGTACAATGCTACAGGGTGTATATATACAATGTATAAACCAGACATGATACCTTGGTACAATGCTACAGGGTGTATATATACAATGTATAAACCAGACATGGTACCTTGGTACAATGCTACAGGGTGTATATATACAATGTATAAACCAGACATGATACTTTGGTACAATGCTACAGGGTGTATATATACAATGTATAAACCAGACATGGTACTTGGGTACAATGCTACAGGGTGTATATATACAATGTATAAACCAGACATGGTACTTGGGTACAATGCTACAGGGTGTATATATACAATGTATAAACCAGACATGGTACCTTGGTACAATGCTACAGGGTGTATATATACAATGTATAAACCAGACATGGTACAATGCTACAGGGTGTATATATACAATGTATAAACCAGATATGGTACCTTGGAACAATGCTACAGGGTGTATATATACAATGTATAAACCAGACATGGTACTTTGGTACAATGCTACAGGGTGTATATATACAATGTATAAACCAGACATGGAACAATGCTACAGGGTGTATATATACAATGTATTGACTGTGACTGTGTGTATATTGGAACAATGCTACAGGGTGTATATATACAATGTATTGACTGCTACAGGTTGTGTATATTTTGCAGGTCGTATTTTGAATAGATTCTCCAAGGACGTGGGACATATGGATGATATGTTGCCGATAACATTCTTTGATTTTGTTCAAGTAAGAATATTATGTACATATTTATCATCTCATTTATAAACCGTATGAGTTTTATTGTTCATTATTTAAGGAATGAATCGCGGGTTAATAGTTTCCAATGGGGTATGAACTACATTGGGCGTGGTTAATGGGTGTGGAGGCTGAATCGTGGCTTAATAGTTGCCATCGGGGTATGAACTACCATTGGTCGTGGTTAATGTGTGTGAAGGTCGAATCGCAGGTAAATAGTTTCCATCGGGTATGAACTACATTAAAAATAGCACACTGCATTTAAAATGATTTTTGTCCACATTCGCAAATTACTGTGTGCCGGAACAGGTAAATAGATCATCCTTGGAACAGTGTAATCTGTAAGATATGCCTTTTCTTGCGACCAACGTTGCCTAACACTGTGAATGCGCATGTCCGTAACTTGTCAGCTGCATGTTATTAGTTGGGAACCCTCATATGAAAATGTATGCAATCAGGGCACATACGTTCATCGAAGGAAATGCAATAGTGATGTAAATATAGACATATATTTTAAATCCACATTAGAAAACGATCCCCTAGAATACACGCATCAACCTGCAAGCAACCATCCCCTGGAACACACACATCAACCTGCAAGCAACCATCCCCTAGAATACACACATCAACCTGCAAGCATCCACCCTCTGGAACACACACATCAACCTGCAAGCAACCACCCCCTGGAATACACACATCAACCTGCAAGCAACCATCCCCTGGAATACACACATCAACCTGCAAGCAACCATCCCCTGGAATACACACATCAACCTGCAAGCAACCACCCACTGGAATACACACATCAACCTGCAAGCATCCACCCTCTGGAACACACACATCAACCTGCAAGCAACCATCCCCTGGAATACACACACCAACCTGCAAGCAACCATCCCCTGGAACACACACACCAACCTGCAAGCAGCCATCCCCTGGAACACACACATCAACCTGCAAGCAACCACCCCCTGGAACACACACATCAACCTGCAAGCAACCATCCCCTGGAACACACACATCAACCTGAAAGCAACCACCCTCTGGAACACACACATCAACCTGCAAGCAACCACCCTCTGGAACACACACATCAACATGCAAGCAACCACCCTCTGGAACACACACATCAACCTGCAAGCATCCACCCTCTGGAATACACACACCAACCTGCAAGCAACCATCCCCTGGAACACACACATCAACCTGCAAGCAACCATCCCCTGGAACACACACATCAAACTGAAAGCAACCATCCCCTGGAACACACACATCAACCTGCAAACAACCATCCCCTGGATCACACACATCAACATCCAAGCAACCATCCGATAGAACACACACATCAACATCCAAGCAACCACCCTCTGGAACACACACATCAACATGCAAGCATCCATCCCCTGGAACACACACATCAACCTGCAAGCAACCATCCCCTGGATCACACACATCAACATCCAAGCAACCATCCGATAGAACACACACATCAACATGCAAGCAACCACCCTCTGGAACACACACATCAACATGCAAGCATCCATCCCCTGGAACACACACATCAACCTGCAAGCATCCACCCTCTGGAATACACACACCAACCTGTAAGCATCCACCCTCTGGAATACACACACCAACCTGCAAGCAACCATCCCCTGGAACACACACATCAACCTGCAAGCAACCATCCCCTGGAACACACACATCAACCTGCAAGCAACCATCCCCTGGAACACACACATCAACATGCAAGCAACCATCCCCTGGAACACACACATCAACCTGCAAGCATCCACCCTCTGGAACACACACATCAACCTGCAAGCATCCATCCCCTGGAACACGCACATCAACATGCAAGCATCCACCCTCTGGAACACACACATCAACCTGCAAGCATCCATCCCCTGGAACACGCACATCAACATGCAAGCAACCACCCTCTGGAACACACACATCAACATGCAAGCAACCACCCTCTGGAACACACACACATCACCTGCAAGCAACCACCCTCTGGAACACACACATCAACATGCAAGCAACCACCCTCTGGAACACACACATCAACCTGCAAGCATCCACCCTCTGGAATACACACACCAACCTGCAAGCAACCATCCCCTGGAACACACACATCAACCTGCAAGCAACCATCCCCTGGAACACACACATCAACCTGCAAGCAACCATCCCCTGGATCACACACATCAACATCCAAGCAACCATCCCATAGAACACACACACCAACCTGCAAGCAGCCATCCCCTGGAACACACACATTAACCTGCAAGCAACCATCCCCTGGATCACACACATCAACCTGCAAGCAACCATCCCCTGGAACACACACATCAACATGCAAGCAACCACCCTCTGGAACACACACATCAACATGCAAGCAACCATCCTCTGGAACACGCACATCAACATGCAAGCATCCACCCTCTGGAACACACACATCAACATGCAAGCAACCATCCTCTGGAACACGCACATCAACATGCAAGCAACCACCCTCTGGAACACACACATCAACATGCAAGCAACCATCCTCTGGAACACACACATCAACATGCAAGCAACCATCCTCTGGAACACGCACATCAACATGCAAGCATCCACCCTCTGGAACACACACATCAACATGCAAGCAACCATCCTCTGGAACACGCACATCAACATGCAAGCAACCACCCTCTGGAACACACACATCAACATGCAAGCAACCACCCTCTGGAACACACACATCAACATGCAAGCAACCATCCTCTGGAACACGCACATCAACATGCAAGCAACCACCCTCTGGAACACACACATCAACATGCAAGCATCCACCCTCTGGAACACGCACATCAACCTGCAAGCATCCACCCTCTGGAACACGCACATCAACATGCAAGCATCCATCCCCTGGAACACGCACATCAACATGCAAGCAACCACCCTCTGGAACACACACATCAGCCTGCAAGCAACCACCCTCTGGAACACACACATCAGCCTGCAAGCAACCATCCCCTGGAACACGCACATCAACATGCAAGCATCCATCCCCTGGAACACGCACATCAACATGCAAAGCAACCACCCTCTGGAACACACACATCAAGATGTTTGTATATTATTTATTACAATTTTCAGTGTTCCTTGCTCATTATTGGCATAGTGATTGTAGCCGGGGTTGTGAACCCCTGGGTGTTTATTGCTGTCTTACCACTTATCGTGATGTTTGTCATCCTACGTCGCTATTACATCAGGACTTCTAGACATATCAAAAGGCTTGAAGGAACAAGTAAGTTCCCTTCTGTTATTGTACCTACCAATTAGTACAGCATGTGTCAGTAAAAACTACCAATTAGTACAGCATGTGTCGGTACATCTGTTATTGTACCTACCAATTAGTACAGCATGTGTCGGTACATCTGTTATTGTAACTACCAATTAGTACAGCATGTGTTGGTACATCTGTTATTGTACCTACCAATTAGTACAGCATGTGTCGGTACATCTGTTATTGTAACTACCAATTAGTACAGCATGTGTCGGTACATCTGTTATTGTACCTACCAATTAGTACAGCATGTGTCGTACATCTGTTATTGTAACTACCAATTAATATAGCATGTGTCGGTACATCTGTTATTGTAACTACCAATTAGTACAGCATGTGTCGGTACATCTGTTATTGTAACTACCAATTAGTACAGCATGTGTCGGTACTTCTGTTATTGTAACTACCAATTAGTATAGCATGTGTCGGTACATCTGTTATTGTAACTACCAATTAGTACAGCATGTGTCAGTACTTCTGTTATTGTACCTACCAATTAGTATAGCATGTGTCAGTACATCTGTTATTGTAACTACCAATTAGTACAGCATGTGTCGGTACATCTGTTATTGTAACTACCAATTAGTATAGCATGTGTCAGTACATCTGTTATTGTAACTACCAATTAGTACAGCATGTGTCGGTACATCTGTTATTGTAACTACCAATTAGTACAGCATGTGTTGGTACTTCTGTTATTGTAACTACCAATTAGTACAGCATGTGTCGGTACATCTGTTATTGTAACTACCAATTAGTACAGCATGTGTAGGTACTTCTGTTATTGTACCTACCAATTAGTACAGCATGTGTCGGTACATCTGTTATTGTACCTACCAATTAGTACAGCATGTGTCGGTACATCTGTTATTGTAACTACCAATTAGTACAGCATGTGTCGGTACATCTGTTATTGTACCTACCAATTAGTACAGCATGTGTCGGTACATCTGTTATTGTACCTACCAATTAGTACAGCATGTGTCGGTACATCTGTTATTGTAACTACCAATTAGTACAGCATGTGTCGATACATCTGTTATTGTACCTACCAATTAGTACAGCATGTGTCGGTACATCTGTTATTGTAACTACCAATTAGTACAGCATGTGTCGGTACATCTGTTATTGTAACTACCAATTAGTACAGTATGTGTCGGTACTTCTGTTATTGTAACTACCAATTAGTACAGCATGTGTCGGTACATCTGTTATTGTAACTACCAATTAGTATAGCATTTGTCGGTACATCTGTTATTGTACCTACCAATTAGTACAGCATGTGTCGGTACATCTGTTATTGTAACTACCAATTAGTATAGCATGTGTCGGTACATCTGTTATTGTACCTACCAATTAGTACAACATGTGTAGGTACTTCTGTTATTGTAACTACCAATTAGTACAGCATGTGTCGGTACATCTGTTATTGTAACTACCAATTAGTACAGCATGTGTCAGTACATCTGTTATTGTACCTACCAATTAGTACAGCATGTGTCGGTACATCTGTTATTGTACCTACCAATTAGTACAGCATATGTTGGTACATCTGTTATTGTGTCCAGTATTTTCCATTGTTAAGTTGATTTTAGCTTCATAGTCCAGTATTTTCCATTGTTAAGTTGATTTTAGCTTCATAGTCCAGTATTTTCCATTGTTAAGTTGATTTTAGCTTCATAGTCCAGTATTTTCCATTGTTAAGTTGATTTTAGCTTCATAGTCCAGTATTTTCCATTGTTAAGTTGATTTTAGCTTCATAGTCCAGTATTTTCCATTGTTAAGTTGATTTTAGCTTCATAGTCCAGTATTTTCCATTGTTAAGTTGATTTTAGCTTCATAGTCCAGTATTTTCCATTGTTAATATGATTTTAGCTTCATAATCCAGTATTTTCCATTGTTAAGTTGATTTTAGCTTCCTAGTCCAGTATTTTCCATTGTTAAGTTGATTTTAGCTTCATAGTCCAGTATTTTCCATTGTTAAGTTGATTTTAGCTTCCTAGTCCAGTATTTTCCATTGTTAAGTTGATTTTAGCTTCATAGTCCAGTATTTTCCATTGTTAAGTTGAGTTTAGCTTCCTAGTCCAGTATTTTCCATTGTTAAGTTGAGTTTAGCTTCATAGTCCAGTATTTTCCATTGTTGCTGTTATTTGCTTTCAGCTCGTAGTCCAGTATTCTCTCACCTCAGTGCCACACTGCAAGGTTTGCACACTATACGAGCATTTGGTGTGCAGGATAAGTTTGCCTCAGAGTTTGACAGTCACCAAGACCTGCACACAGAAGCCTGGTATCTCTTCCTGTCCACCTCTCGCTGGCTCGCTATACGACTCGACTGGTTATGTGCCATGTTTGTCACCACTGTTTCGTTCTCCTGTGTCCTTGCTGCTGACAGTAAGTTTTCTTGCAGTTTATGAGAACATTTAGTCTGGTTTAGTCTTTTCTGTTTGATCAGTGTTATTATCATCTTACATGTAACAGGAGGGGATTTAGGAATGGTCTCTGTCCGTCTGTCAGTCTGAAACCAATTTGCGTGGAATTTTAAAATTACTTGGCACAAATGTTAACCATATAAAGACAATGTGCAGACTGCAGGTTTCATCCAGTTCACGGTCAAGGTCACACTTAGACCTTGGTTAATAAATGAGACAACGACAAGAATGATAGACAGAATTCCTGTCAAAGAACGACTACGGTATTGCGGCTATTTATTTCACAGCGTATGTCTTTCTTTCAGGCCTAAATGCAGGGCTAGTGGGTTTATCTATGACCTATGCAATGACCCTGATGGGCATGTTCCAATGGGGCGTTCGACAAAGCGCTGAAGTAGAAAACCAGGTATGCTGTTACTTATTTCCTGGTCTCCTAAATCAACAATTCTGTGAAGATTGTTTACAAAATCGTGAAATACAGTCTAAATTGTTGCTTTAGTAAGTGACACTATATTGTATGGATGGAATAGCGACACTATATTGTATGGAATAGCGACACTATATTGTATGGATGGAATAGCGACACTATATTGTATGGAATAGCGACACTATATTGTATGGAATAGTGACACTATATTGTATGGAATAGCAACACTATATTGTATGGATGGAATAGCAACACTATATTGTATGGAATAGCGACACTATATTGTATGGAATAGCGACACTATATTGTATGGAATAGTGACACTATATTGTATGGAATAGCGACACTATATTGTATGGAATAGCGACACTATATTGTATGGAATAGTGACACTATATTGTATGGAATAGCGGAATAGCGACACTATATTGTATGGAATAGCGACACTATATTGTATGGAATAGTGACACTATGTTGTATGGAATAGCGACACTATATTGTATGGAATAGCGACACTATATTGTATGGAATAGGGACACTATATTGTATGGAATAGGGACACTATATTGTATGGAATAGTGACACTATGTTGTATGGAATAGTGACACTATATTGTATGGAATAGTGACACTATGTTGTATGGAATAGCGACACTATATTGTATGGAATAGCGACACTATATTGTATGGAATAGCGACACTATATTGTATGGAATAGCGGACTAGCGACACTATATTGTATGGAATAGCGACACTATGTTGTATGGAATAGCGGACTAGCGACACTATATTGTATGGAATAGCGACACTATGTTGTATGGAATAGGGACACTATTTTGTATGGAATAGCGACACTATATTGTATGGAATAGCGACACTATGTTGTATGGAATAGGGACACTATTTTGTATGGAATAGCGACACTATATTGTATGGAATAGCGGAATAGCGACACTATATTGTATGGAATAGCGACACTATGTTGTATGGAATAGCGGACTAGCGACACTATATTGTATGGAATAGCGACACTATGTTGTATGGAATAGGGACACTATTTTGTATGGAATAGCGACACTATATTGTATGGAATAGTGACACTATATTGTATGGAATAGCGACACTATATTGTATGGAATAGCAACACTATATTGTATGGAATAGCGGAATAGCGACACTATATTGTATGGAATAGCGACACTATATTGTATGGAATAGTGACACTATGTTGTATGGAATAGCGACACTATATTGTATGGAATAGGGACACTATATTGTATGGAATAGGGACACTATGTTGTATGGAATAGTGACACTATGTTGTATGGAATAGCGACACTATATTGTATGGAATAGCGACACTATATTGTATGGAATAGGGACACTATATTGTATGGAATAGGGACACTATATTGTATGGAATAGTGACACTATGTTGTATGGAATAGCGACACTATATTGTATGGAATAGTGACACTATGTTGTATGGAATAGCGACACTATATTGTATGGAATAGCGACACTATATTGTATGGAATAGCGACACTATATTGTATGTATGGAATAGCGGACTAGCGACACTATATTGTATGGAATAGCGACACTATGTTGTATGGAATAGCGGACTAGCGACACTATATTGTATGGAATAGCGACACTATGTTGTATGGAATAGGGACACTATTTTGTATGGAATAGCGACACTATATTGTATGGAATAGCGACACTATGTTGTATGGAATAGGGACACTATTTTGTATGGAATAGCGACACTATATTGTATGGAATAGCGGAATAGCGACACTATATTGTATGGAATAGCAACACTATGGAATAGAAAAATGATAAATTTGAAATTTTGCATATAAGTTGCAATGCTGCTACTACACATTCTTCCAACATAATTTGAATAATTGTTTTCAGTCGTTAAACATGCGATTTGCAATATAATAAAATGAAAGTACGACATTCCTGAATCAGTTTGCAACGCCCAGCATGCATCCAGAAAGCATTGTCCTCTATCAGTACGACATTCCTGAATCAGTTTGCAACGCCCAGCATGCATTCAGAAAGCATTGTCCTCTATCAGCAATCAGAACAAACACCTAATCCATTGTTGCATAGTGCGTGCCCAGTAAACTTGTTATGTTACGTACGTTTTGTTGATAAACAATTCACGAATATGGTGGTGCTATAACCGCCTCCATGGTCGAGTGGTTACGGTCGATGACATACATCATCACTGATGGTCACGGGTTACATCATCATTGATGGTCACGGGATACATCATCACTGATGGTCACGGGATACATCATCATTGATGGTCACGGGATACATCATCACTGATGGTCACGGGTTCGCGTTCCCACTTGGACTGTTCTATTTATATGAAAAATTTGGCAGTTTCTTACAGAGGTTGTTGCACCAAGTACTGGTTAACAGCTGGAGCCTGCCCGGGAAAGGTGTTGTTAGATAAACTGCCCTCCGGCAATATAGCTCAAAATAGTGCTGATGCAGGTGTAAAACCCGAACAAGCAAATGATTGTGCTGTATATGTTTGATTTGCTTCGGCTCTGTGGGAATATTTGGATTAATTTTTAAACTACAGTCATTGGAAATCATATTATTTAAATATCGGGGTACATTTGACCAAACATCCATCCTTTATTCCTATATAGTGTCGGTTTCACACCAACTCTGAATGTAGACAACCTGTTTCTAAGGACCACAGCTGGTAGGTCACTATGACACCAACTCTGAGTGTAGACAACCTGTTTCTAAGGACCACAGCTGATAGATAGTGCCTATTTCCTGTTAATGTTCTATACAACTACTAAGTTGATTTTAACGGCCATCAGTTTCCTATCTGATCTAGTTACCTCCTTATGCACAAAGTAATTATCACAATATACAGATTTTACAATAACACAAACATAAATGTAAGTAAATTCGGATGGTTGTGCTTTACGCGACTGATCTGCAAACTATTGATTGTGGATTAGTTTTGGCGCTTCAGACAAAAACCGTCGACATAGATCAAATAAAACCAGACAAAAACCGTCGACATAGATCAAATAAAACCAGACAAAAACCGTCCACATAGATCAAATAAAACCAGACAAAAACCGTCGACATAGATCAAATAAAACCAGACAAAAACCGTCGACATAGATCAAATAAAACCAGACAAAAACCGGCAACATAGATCAAATAAAACCAGACAAAAACCGTCGACATAGATCAAATAAAACCAGACAAAAACCGTCGACATAGATCAAATAAAACCAGACAAAAACAGTCGACATAGATCAAATAAAACCACCAATAGCAACATATACACAGTCATTATGTTGATACAGTCAAACCTGTGTTGTGGTCACTTCCATTAAGCAGCCATTCTGTATTAAGCAGCCAGTTTCAAGATTCCCAATATGTTATTTTATTAAGCAGCCATCTGTGCTAGGCAGCCAATTTCGGTGATTCCCTTGGCTGGCTGCTTTACACCGGTTTCGCTGTATATTCGCACAAATATTTACTATCGTTACGTGTTTCAGATGATCTCAGTGGAAAGAGTATTAGACTATGCCAATCTTCCCTCGGAAGCCCAGCTCGAGGCTGATGAAGATCAGAGGCCGCCCCCTGGCTGGCCGCAGAATGGCAAGATAGCTACAGAAGGGGCCGGCCTAAAATATTCCCAGGGTGCACCACTTATACTGAAGGACCTGACATTTACAATCAGAGCAAGGGAAAAGGTAGCGGAATTATTTAAAATCACTTTCCTGATATAGATGAATCAATGTTTGTTTTTTTACGTTTATTTATCGTCGCTACCGGTTACCCATATGAGCAGCGCCACCTGAAGAGATTAGTAATTTTAGATTTTGGAGGATAGTGCAATAATACAGACCCATTCCAGAGTCTCCTCTGGTTCTTTTATGTGCACGGTGTACAGCACCGACACGAGACCTCGGTTTGGATGAAATTGGTCTCTGTCTGTATCATGCACTATCCTCCAAAATCTAAAATGACCAATTCTCTTCAGGCGGCGTCGCTCATATGGGTAACCGATAGCGACGATAAACAAACGTAAAACACACACAATCAGAGTATAATTATACAGTCAAACTTGTATTAAGAGACCATCAAATGGAAGGGCAAAAAGGTGGTCTCTAAGCAGGAATGGTCTCTTAATACAAACTAATTTGGTCTTTAACAACACACAAAGGAACTAAGAAAGTGGTATCTTAATCCAAGTGGTCTCTTAATAGACGTGGTCTTTTGAGCAAGTTTGACTGTGTAGAGAGAGGGGATATTTGTGTTTATTGGTGTAAGATATGATTCTATTTCATCGAGTGATCACTGTGGCACGAGTGGAAATACATATTGAACGATGAAATCAAATCCTATATTACACTAATAAACACAAATCTTTTTTTTCTTTTATAATTTCCAATGACTGGCTAATATAATAGTTGTTTTCAAATTATATTCATTTTAACTGCCCTGTTTGGAGCCTCATTGCACTACATGACCTAACCGCACAACCACTTCTCTTAGTGTGAACGTTCGTAATAAGAAATAGTTCCTTTATAATATTAAAGTTAGTTTCTGTTTGCTGTCAAGATTAAAAACTACAGACATAATAAGTTAATTAGAATATATTACTTAATAATTAACTGATAGTAAAAAAATAGCTAATATACAAGAGTACATATAACCGCGTAGGAATACGAAACGTAACCAGTGGGTGAGAAAATGCCATGTTTCACTGTTTCAAAGCGGAGTTTTCTTTCACTGAGAAAACTATCATTCATTGGAATGCAGCGGATGAATGATTGAGAGGATGCGTGCGAATGTTAACATACTGTTGTCTCGTACAGGTCGGGATTGTGGGAAGGACGGGAGCTGGCAAGAGTTCACTGATCACGATGTTGTTCCGCTTGGTTGAACCGGTCGGCAGAATCACCATTGATAACATCAACATACAGCATATAGGGTTACACGATCTCAGAAAACATATATCCATCATTCCACAGGTTTGTGTGATTATATGATATATTATGTTCTTATCCAATTACTAGAATCCTAGTTATATATATATATGTATACATTTTTATTTACATTTCCATATATTATTGTCATGTGTAAATGTTTAAAATTGCATCTGTAATTGTGAAGCGCAATAGAATAATTTTTAATTTTTGCTCTATGTAAATGCTATGTATTTGTTTTGAACATCCTAATTTATTTTGTTTTATGTCAAACTCTCCGTTATGGCACGAGATTTCATGCACTAATAGAATGAAACGTGCTTAGTTTATTTATTTTTTTTCATTTTGAGGCCCCTATCCGGGTAACCCCATTTATTTCTATATATATGTACATTCACATATTATGGAAACACTTTTCATGAATCGAATTGTATACAATTATCTATATGTATAAAGAAATATAGTTTTTTGTTTAGAGTGTTGTGCTTAGTTTATACAAACTTAGTTTAGATTGATTGTGAAACAAGTTATTACAACTTATGTTAATCACTCTCGAGACCTCATTCCTGATGAAATACATCGAGGGAGAGAGAAGAGGAGGGAGAGAGAAGAGGAGGGAGAGAGAAGAGGCAACGTGGAATTTAAACGCTGTGCCTAAGGGTACAATGGTAACATTGAATGCGCTACCGCTGCGCTATCACGACTTCCACCTGTGGTCTTACTTTCACACAAAAAGCTGGAAGATTGCCAAATGACCTAAGCTGTTTGATATTAAGCCAAATAACAAACAACAACAAACTTCTTCCTTTCCAGGATCCTGTGTTGTTCACAGGAAAGTTAAGAAGAAATCTAGATCCCTTCTGTAACCATGGTGACAATGCTCTTTGGAAAGCACTAGCTGAGGTAAGAAATCTATATCCCTTCTGTAACCATGGTGACAATGCTGTTTGGAAAGCGCTAGCTGAGGTAAGAAATGTAGATCCCTTCTGTAACCATGGTGACAATGCTCTTTGGAAAGCTTTAGCTGAGGTAAGAAATCTAGATCCCTTCTGTAACCATGGTGACAATGCTCTTTGGAAAGCGCTAGCTTAGGTAAGAAATTTAGATCCCTTCTGTAACCAGGGTGACAATGCTCTTTGGAAAGCACTAGCTGAGGTAAGAAATGTAGATCCCTTCTGTAACCAGGGTGACAATACTCTTTGGAAAGCACTAGCTGAGGTAAGAAATCTAGATCCCTTCTTTTACCATGGTGACAATGCTCTTTGGAAAGCACTAGCTGAGGTAAGAAATCTAGATCCCTTCTGTAACCATGGTGACAATGCTCTTTGGAAAGCACTAGCTGAGGTAAGAAATCTAGATCCCTTCTGTAACCATGGTGACAATGCTCTTTGGAAAGCACTAGCTGAGGTAAGAAATCTAGATCCCTTCTGTAACCATGGTGACAATGCTCTTTGGAAAGCACTAGCTGAGGTAAGAAATCTAGATCCCTTCTGTAACCATGGTGACAATGCTCTTTGGAAAGCACTAGCTGAGGTAAGAAATCTAGATCCCTTCTGTAACCATGGTGACAATGCTCTTTGGAAAGCACTAGCTGAGGTAAGAAATCTAGATCCCTTCTGTAACCATGGTGACAATGCTCTTTGGAAAGCACTAGCTGAGGTAAGAAATCTAGATCCCTTCTGTAACGCAGAGAGTCGTGAGGAGATTGAATCAATAATGTTTACCAACCTTTCTATCTGAACATTTTGAAGACCCACAATTTCAAAAGCCCCCATTAATCCTTTGCCTGCTGAATAAATAAAATCACATTTGCAAACAGCATCGATCAGGCTATATGCTCTTTGCTATTCGTATAGTGAAGCTAAAACATTTGGTTGAATAGCAAACAGCATAGATCCTGATCAGACGCGGCTAAAGTGATTTTATCTGTCTCTAGCGTGCAAACGGTTAAAGGTAGATAATGTTGAATATGTTAATCATGCAAGTCTTGATTTGAGAATATTTTATAACTTCTAGGTGCAGTTGAAACAAGCGATAGAAGATCTACCTCATGGACTCGACTCCGCGGTATCCGAGGGCGGGATCAACTTCAGTGTAGGACAACGTCAGCTCATCTGTCTCGCCAGGGCTATCTTACGAAACAACAAAATATTGATGATTGATGAAGCAACTGCCAATGTGGATCCAAGGTAGATTAGAGGAATACATAGATTGATTGCATGTTTACTTTGATTGTGGAAGCAACTGTCAATGTGGGTCCAATTAGAGGAAATAGCTTGCATGTTTACTTTGATTGTGGAAGCAACTGTCAATGTGGGTCCAATTAGAGGAAATAGCTTGCATGTTTACTTTGATTGTGGAAGCAACTGTCAATGTGGGTCCAATTAGAGGAAATAGCTTGCATGTTTACTTTGATTGTGGAAGCAACTGTCAATGTGGGTCCAATTAGAGGAAATAGCTTGCATGTTTACTTTGATTGTGGAAGCAACTGTCAATGTGGGTCCAATTAGAGGAAATAGCTTGCATGTTTACTTTGATTGTGGAAGCAACTGTCAATGTGGGTCCAATGTAGATTAGAGGAAATAGCTTGCATGTTTACTTTGATTGTGGAAGCAACTGTCAATGTGGGTCCAATGTAGATTAGAGGAAATAGCTTGCATGTTTACTTTGATTGTGGAAGCAACTGTCAATGTAGATCCAAGGTAGATTAGAGGAAATAGCTTGCATGTTTACTTTGATTGTGGAAGCAACTGTCTGGATCTGAATCTGGATAGTAACGTTGCAGGGCCTTTCAGCGTAGACGCAACGGGAGAGAGAGTGTGGGAGTCTTCTAGTCCCACGTGTGGACAGCTGTTCTGAAGCTGCCGACTGCACTCGCGCATGCAACACTATCTTCCAGTTTATTCCAGTCAATAATAGTCTGTGGGAAGAATGACTGTCTATATTGTTTTGTCCTACACTGCACTGGCACAAAACACCTAGAGTGGTTCACAGTTTGTCTGTCTATCTATGATGTTGTCAGTATTATAGCCACTAAATGTCTTGGGGGTTACTTTACGTTTGTTCTTACGTACTGGTGTTAAAAAGTCATGGCTTGGCAGGGCTGGTACCAGCCCCTCGACCACCTTATAGAAGAATATCAGACGATTCGCCTTCCTTCGGTCCTGGAGGGATGGAAGCCTCAAGTCATGGAGCATTCGAGTGACGCACCCTGTAGAATTGGTGGTGTAGTCTCCTGATATGAACCTGGCGGCCTGTCTCTGTACTTTCTCAAGTTTGTCGGTGTCCTTTTGGTGGTAAGGGTCCCATATAATCGAGCTATATTCTAGTGTGGAGCGTACTAGCGAAAGGTAGGCTGTTCTGCGGCAAGATTCGGGGCATTGCTTTAGGTTTCTGCGGAGGAAGCCCAAGGTGGAGTTTGCTTTCTTCGTGATCTTGGTGATATGTGAGCTCCATTTGAGGTCTTCTGCTATCGTCACTCCAAGGTAGGGGTTTTCTGGGACCTGCTGTAAGATGTGGTTGTCCAGCTGATAGAACTTGGAGGACTTCTGGTTTATGCTCATAATGTAGCACTTTTTAGCATTAAACCTCATTCCCCAGGTATCTGCCCATGCTTCCAGTTGGCGTAAATCTTCTTGAAGGGTTTCGTGGTCATTCCTGTTTTTGATGTTGCGGTATAGGAGGCAGTCATCGGCGAACAAACATACTGTGGATTTGACAGACTCTGGGAGATCATTAATGTGGCAGAGGAATAGTAGTGGGCCGAGCACTGTGCCTTGTGGGACACCGGAGTCGACAGAAGCTGTTTCTGATTCCTCTCCCTCAACAACAACCCTCATACTTCTGTTGGTGAGAAAGGGACTGAGCCAGTGGTGTATGCTGCCTGTGATGCCATACTGTTCCAGTTTGTGTAGGAGTTTTCGGTGTGGTACGGTATCAAATGCCTTGCTGAAATCTAGGATGGCCATGTCGATCTGAGAACCCGAGTCAGTCTTGGCAAGGAGGTCATGTACAGTTGTTACTAGTTGAGTTTCGCAGGAGTAACCAGAGCGGAATCCGTGGTTTAATGATGTTAAGATGTTGTTGTTTTCTAGATGTTCCATGATGTGTTTGCAGATGATGTGTTCTAACAATTTACATGTTACACAGGTCAGGGAAACGGGTCGGTAGTTTTCGGCAAGGTGGACATCGCCTTTCTTAAAGACTGGGGATACAAACGCGTTTTTCCAGTCAGTAGGGATTCTTCCGGTGTCAACGGATAGTTGGAAGATGGTACTTATTGCAGGTGCTAGCTGGCAAGCACAGGTCTTCAACACCAGGTTGGGGATCATGTCGGGACCCTTGGATTTGGCAGTGTTGATAGCCAGGAGAAGATACTCAACGCCCTTCGTAGTAATGTTGAGCGTAGGAATGGCTTTCCGACTTCTCTTGTTGGTGTCAGGTAGTCGGGTATCGTCGTCATCCTTGGTGAAGACAGACCTAAACTGGTCGACTAGAATCTGAGCCTTGTCCTTGCTGTTGTTCAGTAGCCTTCCCATCTTCTTGAGAGGAGCCACACCAACACTGTCCTGTCTGCGTGATTTGACATACCTCCAGAATGGCTTGATGTTGTTGTCGTCAAGTCCCTTCTGGATTGTGTCGTTGATGTGGTTTATCTCTGCTTTCTTAAAGGCCTTTTTGCAGTCCTTCTGGTATAACTTGAAAGCGCCCCACTGGTTGGTCTTCTTGGCATGCTTGTACAGCCTGGACTTTCTTCTCGTCATCCTCTTCAGGTCTCTGCTAAGCCAAGGTAGTGATTTTCTTTTCTTACTAAGCTTGGTAGGAATATTCGTGGCCATAGATTTCTCAATACCAGATTTGAGGGTGTCCCAGAGTGACTGAACAGAGTTTTTGGC
Source organism: Archivesica marissinica (assembly GCA_014843695.1). NCBI lineage: Eukaryota > Metazoa > Mollusca > Bivalvia > Venerida > Vesicomyidae > Archivesica > Archivesica marissinica. Next base: position 13,349,726 of record CM026389.1, on the reverse strand, counting down.
CTCACTGATGACCGTCTTAGAAAGGTGTTCCATGTCTTGTTGTATACTATTCCAATTCGCTTTTGAGTAGATAAAGATTTTCCGTGGTTTCTGTTTGTTGTTCTGTGGAACGATGTTGATGTCCGTTACAACCATGGCGTGATCACTAATGCCGGGTACTGAAGTTGACGTTTTGACGAGTGAGGGATTGTTGGTGAACACCAGGTCGAGCATATTGTTGTCTCGTGTTGGTTGGTTGTGGACTTGGGTAAGGCGATGTTCTATAGATAGGTCAATCAGGGCTTGTTGGACATCTCTGTCAGACGCTCCTTTGGTAGTTACCATGTTGGACCAGTCAATATCTGGGCAGTTGAAGTCGCCTGCCAGGATAATATGTTTCTCTCGTGCTAAGTTGGTAAGCTGCCGGATGGATTCGTCGAGCTGGCGGATGACGTTCATGTTACGATGGGGCATATAAAAGGAACAGAGATAGAGATCTTTACCTTTCCATGTTTTGATCTTCGACCAGACGATTTCGCAATCTGTAGTTAGCTGTGGCTGGGCATCAGTAACATAACTGTCCCTCGCAGCAGTAAACACTCCTCCTCCGACTCCAGAAGATCTATCATTTCGATGAACAGTCAGTTCAGGTGGGAATATCTCACTCGACTTGATGGCATTTTTGTCTTGGTCTTGGCCTGGTTTTACTCCCCTGAGCCAAGATTCTGTTCCACATACTAGATCAGGCTTTATATATTCTAAGGCGGCAGTAAATTCAGAGCAGTTAGTACGTACGCTGCAGCAGTTCACTGTAAGGAGTCTCACGTTGGGTCAATGTAGATCCAATGTAGATTAGAGGAAATAGCTTGCATGTTTACTTTGATTGTGGAAGCAACTGTCAATGTAGATCCAAGGTAGATTAGAGGAAATAGCTTGCATGTTTACTTTGATTGTGGAAGCAACTGTCAATGTAGATCCAAGGTAGATTAGAGGAAATAGCTTGCATGTTTACTTTGATTGTGGAAGCAACTGTCAATGTAGATCCAAGGTAGATTAGAGGAAATAGCTTGCATGTTTACTTTGATTGTGGGTGTTGTGTGGTGTTGGGAATAGCTTGCATGTTTACTTTGATTATGGAAGCAACTGTCAATGTGGATCCAATGTAGATTAGAGGAATACTCTAAGTAGGCTTACAAAAGGTGTAGATCTAGATGAGCCGTGTGATCAGGATCTGCACTTTTTGCCAGTAATATTTTTATTTTTAGACAAAATTACCCATTTTGATAAATGAACTGGTCCAAATGTAATTTTCTTATTAATTTATTCAATTTGTCTCAAAATATCATGCACCAACAGACCATGCCAGCAGTTACTTGATGTTGAATGGGTTGGTTAACTCTGATCAACAATATGTTTCATTGAGACACAGTAACATTGTTATTATGTACTGAATTTAACTGGACACGGTTGTAAATACAGGATTTATCCTATCAACGTTCATGAAATATTAAGTTCTTTTTTGTAAAAATAGTAGTCAATCATGCCTATCATGAATATACGACCGGGAATATACGACCGGGAATATACGACCGGGAATATACGACCGGGAATATACGACCGGGAATATACGACCGGGAATATACGAACGGGAATATACAACTGGGAATATATGAACGGGAATATATGAACGGGAATATACGGCCAGGAATATACGAACGGGAATATACGGCCGGGAATATACGACTGGGAATATACGACCGGGAATATACAACTGGGAATATACGAATGGGAATATACGAACGGGAATATACAACTGGGAATATACGACTGGGAATATATGAACGGGAATTTACGGCCAGGAATATACGAACGGGAATATACGGCCGGGAATATACGACTGGGAATATACGACCTGGAATATACGACTGGGAATATACGAACGGGAATATACAACTGGGAATATATGAACGGGAATATATGAACGGGAATATACGGCCAGGAATATACGAACGGGAATATACGGCCGGGAATATACGACTGGGAATATACGACCGGGAATATACAACTGGGAATATACGAATGGGAATATACGAACGGGAATATACAACTGGGAATATACGACCTGGAATATACGACTGGGAATATACGAACGGGAATATATGACCGGGAATATACAACTGGGAATATACGAACGGGAATATACGGCCTGGAATATACGACTGGGAATATACGAACGGGAATATACGACCGGGAATATACAACTGGGAATGTACGACTGGGAATATACGAACGGGAATATACGGCCAAGAATATACGAACGGGAATATACAGCCAGGAATATACGAACGGGAATATACGACCGGGAATATACGGCCAGGAATATACGAACGGGAATATACGAACGGGAATATACGGCCAGGAATATACAAACGGGAATATACAAACGGGAATATATGGCCGGGAATATACGACCAGATATATATACGACCGGGAATATACAACCGGGAATATATGGCCAGGAATATACGACAGGGAATATACGGCCGCGAATATACGACCGGGAATATACGGCCGGGAATATACGTCCGGAAATATACGGCCGGGAAGATACGACTGGGAATATACGACCGGGAATATATAACATTGTTCCTCGTCGTCGACCTTCATATTGCTAAATGTGTTACTTTCTCCTTTGTAGAACTGATGAATTGATTCAACAAACGATCCGTGAGAAGTTCAACAGTTGCACTGTTCTCACCATTGCGCATAGATTACATACAATCATGGACTCTGATAGAATTCTTGTAAGTTATTGCATCGTCTTCTAGCTAGTTATTGCATCGTCTTCTAGCTAGTTATTGCATCGTCTTCTAGCTAGTTATTGCATCGTCTTCTAGCTAGTTATTGCATCGTCTTCTAGCTAGTTATTGCATCGTCTTCTAGCTAGTTATTGCATTGTCTTCTAGCTAGTTATTGCATCGTCTTCTAGCTAGTTATTGCATCGTCTTCTACCTAGTTATTGCATCTTCTAGTTAGTTATTGCATCGTCTTCTACCTAGTTATTGCATCTTCTAGCTAGTTATTGCATCGTCTTCTACCTAGTTGATGCAATAACTAGCTAGAAGATGATGGATGCAATAACTAGGTAGAAGACGATGCAATAACTAGCTAGAAGATGCAATAACTAGGTAGAAGACGATGCAATAACTAGCTAGAAGACGATGCAATAACTAGCTAGAAGATGATGGATGCAATGTCTTCTAGCTAGTTATTGCATCGTCTTCTACCTAGTTATTGCATCATCTTCTAGCTAGTTATTGCATCATCTTCTAGCTAGTTATTGCATCGTCTTCTACCTAGTTATTGCATCTTCTAGTTAGTTATTGCATCGTCTTCTACCTAGTTATTGCATCGTCTTCTACCTAGTTATTGCATCTTCTAGCTAGTTATTGCATCGTCTTCTACCTAGTTATTGCATCATCTTCTAGCTAGTTATTGCATCGTCTTCTAGCTAGTTATTGCATCGTCTTCTAGCTAGTTATTGCAGAGGATTTGTGTAATTTGTATTGTAGGCTTGTCACAAGTCCTATATTTTCCCACTCACACATTATTTTGCATATTATTGAATGCTTTCCAATGAAATATATCAAATTTATTAGTGAAATAAAATGTGTTATTTGTTATTAAAACACACTGCTTTGTACATGTGGTACCTAGTCGCTGCATGTTGAAATTTGTTAACGTGAACGTTTTCGGCCATAGGCAGTCAGTGACATCATTTATCATTTTGGGAAGAGCCGTCTCTAATGTTGTAAGAACTTGTGGCTTGACCCATTTTTGCTTTCTTTGCATATATTGTATGTACGTGTAGATTCTGTATAGAGCAACATAAAATATGATTAAACTAAAAAACATCATTTATGGTCATCTAAACGTGACATTATAGTGCGGTTTAGCACATGGTGCATCATTTATGGTCATCTAAACGTGACATTTGTGGGTTTGTGGTGTTTTTGGTTTGTGTTGTAGTGTGGTTTAGCACATGGTGCATCATTTATGGTCATCTAAACGTGACATTATAGTGTGGTTTAGCACATGGTGCATCATTTATGGTCAACGTGACATTATAGTGCAGTTTAGCACACGTTGCATCATTTATGGTCATCTAAACGTGACATTATAGCGCGGTTTAGCACACGTTGCATCATTTATGGTCATCTAAACGTGACATTATAGTGCAGTTTAGCACACGTTGCATCATTTATGGTCATCTAAATGTGACATTATAGTGCAGTTTAGCACATGGTGCATCATTTATGGTCATCTAAACGTGACATTATAGTGCAGTTTAGCACACGTTGCATCATTATGGTCATCTAAACGTGACATTATAGCGCAGTTTAGCACACGTTGCATCATTTATGGTCATCTAAACATGACATTATAGTGCGGTTTAGCACATGGTGCATCATTTATGGTCATCTAAACGTGACATTATAGCGCGGTTTAGCACATGGTGCATCATTTATGGTCATCTAAACGTGACATTATAGTGTGGTTTAGCACATGGTGCATCATTTATGGTCATCTAAACGTGACATTATAGTGTGGTTTAGCACATGGTGCATCATTTATGGTCAACGTGACATTATAGTGCAGTTTAGCACACGTTGCATCATTTATGGTCATCTAAACGTGACATTATAGCGCGGTTTAGCACACGTTGCATCATTTATGGTCATCTAAACGTGACATTATAGTGCAGTTTAGCACACGTTGCATCATTTATGGTCATCTAAATGTGACATTATAGTGCAGTTTAGCACATGGTGCATCATTTATGGTCATCTAAACGTGACATTATAGTGCAGTTTAGCACACGTTGCATCATTTATGGTCATCTAAACGTGACATTATAGCGCAGTTTAGCACACGTTGCATCATTTATGGTCATCTAAACGTGACATTATAGTGCGGTTTAGCACATGGTGCATCATTTATGGTCATCTAAACGTGACATTATAGCGCGGTTTAGCACATGGTGCATCATTTATGGTCATCTAAACGTGACATTATAGCGCGGTTTAGCACATGGTGCATCATTTATGGTCATCTAAACGTGACATTATAGCGCGGTTTAGCACATGGTGCATCATTTATGGTCATCTAAACGTGACATTATAGCGCGGTTTAGCACATGGTGCATCATTTATGGTCATCTAAACGTGACATTATAGCGCGGTTTAGCACATGGTGCATCATTATGGTCATCTAAATGACATTATAGCGCGGTTTAGCACATGGTGCATCATTTATGGTCATCTAAACGTGACATTATAGCGCGGTTTAGCACATGGTGCATCATTTATGGTCATCTAAACGTGACATTATAGTGTGGTTTAGCACATGGTGCATCATTTATGGTCATCTAAATGTGACATTATAGTGTGGTTTAGCACATTGTGCATCATTTATGGTCATCTAAACGTGACATTATAGTGCGGTTTAGCACATGGTGCATCATTTATGGTCATCTA